>JAZKJV010005525.1:0-502656 GCA_037367405.1 Ottelia alismoides | reverse complement strand
TGGCACCGCGAGAGTGACAGCAAGCGATCGCCCCTGTTGCAGCGAGGCGAGGAGGCGAAACCACTGATCCGGCGTTCTTCGCCGCCGTTGCTCCGCCACCAGCGTGAGCACCGAGCCTCGGGCCGAGACGACCCTTGAGGCTACGACCAGGAGCACCCCCTGCTCTTCCCCAGTCTCTCCGACCACCCAGGTAGATCCCTTAGGCCGTAGATTAGCGTAGATTTCGATTCTTAGCTTACTGGTAGCGTAGCTTCGCCGCCGTCGCCAGCCACCTCCGATATCCCATCTGTCATTCCGACCCGACCATCATCTTCGCCAGACCTCTCCGCATCTTCTTCACCCCTTCGCCCAACCCAGATCGCACATGATCTGGGAATCGAGCTCCTCCGCCGACCACCTTCGCCGGAGCTCGCCGTGCCGACGCACCAGCCACCCCCACTTCGCCTAACTGGGTCGAGGCAATTTGCCCTCGACCCGTGAGTCTTCTGGGTTACTTTGCAGGTCAAGAGGAGGCCATCTGAGGCCCCCTCACATCCAGGCCAGGAGCTCATCTCCGTCGACCTCGCCGGAGCCCCTCCAGGGCTCGGCTGGGCCATCGGAGACCACCACCAGCTGCGGGACGACATCGCCGACCTTCTCCGACCTTCATAGGCAGCTGAGGAGGACCACAGTACGCGCACGAGGCCGACGAAGCTCGCCGGCTGAGTGTTCTTCCAGTATCCTCCACCGCCGTCAGATTGACCCCGAGCTCCAGATTCAATCACGATCGTCTATTCGAGGGTCGATCTCCACCGTCGATCCAGCGAAGCTCAGCCACTTCGTCTGTCTACCGTTCGATCTGCAACGTGGCAGCACCTGGACCGTCGGATCACAGTCGAGGACCCAGCCTTGGGCGGCCACCCCTTTTCAGCCGTCCATCTATCCACGTGGCGTCCATCCATCGGCTCGACTTAATAAAGGGGTAAATTACCTTAGGCCTCCTCTTAGTTTTTGCTTTATGTTTCAGTCCTGTAAATATTTAGAGTACTTTATTTACGTTGGGATATTTGCACACTGGACCTCATCTTTTAGATTATTTGCATTTATGCCCCTGTTTGTGTGAGCCACGTGCGTCGTCACGTGTGTATTTGGTGTAATTGCAAATTTAGCCTTGTAGTTCTGGATGTTCATGAATGAATAGAAACTTTTTGATAATTGCATTTATGCCCCTGTGAGCATTGTATTTGCGCATGTGCGTCTTTTGAGTGGGTTATTTGCAACATAGCCCTTGGACTTTTTGGTACGAGTTACCAGAAGGTCCTCGGACTTGTTTTTTCTTACATATAGGTCCCTGAGTGCCTCAAGCACGCGCCTCGCGCGTGATTTCTTGGGTATTTTGCACCAGGACCCCTAGAACTTTGGGTATTTGCATTTAAGTCCTTGTGCACAGTGCCCCCTTGTTATTTTTGAATAAAATATCAATTCATCTCCAAATTCGATAAACATTTGACACATGGCTCCTGCCATGTTGTAGGATTTTTGAGAATTTTGGAGGACATTTTTGAGTTTATTTGTTATTTTTAAAAATTCAAAAACCATCATTTTAGCTACTGTCTAGATTTAAAAATTACAAAAAAATATAAAAACACCCCCAAAAATTCCATAAAAATTAGGTGTTGTTTCTGTTGTGTTGGTTGATTTTCTAGCCAACCTTGGCTATTTTTCATTGCTTAAAAACCCTAAAAATTCAAAAACAACTAAAAACTCATAAAAATCATATTAAATAATGTAAAAACCCAAAAACAATAATTTTGGTGCTCAAATTTTCCTTGTTTTCTCTAGCATACAGGAAAATTACCTCCAGGCCCTCTTGAGATCTTAAATATTTTATTTTTGGATTTTGGGCCTGGCTGGACAGTACCTTGCCTTTTTCGCACTGTTTGATTTTTAGAAAATAAAATACACCTTATAAAATCCCAAAAATTCACCAAAAACACTTAAAAACCTAAAAACATAAAAACAATTTTTCTTGAATTTTTGCTTGATTTTTGATGCTTTAAATAAATTGCTCAAGTGTGCTTGTTCTTGTGTTTTCTTATTTTCTTTACATATTAAAAATCCAAAAAAAAAATTAAAAACAATTAAAAACCAAAAAAAAAATGTTTTCCCTTTTCCTCTGATTCTTCGACTACTTTGTAGGCCTTTGGCCAACCCGTGCTCCTTGTGTTCGATCCTGGGTGCTATACCAGGTTAATATCATAGTAGGACCGCTTTCGTGCTTGATTGATTTTACGTATTTTTCGAGTGGTTCACCATTTTTCTTGATTGACTTAGTCTGAGTGATTGAGGTCGCAACGACCTATATTTCTGTACCTTTACCTTAGTCATTCGGACGGTTATCAGAATGGCGCCGTTGCCGGGGAGCACGGCTTTGTAGTCATTTTTTCCATATTGTCTCTCTATATTGTCATTGTTTTCTGACACTCTCTCTTTGATTTTTGTGCGAGGTACTGCGTGGACAACTTGGAGTTTATTTTTGAGGACCCGCATGGGAGAAGAGCAGGGAGAGGAAGAAGAAGAATTTTATTTTGAGAGAGAACAATATTGTTTGTAATAATTTAGAACTTGGACATTTGTGGACACTTGTAACTTAGCGGGTCTGTTTCGCCGAGTACCGGTGTGCTCGGGGGACCCATTTGGATTTTCGCGGCTTTTTCTGCGGTTTTGATAGCTAGCTGCCTTTTCCGGTGTTTACGCGGTTTTTCTCGAGCCCCTAGATTTAGGAATTTCTCTTGCTTGTGCCGTAATTAGTAGGGTCCCCACACTTAATTGCTTGTCTGATCCTATAGGACGTTAATTGGACCTACTAAAATCATTAATAAAAATAGCCGATTCATTTTCTTCCGTGGCCTACGTGCCGTAGCCCGTCCCACAAAGCGCTTCTCCTACCCCCGATTTGTCGGGCAGAGGAGGGACGGGCTAAGACCGGACTCTTTGGCTTGGAGGACCGTGATCGGTTAGACGGTTCTTGCGATAGAAATTTTCTCATCTAGGACTCGATTTTTCCTCGCTGCACCATTTAGGTAGTTTAATTCTGTCTTTAAATTCTGCGCGGATCACTTGCATGTAGAGTGCTGGAGACAAGGTACGCATTTCTTTCTCTGCATGCATTATTGATTTCTTCGCGCATCGGCTTTTTCGTCTTCTCCCTCTGTTTTTGGCTTAATCATCAGGAGAATCGGAAAATTTGTTAGGCCGCTTGTATTTACTTTGAAAAAAAAATTTAAAAAGAAAAACAAAAAAAAAGTGGGACTGGATAACACTATTGACCCTAAAAGACACTCACATTAAAAATTTGTCTTGGGGAGAGCAACCCCCTCTTTGTATGGTTTGGATGCGCGAGAGAGTGACCCGCACCCTAGGTAGAGCCCTCCGGTGCTATTTCTAGTGACTACCGACTCTTCCGTGCGGGCCAGTCGGTTGGAGTAGCATCGGGTATCCTAACAGGTCACGTAAGCGCTCTGATATTTTGTGTGTTCACCCAATAAAATTGACAAGATAAATTGACCGAGCTTTCACGGTCTTCAGATTGTGTTGCGTTGGTGAACCGGGGGTTTGCTTTGCGATCATATTTTCTCCAGATCCCATCCGCCCAACTCGCCAGATCAAGATGATGGGTAGACGATCTCTTAGGCAGCCTCTGGCTGCACCGTTTTCAGGCGCGTCTACTTCACCATCTAGGTTGACCCGTGAGAGTCGAGACCAGCTCTCCGGGCCCGAGTACGATTCCCACCCCTGTTCTCCCTCGATCCCCTTTCTTTTGCTACTGAGAGACATGAGCCCGAGAAAGACGAATTGATTTGACAGAACCTGAGTTGGGCTCATCTGATTTTGCAGACGTCACTATGGCCGGAGCCGGCAGTTCAGACCCAGACTCCCGACAACCCGAACATTTTGTACTAGACCAGGGAGCGATCAACTCCACCCTGATCGCATCATTAGAGACAGTACAGAAGCAGCTACACGATCAGGGAGATTTCATGATTGAGATGAGAAGGGAGTTGGAGCGACTCAGAGAAGAGAGAGATCAGAGCGCGCCTGAGGACATTCCTGATGCTGATGCAGAGGCAGCAGCCGCAGCAGCGGCTGCCGCAGCGGCAGCCGCCGCCGCAGCGGGACCACCGAGACCGATGCGGGAGTTACACAACCCCGGATCTACACAGATGCACCATTGGGTGGTGGTACCTGCTATCGTGGGGGATTTCAAGTTCCCTCCGAACACCCTGCAGATGCTTCCTCATTTTCACGGACTTGCCACTGAGGAGCCCCACCTCCATCTCCAGGAGTTTTTTGATGATCTGCAGCACTGTCCACGACCGTCATGTGGACCAGGATACGATTCTGATGATGGCCTTCCCTTTTTCACTGGCAGATAGAGCAGCCGCCTGGCTGAAGCATTTAGGGAAGTTTGTTTACACCTGGGAGCAGCTCCGCACCGAGTACTTGAACAAGTACTATCCACTCGGGCGGACGAATGCAGCGAGGGCCCTGATCAACAACTTCTCCATGCTCCCTAACGAGCAGTTTCACGAGGCATGGGAGAGGTTCAGAGAGCTTCTGGATAGATGCCCACACCACGACATTTCCAAGCCGAACCTAGTTCAGAGCTTCTTTAGTGGGATGACGCCAGAGCTTCAGGGTCTGGTGAATGCTTCTTGCGGCGGGTCCTACTTTGCCAAGGACCACAACCAAGTCTGGGCTATCTACGAGGAGATGGCCGAAAATTACATGGTGATGTCCCAGACTCGGTTGTACACACAGAGATCTCAGCAGCCGCCAGGACCGTGCAGTACCAGCGGATAGCACGGGTTGATGCAGGGTCCATCCAGTTCGTCCACAGTTGCAGCCGCACAGGCAGAGTCAGCCGCTGCGGACATGGGGATTATCAGCGAGAAGTTGGACCGCATGGAAATAATAGAGAAGAAGCAGTGCCAGGGCATAACTCAGATGGAGCAGATGGCACAAACTCTGAGCGACATGAAGACCCATCTCTTGTGTCTTCAGGAAGCACAGACGGCTTCTCAGCCCCATCTTCAGTCGCGAGGCGATTCCGGGCGGCAGCCGCAGTTCGTCCCAGCGCTCCAGCTCCTTGCAGCAGCCTAGACAAGTTCACCTTGTACAGGCGGAGCCGTACCAGCAGCAACAGCCCTCTTACCAGTCACCACCATCTCCAGACTTACAGATGGTGGTATATCAGCCGGATCAGCCTCTGGAAGTACTCCCACCAGCCCCTTACGATGAGGAACCGTTGATGGATGTCAACGGGATTTGGTATGACCGTCCTCAACCTGGAATCCGACGAGACCATCCCGGATTCAGGTGGGGAATGGGGGTAACCAGTCCCAACAGCAGCCAGCCGGTCAGGGAGGGCAGTACTCCCAGCAGAGAGATCACCAGCAGCCCCCAGCATACCAGTCACACCAGCCATCATCCTTCGTACCTCGTCCCTACCAGCAGCAGGGACAGACTTGGAGACGTGAGCAGCAGGCTCACCAGCAGCAGCATCCTTCCTCTTACCCCTCTCAGCCGCAGCAGCACCAGGTCCAGCAGCCTCATTACCAGAGAGGCAACCCGTCGGGCTCCCATGAGAGCCCCGCTTTGGATGATCTAGCCCGCATCTTCACAGCGCAGCAGGCTACATTTAGACGGGAGATGGACGAGTTCCGCCAGGAGATGCGGGGACCTGATGAGAGGGAAGGCCGCCATCCCTGCACAGATCGAGCCTAATCCGAATAGCTTGAAGAGGAAGTCTGAGCAGGTAGTTCACACTGAGCCTACCATTCCTAGTGACTCATTTGATGATATGTCGTCGGATCTATTTGATGCTGATTTTGTTACACTTAGGGCGGTAGAAGACCAGCAGGCGGCGCCTCATCTGAGCGACAACGCGAGGATCCATCTAGAGTGCCAGATGAGGAAGAGGAGAGCGGTACTGAAGCTGCACATGATGATGACGGTGGTACTGATGCCACCCGAGATGCTGATTCCACCGGCGGTACTGAGGCCGCCGCTTCACCATATCGAGGAGGTGGTACTGACGCCACCAGCAGAGCCGAGCCAGTCCGCGGTACTGAGGCCGCAAGACGTCTAGTTGTAGAGCCAGCTAGAGGTGGTACTAAGGCCACCAATATTCATTCTGATAGAGATGTTGTCTTTCCTCGTATGGATGTATCTCAGGACTCTATTTTGAATAAAGGAAAAGGTTTAGTTTCTTCTGATCCCAATGTGGTGTATGATGTATGTGAGGATCCGGTCATCGAACCGTCTAGGCCTATTCCTAGTCCTTCATCTGAGAAGGACCCTGTGATCCCCTTTCCTAGAGCCCTTGAGTTGGGGAAGGGGAAGAAAAGAGAAAAAGATCCAAAAAAGAGAGAGCAGGAGGAGTTCAGCCAGAGCATGATAGACCGATTTCACATCCAGCTGACCCTCCATGAGGCTTTGCAGCACATCCCTCTTCTTCAGCGATCCTTGAAAGACAGGACCACAGTCAGGAGGAAGAAGAGGAACAACACCGCAGAGATTCATGTGTTGACAAAAGCCACGTGTTACGCGATCCAGAACCATCTGCCGACCAAGAGGCCAGATTTAGGAGCCCCGTATGTCAGATGTCAGATTAGTGAGCAGAGGTTCGACCGTACTCTATTAGATAGCGGATCGTCGATCAACCTTCTTCCGGCAGCCCTTCTCGACCACTTAGAGTTGGGCACTCTTAGACAGAGCAGGACATACCTTCAGTTTGATGATCGGTCTGTCAAGAGGCCAAAGGGGTTGTTGCGAGACGTTGTCGTCACGATTCAGGGTTTGCAATTCCCGGTGGACTTCGTAGTGCTGGACATGGAGACCCCTGACTCGTTGACCGATTCCCCCATCATCCTCGGTTGTCCGTTCTTGGCCACAGCCAAGGCGGTGACTGACCATGACAGTGGGAAGGTATTCTTTCGCGTCCAGGGCGAGAGTATACAAATAGAGACAGTTAAGGACCACAGAGCCAGAGATAGATCCCGCTCAGAGGGCAGTACAGATTCAGAACAGCTGACAGATACAGAGCCAGACATACACCAGGACTGTGATTTTGTGATCACAGATGATGAGGCAGCTTGGGCAGATCCTGCAGCACAGACCATCCTCTCATATTCAGATACAGCTGATGCAGAGATGATAGCAGAGGATAGTCTGGAGAGCACAACCCTGGTTCAGGATACTATTGAGTCAGTAGAGTCGGACCTTGATCGCGACACGATTTTCAGTGATGGTGGTACTAAGGCCACCCTGCTCTACGGTGGTACTGATGCCACCGCAGTTGATACAGATCCCTCGGATTCAGAATCTGATTGGGCAGATTGTGATGATCAGATGCCAGACCTGGATCCACCTGAGCCTACAGATGAGGAGGAGGTAGAGGCAGAGCAGATCAGAGACAATGCAGAGGACCCGCCTTCTCCAGATCCAGTTTGTGAGAGTTCTCTATCATTTTCCCAGGCAGATTTGGCAGAATTGTCAGCATACACACATCTTCTTTCAGAAGCCAGATTTGCCAGCACCCAGCTGTCCAGAGCTAAAGCCGTTCCCTACTTCGCTGAAGTATCGATTCCTTGCGGGAGAGTCTGAGATGTACCCAGTCATCATCTCTGCCGATCTGACTGGAGAACAAGAATCCCGTCTGATAGGGGTTCTTGAAAAGAACCGCAAGGCAATTGGATGGAGCGTAGCAGATCTCCATGGGATTAGTCCCTCGTTGTGCTCCCACCATATCTATCTCGAGGAAGGGGCAAAGCCGTCGCGTGAGTTCCAGCGGCGACTGAACCCCAACCTAAGAGAGGTTGTCATGAAGGAAATATCAAAATGGTGGAGTGCAGATTTTATTTATCCCATTTCCGACTCCAAGTGGGTTAGCCCTTGCATGTGGTGCCCAAGAAGACGGGCATCACGACTGTGATCAGTGAGTCGGGAGAGGAGATTGCTACACGAGTACCCACCTCTTGGCGGGTCTGCGTTGACTACAGGAGACTCAACCAGGCCACCAAGAAGGACCATTTCCCCCTGCCTTTTATTGATCAGATCATAGAGAGACTGGCAGGGAAGAGCCATTATTGCTTCCTGGATGGGTACTCGGGCTACAATCAGGTGGTCATCGCTCCTGAGGATCAGGAGAAGACCACCTTTACCTGTCCCTTCGGTACATACGCCTTTCGACGCATGCCATTTGGGCTATGCAACGCCCCTGCGACTTTTCAGAGATCATTGCTGTCAATCTTTTCGGACATGGTAGGGGAGTGTTTGGAGGTCTTCATGGACGACTTCTCGGTTTACGGCGACGGATTCGATTCCTGTCTTGACTGCCTAGACCGAGTGCTCCAGTGATGTATTGCTACCCGCTTGGTTCTGTCTTGGGAGAAGAGTCACTTCATGATGACTCAAGGGACGGTGTTTGGCCACATCATCTCCTACAGGGGCATGGAGGTTGATCCGGCCAAGGTTGATGTCATTAGAAAACTCGCACCGCCGTCCAATTTGAAGCAGCTACGGTCATTTCTGGGGCACGTTGGTTTTTATAGGAGATTCATTCATGATTTCAGCAAGATTGCCCGACCGTTGACTGACCTCTTGACGAAAGACACTGAGTTCCTTGTCGATGACAAGTGTCTTTCGTCCTTTGAGACTCTCTAGCAGTGTGTTATTGGGGCTCCTGTCCTTCAGCCACCCGATTGGTCTCTCCCATTCGAGATCATGACGGACGCCTCTGATTTTGCCGTAGGGGCCGTGCTAGGATAGAGGAGGGACGGAGTTCCATTCGCCATTCACTACGCTAGCCGAACATTGGATCCCGCCCATCGAAACTACACGGTCACAGAGAAGGAGATGCTAGCTGTAGTTTTCGCCCTAGATAAGTTCAGATCGTATATCATTGGATCTAGAGTAACTTTGTATACTGACCACACCGCCATCAGGTACCTCATGTCAAAGAAGGATGCCAAGGCCAGACTTACTAGATGGATCCTTCTACTACAGGAGTTCGACATTGAGATCAAGGATAAGCCTGGAGTCAAGAATGTGGTGGCGGATCATCTCTCCCGACTAGAGCAGCCTGAGGATTCTGAGCAGATTGATCCTATTCGAGATACCTTCCCAGATGAGGCGATCCTTGCTATCGCCTCACTCCCGTGGTATGCCGATATTGTGAACTTTCTCGTTGCTGGGAAAGTCCCATAAGATTGGCCCAGGCAGAGGCTTGAGACCTTCCTTGCGAAGGCCAAGTCCTACCACTGGGAGGATCCCATCCTTTACCACGAAGGAGGGGATAGCGTCTGGCGTCGGTGTATTCCTCAGGAGGAGCATCATAGTGTCCTCACTTACTGCCACAAGCTTGAGGCAGGAGGACATCATTCTGGGAGGAGAACGGCACAGAAAGTGCTCCAATCCGGCTTGTGGTGGCCTACACTCTTCAAGGACTCTGATGAGTTCGTGAAGAGGTGTACTGACTGTCAGAGGATGGGCACTTGTGGACAGCGTGATATGATGCCGATGCAGCCCATTCACTTCTGTGAGGTTTTTGACGCATGGGGCATCGATTTCATGGGTCCATTCCCTAAGAGTCAGGGATTTGAGTACATTCTGTTGGCCGTAGATTATGTTAGTCGTTGGGTTGAGGCTATCCCCTCCCGAGCCGCTGATGCGAGGACAGTTTGCAGATTTTTGAGGAAGCACATCATCATGCGGTTCGGGGTTCCACGAGTTCTGATTTCTGATGGGGGGTCTCATTTCGTCAACGACCAGGTAAAGGCACTTGCCAGTGAGTTCAGTATAGACCATCGAGTAGCCACGCCATACCATCCACAGACGAATGGTCTAGCCGAGGTTTCGAACAGGGAGATCAAGACTATATTGCAGAAAGTCGTCCGCCCCGACCGAAAGGATTGGTCCCAACTTTTGGACTCGGTCTTGTGGGCATATAGGACGTCTTTCAAGACACCATTAGGCACATCTCCTTTTCGCCTCGTGTATGGCAAGCCATGCCATTTACCTGTTGAGCTGAGACACAAATCACTTTGGGCAGTTACAGATATTCTTATGGATCCAGATGGTGTAGGAGACCAGAGGAGGGCAGAGTTAGCCGCCTTGGAAGAGCTTAGAGATACAGCTTTCTCAAACAACCTACATTATAAGGAGAAAGTGAAGGAGTGGCATGATTCTCATATCAGCCACAAGCATTTCGAGATTGGACAGAGAGTATGGTTGTTTGATGCAAGGCTACGATTATTTCTAGGGAAGCTACAGAGCAAATGGAAGGGACCTTACTTGGTCAGAAAGGTACACGATAACGGTAGCATTGATATATCTGAGTTATCTTCTGAGAGTACCTTTCGAGTGAACGGCCAGCGGCTCAAGCCATTTCTAGATCATGAGCCGCGGGACGTTATTGTTGCCCCGATTCATTTTGCGTGAGATGTGGTCTCTTGACTCACATCTTTTGCATCTCACGCCTGATTTTCACTGTTCCTCCGCCTGTATAGATCCAGTTGTCCATATCATTCTATTCTTTAGTCCCACATCCCTTTTCTCATCCTGTGATTATGCTATACTTAGGGTGTACTTTACCCTAAGTATAGGGGGGATTGTCGGACCTGCGAGTATTCTTTTAATTCTTTCTGCTCCTGTTTTTGCTGCCTATACTTGGGGATATTTTACCCTAAGTATAGGGGGGGGGCAGACTCTGTATCTTCTTCACTCGGATTTCCCTTCATGGACAGCTTTCTATACTTAGGATTAGTTAATCCTAAGTATAGGGGGAAACCACCGAGTCCCTCTTATTCTATTCATTTATTCATTTCTGTACTTATCCACTCCTTTTCACTTCCCTATACCAAGCACGAGTTATGTCTTCTTCATCGCTCTTGACTCTGAGGACATCGTTCGAGCTACGTATAGGGGGGTGCGTATATATTTCATATATACTTTAGCCATAACTCGTACTTTGTGTGAGTGTGTTAATAAAATGGCTAAAAATCACAAAATTTTAAAAACAAAAAAAAATTTCATACACACAAACATTCTTTTATTTGCACATAAATAGCTAGTGTACAAAATATTTTGGTAAAAATATTTTCAAAAACTTTTTGTGTAAAGCTTGTGTAAATATTTTATTATCAAAATTATGTATATAGTACAAAATTTTTCCAAAATGATTTGAAACAAAAAAGTTTGCAAAAATCTTGTGTAAATGTTTGTAAATACTTTTGCAAAACTTGCACTTCATGCATCATCCATCCATTTTTCAAAATTTTGCACGATTGTAAAATATTTGTAAATAGCATCTTTTGTACATATGTAAATAGTTTTTTCTGGATGATAGTTGACATTTAAACTATGCCTGGAAATTAAATTGAGAAATGGAGCTTGACTAAGATCTTAATCCACTTAACTTTAAGAGGAACCTTATAAGGCTTAGATTTAAGGCTTTTCAGGTCCATGGTGACTTAATTCTTTGAGTCCACTAGGCTATGAGCATATGTCATCTTAATGAGCCTAAGTAGAGCACTTAACAACACACGCATGACTCTTAGAGACAATGGCTTGACTTGCACCAGCACCTTACACATAGCTCTTCACGGATGAGGTGGTGAGGAGACAGTTTTCCTCGGCTTGGGGTAGCATATGAGGGTAGTACTTCTAGGCGGAACCTCTCTTCTTCTTATAGTGAAGGAAGTGCACCTCAACTTGGTCTAGTGGTGATGAAGGCTAAAGACAGAAGCCGTGGGTTGCAATAAAGCTTCAAAAGAGGGATAGTCTCCCAACCCTGTCGCCATTTTCTCCACGCGCCTCCAGCCTGTCGCCCACGCAAACCCCGCGCCCGGATCCTTCGCCGATCATCCGACATCCTCGCCAGATCCTTCGCCGTGAGATCCACGCATTCCATAGCTGTCGCCTCCCAACCCTAATCGAGCCTGCAGCTATATATAGAACCACCTCCGCCGCCTCCGCGCCCTATCTTTGGCTCTTCCCCTTCTTCCCAGTGAACTCCAGAGGCACCGCGAGAGTGACAGCAAGCGATCGCCCCTGTTGCAGCGAGGCGAGGAGGCGAAACCACTGATCCGGCGTTCTTCGCCGCCGTTGCTCCGCCACCAGCGTGAGCACCGAGCCTCGGGCCGAGACGACCCTTGAGGCTACGACCAGGAGCACCCCCTGCTCTTCCCCAGTCTCTCCGACCACCCAGGTAGATCCCTTAGGCCGTAGATTAGCGTAGATTTCGATTCTTAGCTTACTGGTAGCGTAGCTTCGCCGCCGTCGCCAGCCACCTCCGATATCCCATCTGTCATTCCGACCCGACCATCATCTTCGCCAGACCTCTCCGCATCTTCTTCACCCCTTCGCCCAACCCAGATCGCACAGGATCTGGGAATCGAGCTCCTCCGCCGACCACCTTCGCCGGAGCTCGCCGAGCCGACGCACCAGCCACTCCCACTTCGCCTAACTGGGTCGAGGCAATTTGCCCTCGACCCGTGAGTCTTCTGGGTTACTTTGCAGGTCAAGAGGAGGCCATCTGAGGCCCCCTCACATCCAGGCCAGGAGCTCATCTCCGTCGACCTCGCCGGAGCCCCTCCAGGGCTCGGCTGGGCCATCGGAGACCACCACCAGCTGCGGGACGACATCGCCGACCTTCTCCGACCTTCATAGGCAGCTGAGGAGGACCACAGTACGCGCACGAGGCCGGCGAAGCTCGCCGGCTGAGTGTTCTTCCAGTATCCTCCACCGCCGTCAGATTGACTTCGAGCTCCAGATTCAATCACGATCGTCTATTCGAGGGTCGATCTCCACCGTCGATCCAGCGAAGCTCAGCCACTTCGTCTGTCTACCGTTCGATCTGCAACGTGGCAGCACCTGGACCGTCGGATCACAGTCGAGGACCCAACCTTGGGCGCCACCCCTTTTCAGCCGTCCATCTATCCACGTGGCGTCCATCCATCGGCTCGACTTAATAAAGGGGTAAATTACCTTAGGCCCCCTCTTAGTTTTTGCTTTATGTTTCAGTCCTGTAAATATTTAGAGTACTTTATTTACGTTGGGATATTTGCACACTGGACCTCATCTTTTAGATTATTTGCATTTATGCCCCTGTTTGTGTGAGCCACGTGCGTCGTCACGTGTGTATTTGGTGTAATTGCAAATTTAGCCCTGTAGTTCTGGATGTTCATGAATGAATAGAAACTTTTTGATAATTGCATTTATGCCCCTGTGAGCATTGTATTTGCGCATGTGCGTCTTTTGAGTGGGTTATTTGCAACATAGCCCTTGGACTTTTTGGTACGAGTTACCAGAAGGTCCTCGGACTTGTTTTTTCTTACATATAGGTCCCTGAGTGCCTCAAGCACGCGCCTCGCGCGTGATTTCTTGGGTATTTTGCACCAGGACCCCCAGAACTTTGGGTATTTGCATTTAAGTCCTTGTGCACAGTGCTCCCTTGTTATTTTTGAATAAAATATCAATTCATCTCCAAATTCGATAAAAATTTGACACATGGCTCCTGCCATGTTGTAGGATTTTTGAGAATTTTGGAGGACATTTTTGAGTTTATTTGTTATTTTTAAAAATTCAAAAACCATCATTTTAGCTACTGTCTAGATTTAAAAATTACAAAAAAATATAAAAACACCCCCAAAAATTCCATAAAAATTAGGTGTTGTTTCTGTTGTGTTGGTTGATTTTCTAGCCAATCTTGGCTATTTTTCATTGCTTAAAAACCCTAAAAATTCAAAAACACCTAAAAACTCATAAAAATCATATTAAATAATCTAAAAACCCAAAAACAATAATTTTGGTGCTCAAATTTTCCTTGTTTTCTCTAGCATACAGGTAAATTACCTTCAGGCCCTCTTCAGATCCTTAAATATTTTATTTTTGGATTTTGGGCCTGGCTGGACAGTACCTTGCCTTTTTCGCACTGTTTGATTTTTAGAAAATAAAATACACCTTATAAAAATCCCAAAAATTCACCAAAAACACTTAAAAACCTAAAAAACATAAAAACAATTTTTCTTGAATTTTTGCTTGATTTTTGATGCTTTAAATAAATTGCTCAAGTGTGCTTGTTCTTGTGTTTTCTTATTTTCTTTACATATTAAAAATCCAAAAAAAAATTTAAAAACAATTAAAAACCAAAAAAAAATGTTTTCCCTTTTCCTCTGATTCTTCGACTACTTCGTAGGCCTTTGACCAACCCGTGCTCCTTGTGTTCGACCCTGGGTGCTATACCAGGTTAATATCATAGCAGGACCGCTTTCGTGCTTGATTGATTTTACGTATTTTTCGAGTGGTTCACCATTTTTCTTGATTGACTTAGTCTGAGTGATTGAGGTCGCAACGACCTATATTTCTGTACCTTTACCTTAGTCATTCGGACGGTTATCAGTAGGTAACTTTCCTACACCCACCTCTTATTCCCTAATTTTTTTGATTTTTTTGAAATAGATCTTTAGAGGATTTACTTAGAATATTAAATGAAATACGTGTTTCAAATTTCATGTAAAACAGATATTCCTATCAGCTCCATCGGAAGGGGCCAATTTCAGCAAATCTCAGACTGTTAAAATTTGACTGTCATGATGGATAAGTTTGAAGTCTCGAAATAAGTTGAGATTTGAATGACGATATGATGATATAATGTAATCTAAATTCCCCAAGGAATTATCTCAAAAAAATAAAAATTTTTGAGGTAACAAGAGGTGGGTGTAGGAAAGTTACCTACACATGGGTGTAGGCTTCCTTTTCCCATATACATATATATATATATATATATATATATATATATGAGGAGTGATCCTATGAGAGCAAAAAAATGTGAGAGCATGAGAGCATGCATTCTGGACCACATGATTATGTTTTCTCTCTCCTGCTATTCTCTCTCCTGGTTGGATCATGTGGTCCAGAGTGCATGTTCTCATGCTCTCACAAGTTTTGGCTCTCATAGGATCACTCCTCATATATATAAATATATATATATATATATATATAGAGAGAGAGAGAGAGAGAGAGGAGTGATCCTATGAGAGCAAAAAAATGTGAGAGCATGAGAGCATGCATTCTGGACCACATGATCATATTTTCTCTCTCCTGCTCTTCTCTCTCCTGGTTGGATCATGTAGTCCAGAATGAATGCTCTCACATTTTTTTGCTCTCATAGGGTCACTCTTATGAGAGCTGCCCTCTAGGGGCAGCCAACATGGTTGCACCACCCCTTATTTTCGGTGTGTTTTTTAGTTTTTTGAAAAATATCACCATGTATATTCATCCTTATATCCCTCTTATATGCCATTCGAATTTCATCAGAAACAGAGAGCCCTACGACCTCAATCGAGATGGTGTCGATTTAAAAAATCTCATTATCATTAAAAAATGACTGTCTTGATGGAGGTCATAAGAGTCTCTGTTTCTGACGAAATTCGATTGACATATAGGAGGGATATAGGGATGAATATACATAGCAATATTTTTTGAAAAAAATAATAAAAAACGCTGAAAATGGTGCAGGGGCAGCCCTATTAACCACATATATAGGGAAAAAGGACCCTACACCGGCGGGTACAGGAAATTCCCAACACCTGACCTAATTTTTCATTGTTTTTTGATTTTTTTTGAAATGAAACCATGAGGAATTTAGATCACCATGTTGTCAATCGAAATTCAACTTAATTGGACACTTCTATCATCTCCATCAAGACTACCAAATTTTAGCGGCCTCAGAATTGCTGAAATTGGCCCCTTCTAGATGAACATGTTATGAATGTTTATTTTGCATGAAATTTGAAATACTTATTCCCCTCAACATATTAAGCAAATCCCCTCAACTTTTAATTCAAAAAAATAAAAAAATAATGAGAAAATGGGGTGGGTGTAGGGAGTTTCCTACACCACTGGGTGGAGGCTTCCTGCCCCCATATATATATATATATGGGTAAAATGGGACTGCCCCCTGGGAATAGCCAATTTGATTACTCCCACCCCTATTTTTCCCTCATTTTTTATTTCTTTAGAAAATAAAAATTTGTAAATTCATCGCTATATCCCTCTAACATTCTATTAAAATTTCGTTAGAAAAGAGACTCCTACGACTTTCATCTAAACATGGTCGATTTAAAAAATCCTGCGACCGTTAAAAAAAATGACGTATAGATGTCTGTTCTGACGAAATTTTAATAAAATGTTAGAGGGATATAGTGATGAATATACAAATTTTTATTTTCCAAAGAAATAAAAAAAATGAGGGAAAATAGGGGTGGGAGTAGCCAAGTTGGCTACTCCCATGGGGCAGCCCCATTTTACCTTTTATATATATATATATATATGGGTCATATGTGGCTGCCCCCTAGGGGCAGCCAACATGGCTGCCCCCGCCTTATTTGGGCAATTTTTTTATTTTTTTTTGAAAAATAACACCACTTACATTCATCCCTATATCATTCCTATATACCATTCAAATTTCGTCAGAAACAGAGCCTCCTACGACCTCCATTCGGACAGTAATTTTTTAACGGTAACAGGATTTTTTTAAATCGATAGCATCGAGATGGAGGCCGTAGGAGTCTCTGTTTCTGACGAAATTCGATAGTATATATGAGGGATATATGGATGAATATGCATGGTTTTATTTTTCAAAAAAAAATAAAAAAGAGGCCGAAAAATGGGGCGGGGGCAGCCATGTTGGCTGCCCCCTGGGGGCTCTGTTTCTGACGAAATTTGAATGGTATATAGGAATGATATAGGGATGAATGTAAGTGGTGTTATTTTTCAAAAAAAAATAAAAAAATTGCCCAAATAAGGCGGGGGCAGCCATATTGGCTGCCCCTAGGGGGCAGCCACATATGACCCATATATATATATATATATATATATATATAGGAAAAAAATGGGGTTGCCCCCTGGGCGCAGCCAATATGGCTGCCCCCGCCCCATTTTTCGGCGTTTTTTTTATTTTTTTTGAAAAATAAAACCATGTATATTCATCCATATATCCCTCCTACATGTCATTCGAATTTCGTCAGAAACAGAGACTCGTACGGCCTCCATCTCGATAGTATCGATTTAAAAAAATCATATTACTGTTAAAAAATTAACGTCCGGATGGAGGCCGTAGGAGTATCTGTTTCTGACGAAATTCGAATGGTATATAGGAGGGATATAGGGATGAATGTAAATGGTGTTATTTTTAAAAAAAAATAAAAAAATTTGCCCAAATAAGGCGGGGGCAGCCATGTTGGCTGCCCCTAGGAGGCAGCCACATATGACCCATATATATATATATATATATATATATATATATATATATATATATATATATATATATGGTGCACTTGAATTGAGGTCACCACTGGGCCAACTTGGTTACTCTCACCCCTATTTTTCCTTTATTTTTTTATTTTTTTGGAAAATAAAAATTTGTATATTCATCATTATATCCCTCTCACATTCTATTAAAATTTTATCAGAAAGAGAGACTCCTACGGATGGTCGATTTAAAAAATTCTGCGACCGTTAAAAAAATGACGTCTGGATGGAGGGCTAAGGAGTCTTTGTTTCTGACGAAATTTTAATAGAATGTGAGAGAAATATAATGATGAATATACAAATTTTTATTTTCCAAAAAAATAAAAAAAATAAGGTAAAAATAGGGGTGGGAGTAGCCAAGTTGGCTACTCCCTGGGGGCAGCCCCAATTTACACACACACACACACACACATATATGAGAAAAGGGATCCTACTCCATGGAGTAGGTAACTTACCTACTTCTTTTTCAATTTTTTTATTTTTTTTTGAAAAATGCTTTCATAAATTTTCATAACTATATCCCTCTAATATGTCATTCAAATTTCGTCAGAAATAGAGACTCCTGCGGCCTCCATCCAGACAGTCATTTTTAACGGTCTCAGATTTGCTGTATTTTTTGCGTTCTGAATGGAGGTCGTAGGAATCTCTATTTTTTACGAAATTTGAATGACATATTAGAGAGATATAATTATGAAAATCCATGGAAGAATTTTTCAAAAAAAATAAAAAATTTTTGAAAAAAAAGAGAGTGGAGTAGGTAAGTTACCTACTCCATGGAGTAGGATCCCCTTCCTATATATATATATGTATATATATATATGTATATATATATATACACACACATATATATAGGGTAAAATGGGGCAGCCCCCAGGGAGTAGCCAACTTGGCTACTCCCACCCATATTTTCCCCTCATTTTTTTATTTTTTAGAAAATAAAAAATTGTATATTCATCATTATATCCCTTTCACATTCTATTAAAATTTCGTCAGAAATAGAGACTCCTAAGCCCTCCATCCAGACATCATTTTTTTAACGGTCGTAAGATTTTTTAAATCGTCCATGTTTGGATGGAGGCCGTAGGAGTCTGTATTTCTGACGAAATTTTAATAGAATGTGAGAGGGATATAATTATAAATATATACAAATTTTTATTTTCTAAAAAAATAAAAAAATGAGAGAAAAATAGGGGTGGGAGTAGCCAAGTTGACTACTCCCTGCGGCAGCCCCATTTACCTCATATATATATATATATATATATATATATATATATATATGGGAAAAAGGAATATGCTTCCTGGGTGTAGCTAACTTACATGCTCCCACCTCTTTTCTCCTGTATTTTTTTATTTTTCTGAAATAAAACCTATTGGAATTCAGATCACAATATGTCACCATGATGTCATTCAAAATTCGACTTAATTCGATACTTCTATCCCCTCCATCAAGAATGTCAAATTTTAACGGTCTCAGAATTGCTGAAAATGACCCCCTTCAAATGGAGGGCATAGGAGTCTCTGTTTCTGACGAAATTTGAATGACATGTTATAGGGATATAATGATGAAAAAACATATTTTTATTTTCTAAAAAAAAATAAAAAATGGGGGAAAAATAAGGGTAGGAGTAGCCAATTAGCTACACCCAGGTTGTAGCCTCATTTAACCCTATATATATATATATGGGTAAATGGGGCTGCCCCTTGGGAGTAGCCAACTTGGCTACTCCCACCCCTATTTTTCCCTCATTTTTGTATTTCTTTGGAAAATAAAAATTTGTATATTCATCACTATATCACTCTAACATTCTATTAAAATTTCGTCAGAAACAGAGACTCCTAAGCCCTCCATCTAGACGTCATTTTTTTAACGGTCGTAGGATTTTTTAAATCGACCATTTTTGGATGGAGGCCGTAGGAGTATCTGTTTCTAACGAAATTTTAATAGAATGTGAGAGGGATATAATTATGAATATACAAATTTTTATTTTTCAAAAAAATAAAAAAATAAGAGAAAAATAAGGGTGGGAGTAGCCAAGTTGACTACTCCCTGGGGGCAGCCCCAATTACCTCATATATATGTATATATATATATGGAAAAAAGGAATATGCCTCCTGAGTATAGCTAACTTACATGTTCCCACCTCTTTTCCCCTGTATTTTTTTATTTTTCTGAAATGAAACCTATTGGAATTCAGATCACAATATGTCGTCATTATGTCATTCAAAATTCGACTTAATTCGATACTTTTATCCCCTCCATCAAGAATGTCAAATTTTAATGGTCTCAGAATTGCTGAAAAATACCCCCTTCAGATGGAGGGCATAGGAGTCTCTGTTTCTGACGAAATTTGAATGACATGTTATAGGGATATAGTGATGAATATATATTTTTTTATTTTCCAAAAAAATAAAAAAATGGGGGAAAAATAAGGGTAGGAGTAGCCAATTAGCTAGACACAGGGTGTAGCCTCATTTAACCCTATATATATATATATATATGGGTCATATGTGGCTGCCCCCTAGGTGTAGCCAACATGGCTGCCCCACTTTATTTGAGGAAATTTTTTTATTTTTTTTGAAAAATAACACCATATATATTCATCCCTATATCCCTCTTATATACCATTCGAATTTCGTAAGAAACAGAGACTCCTACGGCCTCCATCCGGACAGTAATTTTTTAACGGTAACATTATTTTTTTAAATCGACACCATCGAGATGGAGGCCGTAGGAGTCTCTGTTTCTGACGAAATTCGAATGGCATATAGGAGGGATATAGGGGTGAATATACATGGTTTTATTTTTCAAAAAAAAAATAAAAAAAATGTCGAAAAATGGGGCGGGGGCCGCCCCATTTTTTCCTATATATATATATATATATGAGGTAAATGGGCCTGCCCCCAGGGAGTAGCCAACTTGGCTACTCCCACCCTTATTTGTCCCGCATTTTTTTATTTTTTTGGAAAATAAAAATTTGTATATTCATCATTATATCCCTCTCATATTCTATTAAAATTTCGTCAGAAACAGAGACTCCTACGGCCTCCATCCAAACATGAGCGATTTAAAAAATCCTGCGACCGTTAAAAAAATAACGTCCGGATGGAGGGCTTAGGAGTCTCTGTTTCTGACAAAATTTTAATAGAATGTGAGAGGGATATAATGATGAATATACAAATTTTTATTTTCAAAAATAATAAAAAAATGAGAAAAAAAATAAGGGTGGGAGTAGCCAAGTTGGCTACTCCCTGGGGGCAGCTCCATTTTACCCTATATATATATGGGTAAAATGGGGCTGCCCCTTGGGAGTAGCCAACTTGGCTACTCCCACCCTTATTTTCCCCCATTTTTGTATTTCTTTGGAAAATAAAAATTTGTATATTTATCACTATATCACTCTAACATTCTATTAAAATTTCGTCAGAAACAGAGACTCCTAGGCCCTCCATCTAGACGTTATTTTTTTAACGGTCGCAGAATTTTTTTAAATCGACAATTTTTTATGGAGGCCGTAAGAGTCTATATTTCTGACAAAATTTTAATAGAATGTTCGATGGATATAGTGATGAATTTATAGATTTTTATTTTGCAAAGAAATTAGAAAATGAAGGAAAAATAGTGGTGGGAGTAGCCAAATTGGCTACTCCCAGGGGGCAACCCCCATTTAATGGGCTGCCCCCTGGGAGTAGCGAACTTGGCTACTCCCACCCATATTTTTCCCTCATTTTTTTATTTTTTTGAAAAATAGAAATTTGTATATTCATAATTATATCCCTCTCAAATTCTATTAAAATTTCGTTAGAAACAGAGACTCTTACGGCCTCCATCCAAACATGGTCGATTTAAAAAATCCTGCGATCGTTAAAAAAATAACGTATGGATGGAGGGCTTAGGAGTCTGTGTTTCTGACAAAATTTTAACAGAATGTGAGAGGGATATAATGATAAATATACAAATTTTTATTTTCCAAAAAATAGAAAAATTATGGCAAAATAGGGGTGGGAGTACCAAGTTAGCTACTCCATTGGGGCAGCCCAATTTTACCCATATATATATATATATATATATATATATGGGAAAAATGGGACTGCCCCCTAGGGGTAGCCAACATGGCTGCCCCTACCTTATTTTTCGCAATTTTTTTTATTTTTTTGGAAAAATAAAACCATGTATATTCATCCCTATATCCCTCCTATATGCCATTCGAATTTCGTCAGAAACAGAGACTGCTACGGCCTCCATCCATATGCCATTTTTTTTAACGGTCGTAGGATTTTTTAAATCGTCCTGTCTGGATGGAGGCCGTATGAGTCTCTGTTTCTGACGAAATTCGAATGGCATGTAGGAGGGATATAGGGATGAATATATATGACGATATTTTTCAAAAAAAATAAAAAAATTGCCCAAAAATGGGGCGGGGCAGCCATGTTGGCTGCCCCCAGGGGGCAGCCCCATCAATCCCTATATATATATATATATATATGGAAAAAATGGGGATGCCCCCGCCCCATTTTTCGGTGTTTTTTTTATTTTTTTGAAAAGTGAAACCATGTATATTCATCCATATATCCCTCCTACATGCCATTCGAATTTCGTCAGAAACAGAGACTCTTACATCCTCCATTTCGATGGTATCGATTTAAAAAAATCCTGTTACCGTTAAAAAATTACTGTCCGGATGGAGGCCGTAGGAGTCTCTGTTTCTGACGAAATTCGAATGATATATAGGAGGGATATAGGGATGAATGTAAATGGTGTTACTTTTCAAAAAAAATAAAAAAATTTGCCCAAATAAGGCGGGGGCAGCCACATATAACCCTATATATATATATATATAGGGATAAATGGGGCTGCCCCCTGGGGGGAGCTAACTTGGCTCCCCCCGCCCCATTTCGCCCGGTTTTTTTATTTTTTTTGAAAAATTCTTCCGTGAAATTTCATCACTATATCCCTATATTATGCCATTAAAATTTCGTGCGAAACAGAGACTCGTACGACCTCCATCCAGACAGTCATTTTTTAACGGTAACAGGATTTTTTAAATCGACCCCGTTTGGATGGAGGTCGTAGGAGTCTCTGTTTCGCACGAAATTTTAATAGCATAATATAGGGATTTAATAATAAATTTACACGGTTTTAGATTTCAAAAAAAATAAAAAAATTATGTTAAAAAGGGGCGGGGGGAGCTAAGTTAGCTCCCCCTAGGGGGCATACACATTTTTCCCATATATATATATATAGGGATAAATGGGGCTGCCCCCTAGGGGGAGCTAACTTGGCTCCCCCCGCCCCATTTTCACCATTTTTTTATTTTTTTTTGAAAATTTCTTCCATTAATATTCATCACTATATCCCTATATTATGCTATTAAAATTTCGTGCGAAACAGAGACTCATATGGCCTCCATCCAGACAGTCATTTTTTAACGGTAACAGGATTTTTTAAATCGACCCCGTTTGGATGAAGGTTGTAAGAGTCTCTGTTTCGCACGAAATTTTAATAGCATAATATAGAGATTTAATAATGAATTTACACGATTTTAGATTTCAAAAAAAATAAAAAAATTATGTCAAAAAAGGGCGGGGGGAGCTAAGTTAGCTCCCCCTAGGGGGCAGACACATTTTTCCCATATATATATATATGGGAAAAATGTGTCTGCCCCCTAGGGGGAGCTAACTTAGCTCCCCCCGCCTCTTTTTGACATAATTTTTTTATTTTTTTGAAATCTAAAACCGTGTAAATTCATTATTAAATCCCTATATTATGCTATTAAAATTTCGTGAGAAACAGAAACTCCTACGACCTCCATCCAAACGGGGTCGATTTAGAAAATCCTGTTACCGTTAAAAATTGACTGTCTGGATGGAGGCCGTAGGAGTCTCTGTTTCGCACGAAATTTTAATGACATAATATAGGGATATAGTGATGAAATTCCACGGAAGAAAATTTCAAAAAAAAATAAAAAAACCGGGTGAAATGGGGCGGGGGGAGCCAAGTTAGCTCCCCCCAAGGGGCAGCCCCATTTATCCCTATATATATATATATATATATATATATATATATATATGGGTAAAATGTATATGCCCCCTAGGGGGAGCTAACTTAGCTCCCCCCGCCCCTTTTTCACAATTTTTTTATTTTCTTTTGAAATCTAAAACCGTGTAAATTCATTATTAAATCCATATTTTATGTCATTCAAATTTCATGCGAAACAGAGACTCCTACGACCTCCATCCAAACGGGGTCGATTTAAAAAATCCTATTACCGTTAAAAAATGACCGTCTGGATGGAGGTCGTAGGAGTCTCTGTTTCACACGAAATTTTAATGACACAATATAAGGATATAGTGATGAATATTCATGGAAGAAATTTTCAAAAAAAAATTAAAAACATGGAGAAAACGGGGCGGGGGTAGCTAAATTAGCTACCCCCTAGGGGCAGCCCCATTTTACCCTATATATATATATATATATATAAAGGAAATGGCAAATGTGACACGTGGAATTGGTACTTGATTGATGATCGAGAATCTGCGCCAAATGGGGCACATGTTTCCTATCAAATCTTCACGATTAGACCCTTGCGAAGATATGATCATCATCCGGATTAGGATTAGTAGGCGTCACGCACTGGATTATGTACTTTCTACTTCCCGTGATGATAAGGCAAAGCTGCAAATCTTGTCTTACCTGTTCATCTTTTTTTTTTATAAGTAAGTAAACTTTGTATTGCTAGACAAAAATTGGTATACAAAGGCCAAGATGGTCAAAAGACGAGAAGACTATACCAAGCCGGTTACAAAAGAAAGAAAATCAGAAAATTGTAAGGAGTCCAGAGGATACAAAAACTCTCAGACCCCTTCGTTGTTCCATAGTATAGCAGCTGTTCCAAAAATTTGCTGGAGGGTGTGGCCCTCGCTATTGGCACGTCCAGTAGTCCATCTAAGGTTTCTTTCGTTCCAGATGCTCCAAACAACCAGGCCAATGAGCTTGCTTAGGTAGTTTTTAGCATATGGGTCAGGCTGCGAAGAAATCCAGCAAACCGTGTCCACAAGGGGCTTGGGGGTAGGCTGTGGAAGTCCAAGAGCAGCACAGGCCTCACCCCAGATCTTCCAAGCATAGGGACATTCAAAAAATAAGTGAGCATGGGATTCCAGAGCAACAGAGCACAGGTAGCAGACCGAATGAACACGTACACCCCAAGAGGCAAGACGATCAGTGGTGGGCAGCCTATTAAGAATAGCTCGATAGAGGGCACAAGAGAACTTTGGCGTTGATCCTTTAGCCCAAACAGTAGCAGCCCAGATGGGGCATTGCCCGCGTGGTCGGAGGAGCTCAAAGGCGTTTGAGAAGGAGAAGCCTGTAGGGGAATATACCCACTTGTATGGAGGGGCATCACCACTTATCGCCTGCCGAATAGATCCTCTAGCCAACAAAATAGCCCTCCAAATTTTAGAGTCACCTCTGGCAGGCTGAATCTCCCAAAAAGACTTATCATGGAGTAGTTTTCTTCTCATATAAAAGGCCCATATCGAGGTATCAGAGGAAAGAAGAGTCCATGCCCAAGCAGCAACCATAACATCCCGAAGAGAGATGAGTGATTTAATACCAAGGCCACCCTCCAATTTCGGGAGGCAAATCTTTTCCCAAGCAACATCATGTCTACCGAAGCTCCACACGAAGTCAGCACATAAACCATCAATTTTCCGAGCCACTTTCGAGGGGATAAAAGAACCTGCAATCCAGTATAGAACAACGCATCTAATAACAGAGTTAATCAATTGAATACGGCCGGCTAGCGAGAGGGACTTTGCCTTCCAGCCTGCAAGCAAAGCCCTCACCCTATCCACCAGAGCAACACAACCATTATATAATCTAGAACCAGAACCGAGTGGCAGACCAAGATAGGTAGTTGGGAGCGCCTGCCGGAGAATGCCAAGCCTGAGGGTAACAGAGAAGTCGTTTGGGGAGCACTTAGGGCGGAAGATCCTACTCTTCTTCGCATTGAGAGACAAGCCAGAGGTAGCGTGAAATGAGCTTAGAATGTCTTTAAGGGCCAGGAGGGAGCGCAAGTTCCCCTTGCAAAAGAACAGGAGGTCATCAGCATAAATCAGGTGAGATGGCGCGACTGCGCGCCCTCTCCCCAGCGGCTGAAGTCGCCCGCCCACAACGACCATATCAACCATGCACGAGAGAGACTCCATAGCCACCGTAAAGAGAAGGGGGCTCAGGGGGTCACCCTGCCTCAACCCCCTGGACCCCTTGAAGAGCCCGTACGGGGATCCATTCACCAAAATAGAGAATGAGGTGGTGGTTATGCAAGTTTCAATCCATGAAATCCACTTTTCACAGAAACCCATAGCCCGCAAAGCATTAAGCAAGAAGGAGTGCTCCACAGAGTCGAAGGCCTTGGATAGGTCGATCTTGAGGCATGCCTTGTTTGAGCTCCCACGACGCTCAAAATCCTTCAGAATCTCTTGCGCAAGCCTAGAGTTGTCGCCGATTGATCTGCCTTTGATAAACGCGGTTTGATTCTGGGAGATCAGGTGGGGGAGAACCACCCCAAGCCTGGAGGCCAGCAACTTGGCAAAGATTTTGTAGATTACATTGCAGCATGAGATAGGGCAGAAGTCCCCCATAGTAGTAGGCGATCTAACTTTACCTGTTCATCTTCTTTTAGCAAAGTAACTCTGACTTTGGGAAGATTTCGAATGGAGAGTAAAGTACAGACTTTCTTCATCATATATATTAATTCATAGCCCTTCCCATCAAGCTTTTCTGCATGGTCGGTCACGTTGTACTAAGTAAAAGATGTTACATCTGTACCCACCAGGGAGCTGTAGTGCACTGCCAAAGAAAACATCAAGAGCGCAATGCTGATCGAGTTTTGCGCTTAAACCTCCAAAAGTAATCGCAACCCACAAACGAGGAAGAGAGCAAAAACAAAAGGCAAGAGAAAAATCAAAGAAGAAAGAAACACATGCTGCACATTTGCTAATGGAACAGAGGGTCGAGTCCTCTTCGTTTAGGTATGGGGGTGCAATCCACTTCTTCATAGATTAATGGTGTTTCCCTGGAAAGGATAATGAGGGAATGCCATCCGAGAGTTCTGTAGTGGAATATTATTTGTTCCAGAAAATGCAGCCTTGAGTGCAGAGGGAACTCTGCCATTCCTAATCTGGAAATTCATACTCACTCCAAATAAATCTCATAACTTAGTTGTTTTTCAGGTAAAATTTGAGCAAACTTTGAAGTTATTTCGGGGTATTTTCGTATATTGCGAATAACTTTTACCCAAAGAGGACCAGTGTCTGGTCTTAAGCTGAAAGAATTCCGAAGATTTGAGGTCAATATAGCACCTTCTCTAGTCTTACAGGGATGAATCTATCACCTTCTCTGGTCTTATACTATTGTTGTCGTTCCATCCAATCTCATTTGGCACCCAAGCTTAGATCGTCCACTAGTGAAAAAAAAAACCATCACAGTCTCTCTCGGCTTCAAACTATCACTATCTACAATGTGAAGCCTATCAACTAGAAAAACATTGCTGGAGATATTTTCTACAACCAACTGACTCTGAATTTCTTCTTTCAGAGCCAGCTTTTGATATATTTCCTATTGATGTGTAGGGACCCTCTCATTATCTTGAATATCAAGGCTTTCGATATTATTTTGTGTTGGTTTTTGACGTTTCTTGAGTTTCACTCAACTCTTTCCTTGATAAACTTCGGATGCTGACATGATCAACGTTGGTTTCTCTACATAAATAAACAGTTTCTTTAGTACATAGGTATATGTTCTTCATTCTAACAATCTTGAGTTGTGTGTTCTACTGCCTTGCACGACTTTCATCGCTCATGTATTATTTTACATCACATTACCGATCGTCGCATGACTTAGCAAATTTGACTCTCGTGCAAGATGTTGCATTTGCTTTTCTACTTCATACAAATGTGCCCTTGACCTACTGAAGAGATGTTATTGTTTAACAATTAGTATTGAAAATGTAATTTGTAATTAGCCCATGAAGTATTATTGTAATGGGCTAGTATAAATTGGCCTACAATCTTCCACCATATTAAAAAATATGGGCTTATATCTTCCACCAACATAAGAAGTTTCATGAAAATATGCACTTGTAAGAATATTCTAGAAAAGAGAGAGGTGGAGAAAATATCTAGATACTTCACCTCCCACCAAAATATCTAGATATTTTCTATTAAAAGATAAGCATGGAAGAGGAGTAGATCCCTCTTCCAAAATATCTCCACCCTCTTGGGGGCCTACAAATACTCCCCAAGAGGTCCTCATTTCACACAACAATAAGAAGAAGTTCTCTACCAACACAAGAGTCTCTCAAGTGTCCTCCTCATTTTAAGTGTTGTAAGTCCCTCTTCTTTTATTGTAAGCATTATAAGTCCTCTTCTTGTAAAGTCCAAGACTTGTATGCAAGTTTAATTTTTAATGAAAAAAAGTTCTTGAGTTATTATCTACCTTGTGCATTGATTCATATTCTCCATCTAATTTGTTTTTTTATATATCACCAATCTTCCGCTGCTCCAATAAGTTTGGTATCAGAGCCATAACTATCCTTATATCCTTTTTGAAGTCTTTTTCCTTGTTTCTCAACACCATGGCATCCACCTCCAAAATATCTTTATTCAACTACACTCAAAGCTCCATTTCTATATTTGATGGAGAAAATTATGATTATTGGAGTCTTCAAATATAGACCCTTTTCATCTCACAAGACTTGTGAGATCTTGTTATAAAAGGTTATGATGAGGTTAAAGATACATATGCAGTTATTTTACTAAGTGAAGGAAATAAGAAAGAGTTTAAGGAGAACACCAAGAAAGATGCAAAGGCCATTCTCTTCATCCAGCAAGGAGTAAGTAAATCTATCTTTCCTCGTATTTCTGGAGCAACTACTTCTAAAGAAGCACATGGATCCTATAATAATAGTGAAGATCATGATAAACAAAGAAGAGGATAACATGCAAGGAGAAAAAAGAATAATGAAAGACATGGATCCTACAGAGGTCAAGATAATGGAAGACGCAAAGGAGGATACAATGAAAGAGCTCTAAGTAACAAAAAATCTTCTTCTCATTGCATTATTTGCAAGAAAGATAATCATGAATCCAAAGATTGTAGATTCCGCTGCACAAGGTGTAAAATTGCAATCATTCTCAAAGGGACCGTTGGTTACAAAAGAATGAGTCAAATTATATTGCAAAAGATGAGAATTACAATCCATTGCTTTATTTTTGCATGAATACTAAAGAAGTATCTAAAGACATTTGGTATGTCGATAGTGGTTGTAGTAACCACATGACAGGGAATAAAGATGCATTTGTGAGCCTTGAGAAAGGGCATAATTCGCAAGTTAAGCTTGGAGATGGAAAGCTGCAAAATATATAAGGCAAAGGAGTTATTGCGGTACAAACAAAAAAGATACTTCTAAACTCATTCATGATGTTCTTTATGTTCTAAGCTTAACCGAAAATCTTCTAAGTATTGGTCAACTTATAAATAATGGTCATTCTCTAAAATTTGATAATGGAGTATGCAAAATCTTTGATAAAAGAAGAAAGATACTGATTGCAGATATTAAAATGGCTCCAAATAAAGTCTTTCCATTATCAATGCCTTTAAAAGAAGGTTATGATCTAAAAGCTGTAAATAAAGATGATTCCTTATTATAGCATTTACGATATGGACACTTACATTTTAGAAAACTCATATTACTAAAGCAGAAGAACTTGGTTGTTGGGCTTCCGTTCATCAAGAAAGATGAAAACATATGTGAAAGTTGCATATATGACAAGATGCATAGATTGCCATTCACAAAGACGTCATGGAGAGTAAAAGCTCCACTTGAGTTGATACACTCAGACGTATGTGGACCAACTCAAACTCCTTCTATCAATGGAGCCAGGTACTTATTATTTGTTGATGATTACAGTAGAATGATGTGGGCTTACTTCTTGAAAAGAAAAGTCAGAAGTCTTTTCTACTTTTATCAAGTTTAAAGCTTTTGTTGAAAAATAAAGTGGAAGAAAAATAAAAGTCTTCCGATCAGATCGTGGAGGAGAATTTACATCCAAAGAATTTCAAGACTTCTGCATAACTCAAGGAATCACGAAAGAGCTAACAACAAGATACACTCCTCAACAAAATGGAGTAGCTGAAAGAAGAAATCGAACAATCGTTGAGATGAAAAGAAGCATGCTGAAAGGTAAGGGCCTTCCTAACAACCTTTGGGCGGAGGCAGTAAATACTGCTGTTTATATATTGAATAGATCTCCTAGCAATTTTGGATAAAATACCTTATGAAGCCTGGTATGAAAGGAAAGTAAAGGTTAGTCATTTTCAAAATCTTTAGCTCTATTGCATATACTCATATTCCATCTCAAGTTAGACAAGAAAAGTTTGATGAAAAAGAGAGAAATATATTTTCATTGGATATTGTGATGAATCTAAAGCTTACAGATTATATGAGCCTAAAGAAGGAAAATTAGTTATATCTAGAGATGTCATTTCGATGAAACATCTTCATGGAAATGGGATGATTCTTCAGTACCACAAAAGCAAGCTGCAACTGAAGAAGATAACCCAAATGATGAAGATATTTTTCCCTTCAATTCAAAGACAAGTTGGGCCAAATGTCTCTGACTCAAAACATCCACAACAAAAGGTACAGTCTCTTCAAGAAATTTGTACATCATCATCTGTTGTTGCTTTATTTGCTTGTGGGCCTCAAACATTTGAAGAAGTAGCTAAGAAGAAGTGTGGATTCAAGCAATGAATGAAGAGATTGCAGTCATTAATAAAAATCACACTTGGATCTCGTGGACCTCCTAAAGATAAAGATGTCAATGGTTTTAAATGGATTTATAAAGTCAAATATAATGAAGATGGCTTCATTCACAAGCATAAAGCTCGATTGGTTGCTAAAGGCTATTCGCAACAGCCATGTATTGATTATAATGAAACTTTTGCACATGTTGCAGGTGTGGAGATAATTAGAACCTTACTTGGACTTTCTGCTCAAAAGAAGTCACCAGTTTATCAATTCGATGTTAAATCTGCATTTCTTAATGTAGATCTTGAAGAAGAGGTTTATGTTGAACAATCTTAAGGATATATCTCCAAAGATAATGAAGAAAAGGTTTATCGTCTCCGCAAGGCCTTATATGGCTTAAAGCAAGCACCGAGAGCTTGGAATAATAAAATTGATGGATATTTTCGGGGATAATGGATTTCTAAGAAGTCCTAATGAGCCATCTCATTTATGTGAAGAAAGAAGGTACACAGAATTCCTTATTGTATATCTTTATCTTGATGATCTTATATTTACAAACAATTCTTCAAGATGATTGAAAAATTCAAAAAAGCAATGATGAAATAATATGAAATGACAGATCTCGATCTTATGAGATACTTTCTTGGTATTCAAATTCAACAGAAAGAAGGTGGAATATTTATCTCTCAAGAAAAATATATTTATGATATTCTCAAGAAATTTCATATGTTAAATTGCAAGCTATAAGCAACTCCTATACCTAACTAATACAAAACTTTCTGCAAATGATGGAGCTCAAGAAGCCGATGGTCTCTTTATAGGAGTCTTGTAGGCTCCTTGTTATATTTAATTAATACAAGATCATATATAATATATGTAGTTAGTGTTGTATCAGTATTTATGAGCAAGCCTAGCTCTATGAAGCAGCAAAAGGATTCTTCGTTATGTTCAAGGTACCAAGGATTTTGGAGTAAATAGAAGAAGATAACTTTCTCAAAGGCTATTCAGATAGTGATTGGGCCGGATCTATAGATGATAGAAAAAGCACATCATGTTATTTATTTTGCATGGGATCTAAAGTCATATCTTGAAGTTTTAAGAAGCAAAAAACAATAGCCCTTTCCTCTGCTGAAGCCGAATATATTTCTGTAACAAGTGCATCATGTGAAGACGTTGGCTGGGAAGACTTTTTCATTATATTCAAGAAGCAAATGTTCTTTCAACAACTATATTATGTGACAATATGTCAGCCATTCCTATGACAAAGAATCCATTCTTTCATGGAAGAACAAAGCATATTGAACTTTGTCACCATTATGTTCGAGAGCTAGTGGAGAATGACGACATCAATATGTAGTTCATCAGCACAGAGGATCAACTTGCAGATATTTTTATAAAGCCACTTCCAACTGAAAAGTTACAGTACTTTAGGAGGATAATGCAATTACAAATTAAGAGCGGGTGTTGAAAATGTAATTTATAGTTAGCCCAAGAAGTATTATTGTAATGGGCTAGTATAAATGGGCCTACAATCTTCCACCATATGAAAAGATGTGGTCCTATATCTTACACCAAAATAAGAAGCTTAATGAAAATATGCACTTGGAAGATATTCTAGAAAAGAGAGAGGTGGAGAAAATATCTAGATACTTCACCTCCCACTAAAATATCTAGATATTTTCTTTTAAAAGATAAGCATGGAAGAGGATTCTAGATGCCTCTTCCAAAATATCTCCACCCTCTTGAGGGCTATAAATACCCCCCAAGAGGTCCTCATTTCATACAACAACAAGAAGAAGTTCTCTACCAACACAAGAGTCTCTCAAGTGTCCTTCCCTTCCAAGTGTTGTAAGTCCCTCTTCTTTATGTAAGCATTGCAAGTCCCCTTCTTGTAAAGCCAAGACTTGTATGCAAGTTTAAGTTTTATGAAAAGAAGTTCTTGATTATTATCTACTTGTGCATTGATCCATATTCTCTCCCTTTAATTTGCTTTTTATATACCACCAATCTTCCACTGCTCCAACAATTACAAGGGACTGACCTTTAAATGGACTGACCTTTAAATGGATTCCCAAATAAGGGACTAATCTTTAGATTGTAACAAATAGGGGACTCATCTTTGATTTAACGGTGAGGCTCCAACGACGTAATGGCTGACTCGATTTGTGATGTATATGGACGAATATACCCTTATCCTCAACGGCTTCTTCTTCTCCTCTGGAGACATGCCGTCAGGATAATTACGATCGTAATTCCGACCCCTTCATGCAGCTGTTAATGCCTCCCTGGACATCTTTGTCTTCGATGGATATGTTGCAAGACATGGTGAGGCTACCACAAGGGGACCGCTTCGGTAGGGCGTTGGTGAAGGAGGTGTCCAGAGAGGTGGAGAGGCTCCGGGTTGTGAGGAGGGAGGGGGCCGCCTAGTGTTCCTGAGGGCGATGAAGGGAGCCATGAGAGATGGGAGTTACGACACGGGGTGGTGCAAGCGAGGTGGGTAAGGCCAAGGGGGTCTCCCCTGGCTCTTATGACCACATCGACGTGGTCCGGTCAATGCCTCGGTTAGGAGAGACAAGGTACGTATATAGCTTCATATACATAGGTTGCAAATTTATTTCATATACTATGGAATCTAACTGCAGCATTAAACTTGGATTTCATTACATTGTGGACGTTGTCTATTAAGCATTTTTTCACTTTCCCCTTCCTTGGTCACCCATTTTCCCAGAAAAATACTGACGAGAATCATTTGCTGATTACCTTATTTTTGGTTTTGTTAAAAATTTTACATCTTATATTAAAAATTCCAGTTGATGGTCAAGAATTCTTCTATTGATTTGAAGATGGTCTATAGTGCAATTTAATACTTCTGCACCAATTAGGATTTTAATCACACATGCTGGCTGTATTCAAAGAATCCAAAACATCGAAGAGGAGGAGGAAGACAAGGGTGGAGCAGAGGTGGACAGTGGTGAGGTAAGAACTGAAGATGCGTGAAGAGGAGGAAGACAGGGAGGAGCGTTCACAGCGACGCATACATGCACATCCTCACCATCGTACCCCTCACCGCCCCCGCCACCGCTACGTACTCCATCACCACCTTTTTCTCAGCTACACCACTCATGATCGACAGGTACAGAAGCAGCATCGCCCTCGTCGTCACGAACCCCACCGTCAGCGCGCTGCCATGGCCCTCGGCAACAACCCCCATTCCCTCATGCTCACCCTCATTTTGCCTCAATCTCCGCCACCACCCACAACCCGTACCTAAATCGTCGATGGGGGAAGAGTAGATTCAAGGAGCACGACAAGGGGAGACGAAAGTTGGACACAAAGATGCGTCATTGTCAAGAGCGGAGTTGCTGGGCAGATTGCCATGACCTACACAACCTGTCGTGGCCGCCATGGTGGGAGGAAAAGGGATGATGTTCTTCTATTCGTGTGAGAAAGGGGAAAGTCAAAAGAAATTCATAATAGACAGGGGTATATCCATCCATATACATCAAAATCGAGTCACTCATTAACGTCGTTGGGGCCTCCTCCATTAAATCAAAGATGAGTCCCCTATTTGTTACAATCTAAAGATTAGTCCCTTATTGGGAATCCATATAAAGGTCAGTCCCTTTTTTTTGTAATTTACCCTATTTTTGAATCATTTGATTCCTATTGCTCCGTAGGCTTATTTTATCTTATACCTTTGTTCGTCTCTTAGATCTGGGAGAGATAAACCAGTAGCTCGGATTACCAAATGTGTCATGTTGGAGCATGTTTGGCTTTACAAAGCGTATTATTTGTTGTGATCCATGGTCAAAATGTCATCATGTTAATGCAGATGTGTCCGTCCATCTTTCACTCTAATTGCATTCATTTGCATCATTGGTAGTTGAACTTCTTTTCCCCTACATTGTAGTCTTCTTGAGCCATGAACTCTTATCCTACACTATGGGATCTTGAGATTTTTTTTGATTAAAATGGTTAGTGATGACTTCTACTTTTTATTGCATTAAACAATGATATATCCTTACTCTTGAGGCTTCCACTCCATGAAACTCTAAAGAATCTTTCAAAACACATCTACTATTGACTAATAGCATGGATGATCCTATTAATAGTGTTATATGTCTGGACTGTGATGTTTTTTTAGGAAGTTTTACACATCTGATTGTTAAAGGGCCAATATACACATAAAAATAACCCACAAAAAGTACATCTAGAATGCATGATGCGTTTCATTTCTAAGGCAATGTCCTTGGAACTCTTGAATCATGCCAATAGATAGGGGCTATTAGCACTAGATATACCAATCTTACATTGATGAATCTCATATTCAACATCTTTAGTTCCACTAATTAGCCATATATCTTAAACTAATCACTGAACATAACATTAATTAATTTAAATTAGTATTAACACCTTGTAAATAATTAAGATTAATTAGTGTATATAAATAAACACATAATATATGTATTATGGTTCCCTTTATTTTCTGTATTTTTATTGTTAGACATATGTAAAATTAATTTAATAATGTATATAATATATTGCACATTATTCATTAAATAAAATACCAAAAAATTAAAAAAAGAAATAAAAGAAATGTTTTTATCCATTAAAAATACTTACAAAAATAATAAGTATGTATACATAATGTATTTTGACTCTGATTCATTATGAAAGTTGTAGATCTTGAAAAGATATACAGCTTTTCCTGTTGAATATTTTTTATTTTGAAGTTTCTAACTATCTTAAATTTAATTTATAACTATTTTGTGAATCCACATCCTCGACCTGTCATTTAGCCGCGCACGTCTTGTGGGTCATCTGATCATTTAATCAGGAAGCTCTGATCAACCTAAACATGCTCTCTCGTGGGTCGCTTGATCTTTTGATCAAGTGATAAGTCAAGGCCATCTGTGTCTTATTTCCAACCATTTGATAACATGAATGACGGTTGTTTCCTGTTGATGAATCTGCGATTCATCACTCTAAAAGTTGAAAATAGAGCTTTGTTCTCGAGTAATTAGAGGCATATTTCTACTTATATCGCATAATTAACATTCATGCATGCAAGCATAATATCTGCATTTTAGCATTCATATTTGCATTAAATAAGAAGCCAATTTCACTTATAAATATTCACCTGTATATTAGATAAAATATCCTATTTGTATATATTTTATACTAACTCCAAATGCAATAAAACCAACTCTATTGTGTATATATTACTAACACTAATTAAAGAAAAATATGTAAAAAATACTAACTTGTAAAATCAACCAATAAAACTCCAATCCAAGTTTGAAATCATGAACCTTAAAATGCACATATCTCTCTCATACAGTGTCTGATTTAGGTCTACTCACTTTTAAAGTAATATACATTCCAAGACCTTCGAAACAAGACCATTTCATTAAATCAGAGCTCGTATGCAAAACTTGGGTTTTGGGCCCCTTTTGTACATTGTACATAATGACCATTTTACCCCTGTATTTTATCTTATTAATTTCTTCATTATTGAAAATTCAAAAAAAATAGATTAAGTTGTAAATATTCTCCTCATATTTTTTCTATTTTTATTTTTGATTTTTCTCTTATTGAAAAATGATAAAAAAATCACAAAAGATAAAATGCGGTATTTTATATCTATAAGGTACCACCCAAAAATACATTTTGTACAGATGATTTCTTTGATTTTCGGCCCTTCATGAAAGTTGTAGATCTTATCGAGACGAGCAACTTTCGTGTTGACCACTTTTTGATTTAATCCCTTTTGTTATTTCTTTTTGATTTTCTTTACATTTAATCTTTGAATTTTCTGGGAGCGACATGTGGCAGCTCCTAGAGCCGCCACGTGTCTCCTCATTTTTTCTATTATTTTAATAATTTCGGATTTATTTTATTATTTTTGGATTTATTATTTATTATTATTTTATTATTATTTTAATTATTTTAAGTAGCCTACTATATTACTCTATTATTTTATTTCTTTTAATCCCCTTTTACCTCTTCTCCTTTCTTTTCCCCCACTCCAAGCCACATCTTCTCCACTTCCTCCACCATTTTCTCCACTCTCTCCATCTCTCTCTAACTCCCTCTTCCTCTTTATATTCTCATCTCCCTCTCCATTCTTCTTCATCCGCTGTTTTCGAGAGAAGTGAGGTCGAGCCCCTTTAACCTTCAGGTGACAGCTGCAGGAGACGAGTCGAGCGACGACAACCTCAAGGCGAGATCCGCGACATCACCATTACCGCGTCGCGAGATCCATTGGACTTGCTCAGCTTCGAAGGACTCCGCCATCCTTCTCGAGGCCACGACGAAAGCCGCACGACGTGGCTTCATTTTAGGCGATTCACAGGTAAATTCCTTATCTTTGCTTTGTCAATTTTTTTATCTCACATTATTTGCTTATTTTGTTCATCACCAAAATAATTCATCACATACCACCACCATCATTCATCATCTTCATTCATCACCACAAATCATCACCACCATCATTTCATCTTTGCAAATTTCATTTCCTGTTTCTAAACAAAACAAAAACAAAAAAAGTCACATCATCAACCACCATCACTATCGTCATCTCATCCACATACATTTTCTATTCTCTATTTACAAAGAAAATCATTAAAAAATTTTGCAAAAGAAAAAAATAAAAAAAACACAGGAACTGCCTCAGCAGCACCTCGCCGGCGTCGTGCCCCTGCCCACGTCGCCACTGCCGTACGCACAGGCCAGCCCGCCGCTCCAGGACGCCTCCTCCTCGGCGAGCGTGACCTTCCCCCGCTCCGCCCTCAGCCACCGTCGCGGCGCACGGCGGCCCTCCATCCAGCAACCCACCAACGCTCGCGTGGGCACCTCCGTCCGACACTGCCCCCGAAGCTTCCAGCTCCGCCGCGTGTGCGCGCCGTCGCGCCGCCTCTACGCGGCCCCCAGCTCGCGCCGCTCTCCCGGCCTCCGCCTCAGACCAATCCTCCATGCCGCCATCACTGGCGACCCGCCATCCCGCAGCCCGCGCTGACGTGCTCCATCCCACTCCGCGGCTCCGCCTTGGCCACGGCCCAGCAGCCCCAGGCCGCCGTTCTCCGCCTCCGCGTGACGCGTGGCGCCGCCCGCCGCGCGCCGCTGCAATCGCGCACTGCCGACCTCCTTTGGCCGTGCCCTAGCCGTCCCCATCGTATTAGCCCTTGCGTGGGGAAAAAGCCACCGAAGGTCCATTTCCATTTTTATTCATTTGTAAAAATTGCATATCCAGTCCTCATTGTTTAGATATTTGCAAATCTATGCCCATGTGCATAGTTTTCAGTTCGTCCATTTCATTTTCAGTATTGCATTGATACCCCTGGATTTGAGCGTTAATTTGGACATTATTTTTGCATCAATTTTTAATGAAAAAATAGCATTTTGATGAGCATCTAATTCTTTATCTTTGAGCTATTTATTTACATTTTTGTGAACATCAGAGTATTTATTAAAAATCAAAGATTGAAAATCAAGGATATTTTGCCCATTTGAGCTCTGAAATTTGCACATAGTTATTTATAACTCCAAAATTGAGAAAAAATTGTGAATGATGCCTCTAAATGTGATTTAATTATTTTCTAAATTTCGTCCAATTCAGAGTTGTCTTGTGTACAAAATAAATTCTAGGGTGATTTCAGTAAATGTCTTTTAGTTAATTCCACAAATAACATTTTTGACAAATTTCAACTCTTATGGATTCCTTATTGAAATATCTATGTAAGATAAATCAATCATTGGATAATTTTATTTTGTGGAATTATTAGACATTAAATACTCATAATCACTCTATTTTCAGTAAAAAATTCATAAAAAATCACAAAGTGTCAGAAAAAAAATCCAAAAATATTAGTGTAGCTTCATATTATCATATTTATCTTCCAGTAAATTTTTCATAATTTTTGCATATCATTTGCACGTAAAATTGCATAAAAACCCCAAAAAAGTTTGCATTTTTCATGTGTGCATTTTAAACCCAAAATTCCAAAAAAATACATTTGCATTCATCATTGGATTAGGTTTACATGAAAAATATAATTTGGCCAATTTGGACTAATTTTATATAAAAATTAAATTTGGCTAACTTGTTGATTTTCTTAATAACCTAGTCCATTCATATATTGCATTTGGCATTGTATCGCATAAAAAATTACAAAAAAAAGTCCCACATGGAAAACGTAATCTAATCCATCTAACTTGATCTCGAGTTGTTCCTTTGCCTCCTTGAGTCGACCCTAGGGCTTGCCCAGGCTAAATAAACATAAAACCGCATCTTATTTTCATTCGACGATTATCGATTTGTGCGGTTATTTTTGATCGACGCGGATCTATCCGACTGCAACGCACTAGTCTTCAGACAACATTACAAGGGTAGGCCGACGTGGTTCGTCAAATGGCGCCGTTGCCGGGGAGGCAAACGGCTTAGGATCATTTTAGACAATTAGATTTACGTTTTCCAATCACTCGGGTAGTCTGACCCCCGAGCCGCATTGTAATTATTCATTTCTTCTTTAATTATTTTTCTGACCATTTCTGTATATATATCTTTCTGACATAATTTTTATCTTTTTGTGCGAGGGCCTGGTGGACTTGGAGCGGCTTTCTTGAAGTCGACGCATCTCGAAAAGCATCGGAGGCCGACGATTCGTGGATCAAGTCGGTGGTTGGACGTCAAAAAGATTTTTGTAAAAAAATTATCTGCATCATTTACAGCGGTTCCCGTTTGGGTTCTCGCGATTGTAAACATAGTGAAACCGTGGCCCCGTCTGCTGTGTGGTTTGAATTTTAGACTAAGCTTGCACTAGCGGCTCCTCGAGCCACTCTAGGATTTGCTTGTGCTCGTAAATCTTTAGGACCACACATCACACTTAAAAGACGCACCTAGACCGCAGATCTAGCCAAATTGAACTTGTTCTTCACTCGCTAATAGAACTGCCTTTCTAGGAGCGGATTTTTGTCGCCTGCATTTGCATATAGTATAAAATTTCAATTCAATACTGCATCTCGCATTGAAGAGAGCTGGAGGCACTGTAAGTCTTCTTACTCAAGCATTCATCATCGTTTTTCGATTGCATCGGCTTTTTACCGATTCTCTCTCTCGATTTTCTAACCTAGGATAAAGGAATTGGGATTGGACGGTAGACGTGATTGCTTGTGTGGATTAATATCAGTGACATCTAATCTTTAAAATCGGGACTGCTAATTGAATTGGACCAAAAATTGACTAAAATTAACCCTTGTTTGCGGGAGAGTAACCCCGACCTTGTTTTCAGGCTTAGTGAGGGTACTTGAGTGTGTGTGAACACCTTAAGGCAGAGCCCAAATCCCCGCCTTCCATATCACAGGCCAACTGATCCTAGCAAATATCACGAGTTGGATACTTTTAGCTCATTGACAAGTACCAAGTAGCCTCCGCCTGTTCGCGGGTAGATAGGGCGAACCAGCGGTACTCTGCGACAAGGCCTAGCTTTGTCAGCCTCCGCCTGCTTGCAGGTAGATAGGGGCACGTCTTTGAGTCCCAACTCCGGATAGGAGCGAAGAAAGGGAGGATCGGCGGTATCTTAGGCGACATGTTAAACAGGGAAGACGCATCTGGCTCTGAGCCGACTTCCCTATAGGCCGCGTAAATCCTTGCTATCTTGCTTGAAAAATCACACTTTAAAATTAACAAGATTAATTGGACTCGGTTTCGGGTCCTTCACGTGTTGAGTGTGAATTCAGGGTTTGCTCTTGTGTTTGTCTTCGTGTCTGTCCGTGTGTGTTATCCTGCGTAATTGCGCATTTCCTACCTCGCTCTACTTACATTCATTATCTTCTCTTCAAGATGTCGAGATATTGGTCCCCATTCCCTGAGACCTCTGGTCATTCCTCATCGATCATATACCGATCATCTTCACCTTCTCATTCTTCCATGTATCCTCCACCGCCCACGAGAGACCCTTACCCGTGGTCAGCTCCACCTCAATCCGATTATGAAGTCAGAACTTCGACTGACTTCTCCACTTCTTCGCATTTCTCACCTACTCCATATTCTAGCACCACGGATCCACTTCCACCTTGGGCTGACTGTCCTTACTCCGAGAGCTTGCAGGAATCAAAGACTCGAATGAAGAGCAAGCCACTGCTGATTGGCAAAATTATATGCCCCCACATACTTCACCCCAAGTAGAACCACACCACAACTCATATATACACATCCCGAATTGAACTTAGGGCATAACACGGTCGATCGAACAAGCCGAATGGAGAGGCCTGAACATCATGATTTCCCAGACTTGATTGACTTTAGTGATCAAGCCTCCATTAACCAACCTTCATTTGGAGAGCCTATACATTCACAAGATTGGACTCTTGACCTAGACTTATCAGTCCATGTTTCATTGACTCCGTCATATGAGGCTCCGACCGATATTTGCCATTTGGATAGTCCATACTCAACCCAGCATTACATGCTAGAGTCAAGGTATGTTGAGTATGAGACCCCAATATCTCAGCAGTATCCTCCACTTGAGCAGAACTCTCCCATGATTTGTCATGAGAATTTTGTGGAGGATGACATCTCTAGACTTATTAAGAAAAATGAATCATTTGGTAACGAGTTGAGAGATGTCATGGGAATATTACAATCAATTTCTGCCAGCCTGGGTATAAAAGTGAGAAAAGACATGAGTAGTTTTGAGGTTGAAAACAAAGCAAACATCAGGGAACCCACACCGTCTGTACAGCTGGAGTCCATTCTATATCCCTCTTCTACTAACCACTTGCCCTCCAATCAATAGTCTGATCATTCATCCATCAAAAACACCAAAAAAATTGAAAAACCAAAAATTCACATAAAAATTGAAAATGATTTAAAAAATTGGATTCCACCCTAAGGGAAGCACTTGATGATGAATTGATCTTTAAACTTCCCTTAATAAAGGCCATAGATCACTTCCCCGACCTCAAGAGATTTGTAAAGAGTAAATTGATGCCCAAGAGGTCGGGTAAGAAGAGAACAAGGACTGAAAGACACATAGTGTCTATGGCCACATCCTTGGTGATGGGGAGAAAGACCAAAAGCCACGGAGTGAAGCGGTTGCCTAGGGTTGAGTGTGAAATCAAAGACACCATCTTCACCCATGCAAGAATCGATGATGACTTACCGATAAATATCCTCCCGACCTCTGTGTTTGACAAACTCAAACTCAGGTCAATCAGAAAGTCACGAGAGATCGTTCAGCTGGTTGATCGATCCATCAAACGGTCTAGAGGAATATTTCAGTCATCGTTACTTTCCAAGGTGCTCAACTTCAGGTGGACTTCACGATCATTGACATCGAGCACCGAGGAGAGTTTACCCAGTCTCCGATTATTCTCGGGAAGCCGTTCTTAGCCTCAGCTAAAGCGTCTATAGATTGCGAGACTCGGGAGATCGATTTCTCAGCATTGGAGCACTCCGACCTCACCCATTCTTTGATACACTTTACTCTAAGGTAACCCGCACATCCGCTGACAGTCGTGACCATCAAGAGGTAAATGAGTCCCACCTCTCTGCTACACCTGAGAGACCGACTGCCCAGACGACCGTTGGTTCTGAGACTCTCCACACCTCCACTTCATCAACTGCTTGCACCGCCACCAGGACAGCTTCTAAGGAGGACTCACAATCAGAAGCTATCATTAAGTCGGACATGATCTTTGTTGACTGCCTTGACCATTTTGATGATCCGACACAAGAGCCCAATAATGCCAAGCCAACTGAGACCACCAACACTTTCCCGAGACATGTGCTGACCCTTCATGAATATTATAATTTATATGGTGACTCGTCTGATGAGGAAACCATAGTCAGCACCACACCACGTCCCAAACCTTCAAAGGAAACAACCAAGATTAAATTGACTCCACATAAAAACACGGTTGCTCCCTCTTCTAGTCGGCTATTTAGTGAGAGGAAGTCGAGAATTGATTCCTCGAGGAGTTCCCCCGAACCTCTCAAGGCGCGTCTCTCTCATATGCCACTCAATGATTCAGGTTCTAGAAAACCGACTAAGAAAGTTTCCTTCAACACACCGAAGAAGGAATTTTCTGAGGAGTCCTCATCTGGCCCGGACAAGGTAATTTATATAAGTGAGCTCAGTTCGGATGTTCTCAAGCCTTATCTAAGCAAGCAGCCGTGTGTCGACCCTCGTTGGACGATCCCTACACCTCACTATTATTCATATGAGGACGATTCCGACAGCGACACATATGTATATTATCCATCTCCTCGCATCCGCAAGAAGGTTCGTCACAAACCTTCTTAATCCTTGTATATTCTCACTCTTTCTTGTATATACTTTTTCTCCCTCCCTCCCCAGTGATTCGAATCACTCGCCCCGACTCATCTCATTTCATTTAAGACTATACTTAGGATAATCAGATCCTATGTATAGGGGGGAGAGTGACCCGCATCCATTCATTCTACATCCTACAGATCACATCGGTTCTCATACTCACTCTTGTCATATACTTAGACTGACCGGAGCCTAAGTGTAGGGGGGACCGATGCCCGCCTTGTATATACTCATCCATTTCCTCTCTTCTCCTCGTTCGTCCAATTTTTGATCTTCTTCTACACTTAGGCTGTCAGAGCCTAAGTATAGGGGGCGGAGCGACTTCTATACATTTTGTAATTTTAGCTCTCCTACGCTTAGCCTGAGCTATGTCTTTTTAGTCGCTTTTCGTGCTCTGAGGACATAGCACATGCTAAGTATAGGGGGGGCGTGTATATATTACATATATACTTTACCCATAGCTCGTACATTCGCATATTTTCGCGTATTTTTGTATATATTATGCAATAATTACGGGTGGGTAAAAATTTGAGAATTTTTTTTGTAAAATACACTTGTATAAACTGACTCATAAAAGACTTGTATCATAGGAGGTATACCAAAAAAAATTTGTACAAAAAGTTGTAAAACATACTTTTGTAAATTTGTTGTAAAATAGGATGTATAAAAAAAGTTGTATACTATGTGTAAATTAAAAACTTGTTGTAAATAATAAAAAAATGTTGCATAACAGAAAATAAAGGCTTCTTATTCACTCTTGCATATCATCCTTGCATTTCAAAAAAAAAGAGTCTTGCATTTCATTCATAGCATTTCATCTGCACCTCTCATTTGCATATCTTGCATATGCAAGGTGAAAAGCTAGTGGGTTTGAACCAAGTTATGAGTAGATATTAAGGATGGACTTGATTTGACCTTAATCCACCTAATTTCAGAGGAACCTTATAGGAACTGAGTTAAGATTTCTCAGGTCAAGTGACTTAATTCTTTGAGTCCGCAAGTCTATGTTCACATGTCATCTTGATTAGTCTAAGTAGAATATCTCATGCACACGCATGATTCTTTTAGACAGTGACGTAACTTGGACAAGCACAATGCACGTAGCCCTTCATTGATGAGGTGGTGAGGAGGTAGAATCCTTTAGCTTGGAGTAGCACACGGGTGGAAACATCCGTCCTCCTCTAGGGAGGGTCGTGCATCTCAACCTAGTCTCGTGGTGTTGAAGTCTAAGGACAGGATGATGTGGGTTGCAATAATGCTTCAAAAGAGGGATAGTCTACTGGCTCAAGAGGAAAAACTCCTGATGTACATGCTGCACCTTGTATATAGTTCCAAAAAAAGAAGAAAAAAAGAAAAAAAATGCAAGAACTCCAAAAAAAATACAGGCCATAAAAAAATTGCCTGTTGGAGTATGTATACTAGCAAGAAGTCTGCAGCTGGTTGACTTGGCTACACTGGTCAGGCATCCCGGGATTGGTTAGCTACACTAGCTACCATCCATTCTTTATTCTTTTCTCTACCCCCTCCTCTTGAGTTGGTCGCACTTGAACTTAGAAGGGAATACCCCGCTCCTCGAGGAAAGAGTTGCTGGACCGGGTTATTGAGTTACCTTGTTAGAGGAGGCTGGTTCCGAGTCATTTCTGATGTGGAGAGCTATTTATCACTTACATAGTACAAGTAAGAATCATAGTCATCAGAAATTTGCGTTTGAGGATTTGTTCTGATCTGACTGTTAAGGCGTCTTGAATAGAAGACTTGTGGAACTTGAAGTCTGTTAGGTCTTAAGTTCAGATCAATCAGATCAAAATAAGGTTCCGCCACACAATTAATCCAAAGATAGAGTCAAGCTCTATTTTCAACTTTTGTTCATGACCTTGATATGGAACCCAATCTCATTTCACTCTTGCATTTCATTTAGTTGCTCGGGGACGAGCAAGGTTTAAGTATAGGGGGTTGATGAATCTGCGATTCATCACTCTAAAAGTTGAAAATAGAGCTTTGTTCCCGAGTAATTAGAGGCATATTTCTACTTATATCGCATAATTAACATTCATGCATGCAAGCATAATATCTGCATTTTAGCATTCATATTTGCATTAAATAAGAAGCCAATTTCACTTATAAATATTCACCTGTATATTAGATAAAATATCCTATTTGTATATATTTTATACTAACTCCAAATGCAATAAAACCAACTCTATTGTGTATATACTACTAACACTAATTAAAGAAAAATATGTAAAAAATACTAACTTATAAAATCAACCAATAAAACTCCAATCCAAGTTTGAAATCATGAACCTTAAAATGCAAATATCTCTCTCATACAGTGTCCGATTTAGGTCTACTCACTTTTAAAGTAATATACATTCCAAGACCTTCGAAACAAGACCAATTTCATTAAAATCGGAGCTCGTATGCAAAACTTGGGTTTCGGGCCCCTTTTGTACATTGTATATAATGACCGTTTTACCCCTGTATTTTATCTTTTTATTTTCTTCATTATTAAAAATTCAAAAAAAAATAGATTAAGTTGTAAATATTCTCGTCATATTTTTTCTATTTTTATTTTTGATTTTTCTCTTATTGAAAAATGATAAAAAAATCACAAAAGATAAAATGCGGTATTTTATATCTATAAGGTACCACCCAAAAAATACATTTTGTACAGATGATTTCCTTTGATTTTCGGCCCTTCACAAAAGTTGTAGATCTTGTCGAGACGAGCAACTTTTGTGTTGACCACTTTTTGATTTAATCCCTTTTGTTATTTCTTTTTTATTTTCTTTATATTTAATCTTTGAATTTTCAGGGAGCGACAAGTGGCAGCTCCTAGAGCCGCCACGTGTCTCCTCATTTTTTTTCTATTATTTTATTAATTTCGGATTTATTTTATTATTGTCGGATTTATTATTTATTATTATTTTATTATTATTATTTTAATTATTTTAAGTAGCTTACTATATTACTCTATTATTTTATTTCTTTTAATCCCCTTTTACCTCTTCTCCTTTCTTTTCCCCCACTCCAAGCCACATCTTCTCCAATTCCTCCACCATTTTCTCCACTCTCTCCATCTCTTCTCTAACTCCCTCTTCCTCTTTATACCCTCTCCATTCTTCTTCATCCGCCGTTTTTTGAGAGAAGTGAGGTCGAGCCCCTTTAACCTTCAGGTGACAGCTGCAGGAGACGAGTCGAGCGACGACAACCTCAAGGCGAGATCCGCAGCATCACCATTGCCGCGTCGCGAGATCATTGGACTTGCTCAGCTTCGAAGGACTCCGCCATCCTTCTCGAGGCCACGAAGAAAGCCGCACGACGCGGCTTCATTTTCGGCGATTCACAGGTAAATTCCTTATCTTTGCTTTGTCAATTTTTTTATCTCACATTATTTGCTTATTTTGTTCATCACCAAAAACAATTCATCACATACCACCACCATCATTCATCATCTTCATTCATCACCACAAATCATCACCACCATCATTTCATCTTTGCAAATTTCATTTCTTGTTTCTAAACAAAACAAAAAAGCCACATCATCAACCACCATCACTATCGTCATCTCATCCACATTACCATTTTCTATTCTCTATTTACAAAGAAAATCATTAAAAAAATTTGTAAAAGAAAAAAAATAAAAAACACAGGAACTGCCTCAGCAGCACCTCGCCGGCGTCGTGCCCCTGCCCACGCCGCCACTACCGTACGCACAGGCCAGCCCGCCGCTCCAGGATGCCTCCTCCTCGGCGAGCGTGACCTCCGCCCGCTCCGCCCTCAGCCACCGCCGCGGCGCACGGCGGCCCTCCATCCAGCAACCCACCAATGCTCGCGTGGGCACCTCCGTCCGACGCCGCCCCCGAAGCTTCCAGCTCTGCCGCATGTGCGCGCCGTCGCGCCGCCTCTACGCGGCCCCCAGCTCGCGCCGCTCTCCCGGCCTCCGCCTCCCAGACCAATCCTCCACGCCGCCATCGCTGGCGACCCGCCATCCCGCAGCCCGCGCTGGCGTGCTCCAGCCCACTCCGCGGCTCCGCCCTTCGCCACGGCCCAGCATCCCCAGGCCGCCGTTCTCCGCCTCCGCGTGACGCGTGGCGCCGCCCGCCGCGCGCCGCTGCAATCGCGCGCCGCCGACCTCCTTTGGCCGTGCCCTAGACGTCCCCATCGTATTAACCCTTGCGTGGGGAAGAAGCCACCGAAGGTCCATTTCCATTTTTTTTATTTTATTCATTTGTAAAAATTGCATATTCAGTCCTCATTGTTTAGATATTTGCAAATCTGTGCCCATGTGCATAGTTTTCAGTTCGTCCATTTCATTTTCAGTATTGCATTGATACCCCTGGATTTGAGCGTTAATTTGGACATTATTTTTGCATCAATTTTTAATGAAAAAAATAGCATTTTGATGAGCATCTAATTCTTTATCTTTGAGCTATTTATTTACATTTTTGTGAACATCAGAGTATTTATTAAAAATCAAAGATTGAAAATCAAGGATATTTTGCTCATTTGAGCTCTGAAATTTGCACATAGTTATTTATAACTCCAAAAATTGCGAAACAATTGTGACCGATGCCTCTAAGTGTGATTTAATTATTTTCCAAATTTCGTCCAATTCAGAGTTGTCTTGTGCACAAAATAAATTCTAGGGTGATTTCAGTAAATGATTTTTAGTTAATTCCACAAATAACATTTTTGACAAATTTCAACTCTTCTGGATTCCTTATTGAAATATCTATGTAAGATAAATCAATCATTGGATAATCTTATTTCGTGGAATTATTAGATATTAAATACTCATAATCACTCTATTTTCAGTAAAAAATTCATAAAAAAATCACAAAGTGTCAGAAAAATCCAAAAATTTTATTGTAGCTTCATATTATCATATTTATCTTCCAGTAAATTTTTCATAATTTTTGCATATCATTTGCACGTAAAATTGCATAAAAACCCCAAAAAAGTTTGCATTTTTCATGTGTGCATTTTAAACCCAAAAATTCCAAAAAAATACATTTGCGTTCATCATTGTATTAGGTTTACAGGAAAAATATAATTTGGCCAATTTTGACTAATTTTATATAAAAATTAAATTTGGCTAACTTGTTGATTTTCTTAATAACCTAGTCCATTCATATATTGCATTTGGCATTGTATCGCATAAAAAAATTACAAAAAAAAGTCCCACATGGAAAACCGTAATCTATTCCATCTAACTTGATCTCGAGTTGTTCCTTTGTCTCCTTGAGTCGACCCTGGGCTTGCCCAGGCTAAATAAATATAAAACCGCATCTTATTTTCATTCGACGATTTATCGATTTGTGCGGTTATTTTTGATCGATGCGGATCTATCCGACTGCAACGCACTAGTCTTCAGACAACATTACAAGGGTAGGTCGACGCGGTTCGTCACCTGTCATCAACCTCCGCTACCACCTCTTCCAAAAAACACGATCTTTCGATCGACTTTCTACACACATTTTCTCTGACATGTGCCTCCTTGTTCGCCTCACATCCTTCTCTCATGCACGAACCTCTGTGATCGCCATATCCCTCACATGCGACAACTGGAGGTGGTTGAAATCACCTCCATCAACTACTTGGAGAGTGAACAATCTTCTCCAGCTAACTTCCAACAAATCCGTCCTTGTGCAAGGGGCCTCCGATCCCTAACCCTCTTCCCAATGCCAGTTAGGTCGAACATTTGAGAGTGAAGAAGGGGTTCTTCTCTAGTGCTATCCTTGGCACTCTTGCCAAGTAACACCATCCCAAGGTTGTTGCTTGAGTTTCAAGTCCTACCGACTTGTTAAGCAATGACCAGAGGTCCTATAGATCTTAATTCCAGGCGGATCGACTACCTTCGACTGTTTTCTTCACCTTTATGTATGCCAGTTCCCATATTTTCTGTTTTACATGATGTTCTTCCATTTATACTAAGCAACACATATATTATCTTTCTCATCTGATCACTCAATCACCATCACCAGCACACACAGATCTTCGCTGACCCATTCAACATCGTCTTTCCTTTCTCCATAACCTTTCCCATTGTGATCCTTTTCATCTTCTCGCAGTGTAGACGAACCCATTAGGGCTTCATTTCAACCACTATCTCCAACCATCCATTCCATCCCCAAGTGTTTCATTTTCTCTAGCTATGTGTGCTAACACATGCATGTGTTCGAATCACCTAGAATGGTCGGAATATCAAGGCATCTCTAATATCTGATATTCCGAAGAATGTACATCATTAAGCTTGTTTATACACCTTCACGCCTTCCTCGACGGTTCACCATCTCTGATTGACAATGACGAAGCTTCACCAACCATCGACATCATTAAAGAGACATGGAGGAGAAGCCCGGGAGACATCGGGGTCCTGATTGTGCAGCGTCGCTTGAGGAGAAGAAAGACAATCACCAGTGTACATGCATCGTTCGATTAGATCTTGTAGATCTTTTTTTTAGGAAATAGATCTTCTAGATCTAATTGAACAACTTTGATTAAAAACAAAGCCACCATTTCAAGTCATAACCTTGGGTTTATCCACACCTCAATAGAAGCATCAGAGCGTGTCACCTGTCCCGAACCTCCATGCCCTCCTGAGACTAAGATCCAACACGTGAATCATGTGTCTGCCATGGATCTTTTGCAGAGATCCCCCTCCAAGTTTCCTTTGTTTCATAGCTGTCGAAACACACCTAACAGTTTACAAATAAACCAATTGGCTTATTTTATTTGCATTTGAACCCCACTTGAACTTGTTTGTAATTATTTTAAGTATTTTAATTCATGTTTTATTTCATATGTACCATGTATTTAATCCTTAATAACTTGAGCATTATTACTCCAATTGAAGTGATTTCAATTGCATTAGAAAGCTTATTTCAATAAGAGCTTTGTAATGACATGATTCATTCTCTGATGAGATTCGAGAATTTCCGGTATCTATTTAGAGAAGTATATGATTTTTTACCATTAATCTATATGCCTTGAGTTTCTCATTGAATTTGTAAGTTAATTAACCTAAAAATAGAATCATCTTATTATTAACCTGATTAATTGCTAAGTGTTTGTTGAATAAATTAGATGGTTCATTAATCAAGTCATGGAATGTGTTAAGTAAATATTGGAGCCGAGATTTGATTAATTTCGTATAAATTGACTATATTGATGAAACCTTTGATTCAAGGGTTTAATAGATAATTGTTTTATATATTGTGCGGTCTTGTTTGTATACCTTGTATTATATTATTTTGTAACTCATATATTAAATTAACTTGCATAAAAATCCTAAAAAATCATGCATTCCTTCTGTTGTGCTCTTGACATAGATAACACTGTAATAAACTTAACCTAGGTGTTTCGGCTCTAATTAGATATATAAATATATTGTGTCCTTGTATTCGATCTCGAAATTGTCTAGGTAAAAATTTAGCCTCGATCTCTTCACATATATTAATTAATTGAGGTTGTGTTGGATAGTTAATCAGTCATATTACAATGACTGATAATTAAATTAGTCGTTTAGCGAATCAACAACATACTCAAGCAATGAATATTATGCATTATAATGTCATTGTGGAGGATGGACTAGCCGCTCTTATCTCCACTAGCTCTTGGACACTTATGGAACCACAATGGATTGATTACAAGATGATTGATTGTACATGGATTTTCATTGCGAAGCACATTCCTAATGGGTTAGTTGCAGGGTGCAAGGTTCTCCTGGTAGCTAAAGGCTTTACTCTAACATATGGTACAGACTTCTTAAACACATTCTCTCTCATTGCTAGGCATGATGCAATATAGATTCTACTAGTTTTTGCCATTAATAAAGCATAATCTCTTCATCATATTGACATTAAGAATGCTTTCCCACATGCATATCTTCACAAGGTGGTATACATATGGCAACCCTGGATTCGAGCTCAGTTCACGGGTAGTGTTAGAGAGTGTGTTTTCTAATTAAAGGATGTTGTATATAGCCTTAAGCATAGTCTTCTTTCTTGGTTCTAGAAACTCTTACATATCTTGGAAGATGTATTTGCTCGGTCTATTCCATATGACTCCTTATTCGACAATAAAATAGGGAAGAGTATTGTCACTATGGTTGTCTATGTTGTTGACATCGTGCTTATAGGGATGATTCACATATTATTTCAGAAGTGAAGTACCTTCTTGATAAACATTTCAAGTTGTACCCATTGAGATTTTCATTACGATAAATGTTGTTCATAATAGGAGAGGTCTCTCTTTGTCACTTATAAAATATGCTATCTGTTTAATATAATATAGGAGACAAGCATGTTATGTGGCATACTCAGATCTACATACATACATACATACATATATATGAATCCAAATACACAAAATTAAGATAAGGAGTATCTTCTTTTTACTCAAACAAACATCCCTTAACTTGTTGGTAACTTGTTGGCTTGGGATAACCTCATGTGAAATGTATTTGGATGGTTAGAAGGGTTGGAGAGGTTTGGAATGATAAATGTGATATGATGTTGCATTGATTATGTGCTATATTAACTTTTTAATGATTATAATATATTTTTATAATATATTTTTTATTTAAACATAGTTAAAAAGTACGATAATAAAAAAATGTAGAGCCCATACAAATAAGAGTTCAATGGGGCTGCCCCAACATAGCTGTCCCCATGTCATTTCCTGTAATTTTTTTTATTTTTTTCAAAAAATATCGCCATGTATATTCATCCCTATATTCCTCTTATATGGCATTCGAATTCCGTCAGAACCGGAGATCCCTATTGCCTCCATCCAGACAATCATTTTTAACGGTAACAAGATTTTTTAAATCAACACTATCTCGATGGAGGTCGTAGGAGTCTTTGTTTCTGACGAAATTCGAATAACATGTATGAGTGATATAAGAATGAATATAAAATTTTTCCAAAAAAGTAAAAAAAATTGCGGAAAAAATGAGACGAGGCAACCATGCCCGCAAGGGGCAGCCCCGTTCTTTCCTACAAATAATCCCAATCAAAACATAAGGGTGAAGCTGAGAGTATGTCAAAATACCTGAGTACCCTGACAATCAAGCCTCTAACGTTCCTACATGTGGAAAATGGCATGACGGTGGAACAATGGTGTGATTACCGACTACCATCAAAATTTAACATCCATGTCCTGTAATCCTAAACAAACATCGAAAGTGTGAAGAAGATTGTACATGTGCTGCCATAATTTCTTCTCGTCCTCCAAAAGATGCCTACTATTATTGCCTTTTTTTGGAGGGCGTACGGATCTGCAATATCTTTTAATATTTGATGACAACAAATAAAGAACTTTGTAGTCTTCTCATGGATCCAAACAAGTCCTGATTTGATGGGTGCATAACTTTGGCATGTGACGTCTCGCTGTTCAACGCACTCTGCTGGAACCTAAGATGCGAGCGAACCTTGATGTTTATCTTCCTCTTTTTTTTACATTGCCACTTCACCGCGATTAGGATATAAAATATATGCATGTTATTTTTTAATTAATAGAGTAACAAAGATCGAGACCATTGCCATGATCATCATCCATCTACTGCTACTGTAGTGAACTGCCTCAATGTTTTCCTTCCCACAAGTTGCCATGCATGCTGTAAAAGGTGAAGGTCACTCCATCGTCTTTCTGCACAGTCATAAGCATGATGAAACTGCGAGGGCAGATTGATATCAACTCGACAGTGCCATAAAGCAATCACATCCGTCAGAATATAGATTTGGATGCCTTCAAGTTGCATCTTGTTTATCATAGCATAATAAACACGTTAGAAAATGGAAAAAATGCATCATCATCATGACCAATGACGACTTAGGTTCCTTCCATCGGTCTGACATATCGATTGCTGCTCGTTTTGGGTTCGTTTCAAGTACTTGTGAAGGAAAATAGATAGAAGGTGAGCCTTCGATTTAAGTACCTGCAGGAAGTTGAAGCAGAGCTTCGTTTATCTCCTTTATTTGAGCACAGGAGTGGATATGGAACTTCTCGAAAAAAAAGAGGTTGAAGCGTAAAATTAGGCTATGTTTGGTTGGAGAATAGGTCATGGAATAAGGGGTCAATTTTCCTCCCCACACGACAGTCGTACAATTATTTCCCATTATTACATCTTATTTCACTCTTATTCCTATCTTTATCCCACCTTGCCTACCTTTATTTCACCTTATTTTCCTTATTCTTATCCTCCAGCCGAACGGAGAATAGACCCTTATTCCCCCATCCTCATTCCTGCTTATTCTCCTACCGAATGAGCCCTTAGAGCCCAAGATCTAGGCCAGAGGAGGTTTCGAGCGACAGGAATGAGGCCTTGAAGCTGACATCGACGCCGGAGCTCCGCTCCTTCTACACGGCCTTCTTCGGACGCCATGGGAAAGTGAGACCTCAGCGACGTGACACGTGGCAGAATCCCCACCCTTCGATCTGAAGGGGCAGGAATTTTTCAGGAAAAGCCCTTCTCATTTTTTTTGCATTTTAAGCACTAGTAACTTCTGGGTTGCTCGCCTGAATCGCCTTGTTATTTTTGCATAATTACAAACAAATTTCTGCAGGCCCTTTTTTCATATAAACTTCGCAGTTTTAGTGCATTTTAGTTCAAAATATTACAAAATCATAACTAATACATTTCTTACTTTTTGCATGATTTTAGTTTTGTTAGGCTTGTTTAAACAACCCCATTTTCTTTATTAGTTTGGCTAATTTGTGGAATTGCATGATTTGTATAGAATTAATCACTTGCAAAAATCGACCGACTAGTCGACCCGATTAAGCGACTCGGTGGCCTGATCAACACGAGTAGAGATAGTCATCCCTTAGTCGGGTAGAGTGACTAGTTGGACGACTAGTTGATTTAGTCGGCCGATTAATCAGGTGACTTTTGCAAGTGGATCCGAACACCCGATTCGAGTTAGGGATTTATGCTACTATCTGGCTCTTCGACTCCTCACACGGCTCTTCGAAAAACCTGATACCCAGCTCTTTGAACCCTCTCCAAGCGACTGCCTTGTTGCTTCTCCTCCGATCGCCACCTTCTTCGGTCACGTACCGCACCTCCTATCTCCACCTCCTTAGGTCTCTACACCTCCTCCGGTCGCTCAACGCTCCTCTTCTCCCACACCAGCATCGCCGACTACAAAGGTTAGGGTTTCCAACATTTGCTCCTCCTCCGATCCATTTTTCATTTTTATTCACTTTTATCATGCCATGTGTATGATAGGTGTGGATTAGATTTGTTATTTATATGGTATAGTGCTTGGTAAGATTTTCATTCTATCGGGCCTGATTTTAATGCTATTGTGCCATTTTTGTTGTCATGATATCATGTTACTGTTATCATGCATGCCAGATTTTCATGTTATAATCCCATATGTTTCCTCTAAAATAATAATTGAAAATTTGGTCGAAAAAGAAAGTAGCTAGATTTTCATGTTATAACTATTATCATGCATGATTTTCATGATATAATTTATTTTGACATGTTGTATCTGTTTGTGAACATTATCTAATGTTATGTAACCAATATTTGTTCTTAACTTGCTTCTTTTTTTTCTTCTTTTCCTTCAATTGCTTCTTTTTTTAACTCTTATAAAATTGAAAATTGCTAAATCCATGCAAATTTATGATTGAGTATATGTATAAAAATAATTTATATATTTAAAAGAATAAAATATTCAAAACCGACTAATTTCAACTAAATTTGATTAGTTATCCAATTGTAGATTAATCCTTAGTCAGTGCCCTGTCGATCGAGTGCCGACTTCTGCAACCTTGGAATTAATTTTATGAAATTATTATTTTTTGACCAAAAATTAATTTCTAGGTTGGGAAATTTTGACATAGACCTCCATCCCTTAGATAACAAAACCCTATCCCACTTTTGCAAAAACAAATTTCCTATTTGTAGTGAATATTCCCGTAGGTTTTAGATATTTTATTTATAAAGAATATACTGTATTGTTTTGCAAATTACTCTGGGTTTGAATCATATACCTATACTCTATCATCCGAAATTTTGATTTGTAAAATCGTTACTTCTTACTCGTTACTAAAAATAAATGACCACAAAGACACTATTTCCACTAGAAAAATCATTAACAGTTCATTTATTGTCAAAAACTTTCATAACAAGAAACGTGTGATTGCAATAGGCACGTAAACCCTCCAAAAATCTCGGCCTTATCCCTATATTTTTTCTAAAAACCAAAAAATAATAGAAAACTTCCCCATTTTATATAAAAATACATGAAACTCAAAATAAAAAAAACTTATTTTGAATCTCTCACTGTCTATTACATTTTAAAATCCGTTAGATATGTTTTGGGGGTATTTCCCAATTTTATCCCACTATCTTTACTCTCGCTACTTCTCTCTCTGGTTAGCTTGTTTCTTATTTTATAAAATAACCTAAAAATCTAGAAAGATATAAATCCAGTCCAAAAACATATTTTCCAATTAAAAACAGTATACCATTTCTCTTTATTTTTTACTTTTATGGTATAACTTTATATTAATTAAAAAAATACATTCCAAAAACCTTCTATAGAAATCTAAAATCAATTAAAAAATGAATTAATAATATAAAAAAGACAAAATACAAAATAAAATAAAGCTTGAAATTAAACCCAACTAATAATCAAATATACCAACAATTCGTAAAAAATATCAGAAACATCATATTTGTTGCACATACACCCGATTACTTAGTCACCACACCTTACACACCTAGATACTTTCTATCTGTGCCTATTTGAGTTTGACATCGAGGTTTAGCTAAGTAAATCAACATACACCTACACTCCTACCTTTTTTTTGAGAATGAGAAACTAATACTTCATGGATGGGTTGATTCCTTGGAATGAACACATCATGAAATTCACTCATCCACTACAAGAAAATACAGTAATATTGAGCATGTACTGGAGAGGATTGGGTGAGCACACATCCTCACCAAGTCGTGGGCGAGCATCTCGCCATGATTGTGTCCACGCATTCCTAGGCTCGTGATACGAAAAATGGTGAGGGCTAGGTGAGTACCTACTGAGGATATAAGTGTCCTCGCTAGGCCTGTTGACATAACATACACCAAATTTTCATCCTACGGTGCTTCATCTTCCCGAAACCCCTCTATGACGATCCTTTCTTTCCTCGGTTTCGACAACAACGCCCCCATTCGCTCCAATTCTACATTCTAATCCCTTCACTCAAATTTTATAAACATAAAATATAAGGCAAATAACATGAAATTTAACTAGGACATTTCATCAAACACCTTATGTGTTCTATAAACAACCCAAATATATAAATTCTAGATGATCTACAGCATGGTCCACGACAGATTCGTAGACGAGAACACCATCAAGATGATGGCCTTCCTCTTCTCTTTAGTCGGTAGAGCAGGCTACTGGCTGAAGCATTTGTGAAAGTATGTTACCACTTGGAGAAGCTTCAAACCGACTACTTGAACAAGTACTATCCACTTGGCCGAACCAACGCAGCTAGAGATTTGGTCAATAATTTCACTATGATCCCAAATGAGTAGTTTCATGAGGCTTGGGATCGATTTAGAGAGCTCATCGACCAGTGTCCACATCATGAGATATCCAAGCCCGACCTAGTTCAGAGTTTCTTTGTGGGATGACACCGGACTTGTAGGGGCTTGTTAATGCCTCATGTGGAGGGTCCTATTTTTCCAAGGATGTGGACAAAGTCTGGGCCGCCTACAAGGGGATGGCAATAAATTACACGGTGATATCCTAGACTCGGGTCTACATGTTGTCCCAGACTCGGGTCTACACTTAGGGGAAGCCCCTCCCATAGGCCATGTCCTATTAGAGGATAGCACGAATCGATGCAGGTCCTTCTGCTTCGTCAGCAGCAGTAGCAGCATATGAAGAGTTTTCAGTAGCTGATATGGGGATCATCTGCGACAAGATGGACCACATCGAGATTATAAAGAAGATGTAGTGCCAGGGAATTACGCAAATTGATCAGTTGGCACAGACACCAAGCAACCTGAACATTCTGATCATATATCTCCAGGAGGCATAGACAGCTCCACAACCCCATCTCAGGTCACTGTCCAATCACAGCAGCAGCAACTCCCCCCAACCCTTTGCCACTACCTCCAGGTACACCACATCAAGGCAGAGCAGGTTCAGTCGCTGCAACACTACTCTCAGCCACCGCCATCTCAGGACACTCAGATGGTGGTCTACTAGCCAGATCAGCCCCTGTCAGTTCTTCCCCCTCCACCTTACAAGAATGAGTCATTGATGGAAGTCAACGGGATTTGGTATGAGTGGTACCAGCAGCAACCCGGGATCCATCGCGATCATCTTGAATTCAGATGGTCTACCAGAGGCACCTCATCCCAGCAACAACCTCCAACTCAGGGTGGATAGAGCAGCCAGCAACAGCCCTAGTACTCCCAACCATCCCAGTAGTACCAGCGGGGTTCTCGTCACTACCATCAGGGACAGCAGTGGAGGCAGCAGCAGCAACCTCAACAGTTTTCTCAGCCTCCCCCTCACCACTACCAACAGAGTCAGCCTCATTCCAATGAGGCAACCTGTCAGCTTCTCATGGACTTTTCTATGAGAACCTAGCCCTTGATGATATCGCCCGCCTACTCTCAAATCAGCAGGCATCCTTCCGGGGGAAATGGACGAATTCCGGCAGGAGATGAGGGAAATAATCGCGGACAAGATCGCCATACCCTCTCAGATTGAACCAAACCCAAATAATCTGAAGAGGAAATTTGAGCAGGTACAGTTTATATAGACTACCACTCCTAGTGATTCCTTGGGTGATATCTTCCTGTGTTTTTATGCTGATTTTGTGACACTTAGGAGCGGTAGGATGCTAGCCGGCGGCACCTCATCTGAGAGACGACCATTTGGAGACTCAGGAGCGTCAGACGAGGAGGATAGCGGTGTTGATGCCGCTCATGATGTTGATGATGGCGATGCTGAAGCCACCAAGGATGTTGATCCAGCCAACGGTACTGAGGCCGTCGTGACACCTGATGCAGTCAGTGGTACTGATGCCACCATTCTACTAGATGCTAAGCTAGAGTGCAGTGCTGATGCTGCAAGGACAGATGTCATAAGTGGTGTTGATGCCACTGTCTCTACTCCAGTTGTTTTATCTCATATTATATCTCAAGATAGTGTTATAAAAAGCCAAAAAATAGAAAAATGGAAAAGATTAAAAATATGAATAAAGGAAAGGTTTATGTGTCTCATTCAAGTATATATGTGTTGCATGATGATATTGATATGGATTCTATTCTTTCATATACACGTGAGCCTATTCCTGACCCTCTATCTGAGGAGGGTTCATCCATCCCCTTCCCTCAGCCACTCCGCTTAGCGAAGGGGAATAAATAGAAAATCTAAAAGGAAGACATCAGCTAGAGTTCAACTAGCAGATGATTGATAGATTTTAGATTCAGCTGATTCTACAGGAGGCGCTAGAGCACATCCTTCTCTTCCAAAAGAATTTGAGAGAGAAGACCACCATCCGCAAGAAGAGGAGGAACCACAATGCAGATATCCATGTGCTCACTCATGCCACATGCTTTGCCATCCAGAATCGATTTCTAGCCAAGAAACTAGATGCAGGAATTCCATATGTCAGATGCCATATACAAGAGCATCGGTTCGATCGTACCCTATTAGACAACGGTTCTTCCATCAACCTTCTTCCGGTAGCCTTACTCGATAGATTTGAGTTTGTCCCTTTTTCAACAAAGCAGATCGATCCTTTAGTTTGTTGATAGATCTGTCAAAAGGACAAAGGGATTGTTGAAGAATCTGGTCGTCACAACTCAGGTCCTAAAATTCCCCATGGATTTTATTATATTGGACATGGAGATCCCTGAGTCTATGACAGATACCCCCATCATATTAGGACGTCCATTCTTGGTCACAGCTAAGACAATGTCCGATCATGATAGTAGGAAGGTGTACTTTCGCGTTGAAGACAAAAGTGTAAAAATAAAGAATATCGAGGAGGCCAGAGCACGAGATTCAGCGTGCTCCGAGCAATCGAGTGATGTCGAGAAAATGATAGATGCAGAGCGAGACGTCCACCACAAGTGCGATTTTGTGATTACATAAGATGAAGCACTTTGGTCCGACCCCTATCACGAGCTCTTGTCGCACCTTCAGACACTACAGATTTATAGATTCTAGCATATGAGAGTTTGGATAGCACACTCTTGGCAGAGGATATAGTAAGGCCGATGATCGCAGGCAGGATACAAAGCAGAGTATATTTCATGTGATTCAGATTCAGATCTCGCAGATTCAGACATTGATTGGGATGAGTTTGATGATTATTTTCCATGTTTGATTCCCACAGGGCTGACATCTAGGGTGGAGATTGAGCCAGCATTGATTACAGAGATACCAGTAACGCCGTCTTCGCCAGATTTTCATGCACAGCAAGAGTTCTCCCATGTGGATCCGATTGCCTTCACTTAGACATTTCAGAAGCCAAATTTGTCAACTCCTAGTTTCTCATAGTTGAAGACCTTACCGCAGTCGATGAAGTACAGATTCCTTGCGGGTGAGCCAGAGATGCACCCAGTCATTATCTCAACGGATTTGACTGGAGAGTAAGAATCTCGTTTAGTGGAGTCTCTTGAAAGAAACCGCAAGGTGATTGGATGGAGTGTAGCTGATCTCTAAGGGACAAGTCTGGCCCTATGCTCCCATCATATTTATATCGAGGAGGATGCCAAGCCATCACGTGAGTTCCAACGACGACTGAACCCAAATCTTCAAGATGTGGTCATAAAAGAGATATCAAAATGATGGAGCGGTGATTTTATCAATGACATCTTCAACTCCAAGTGGGTTCGTACATTACATGTGGTGCTCAAGAAGACGAACATCACTACAGTTGTGAGCGAGTCTGGAGAGGAGATAGCTACTTGAGTACCCACTTCTTTGAGGGTGTGTGCGGACTACAAACGATTGAAACAGACCACCAAGAATGATCATTTCACGCTACTATTTATTGATCAGATTATCGAGAGGTGATGACACGCCTGACGACTCGGGTTAAGTATATAAAAAACAATGGTCGTTGTGACCCAAATCACAAAGCACGGTCAATCGAGAAAAATTTGTATTTAACCACTTAATAAAAGATAAATCAATCAAAGCAAATGTAAGCGATTTTCGTTATTCTTTTTACCTGGTATAACGACCAGGGTCGAACACAAGAAGTACGATTTAAAAACTCAGTAGTTAAATTTCGAAAATGATTTTTAGTGATTTTTGAATTTTTTATATTTTTCGAATAAGCCATAAAGGATAAAGACACACACCGTAGTCTTTTTGTATTTTTCAAATGATAAAAAATACTCAGGAAATTACAGAAAAATATTTTTATATTTTATATATTTTAAAATGTTTTTGGTAATTTTTTAAACTTTTTCTGATATTTTTGTGATTTTCTAAAAATCAAACCGTGCAAAATAAGGTAAACAGTGCACATCTGAGAGTATTTTGCAACATAAAAATACTTTAAGTGCCCAATTTCCTGATAATTATTTTTAACATAAACTAGCAAGAAATATCTACAATCAGAAATTGAAATCATAATTTTTAGATTTTCTAGAATTTTCTACAATTTTTGTAAGATTTTTATTTTTCATAATTTTTTGTTTTTATAAAGCATTCATGCATGAAATTTGGGAAGAAATTAAAAGACAGTAAAATACACCTACGGTAATATTTTTGGAATTTTTAGGATAGTTTTCGAATTTTATGAATTTTCAAAGTTTGAGCAGGTAAAAAGATACTGTTTTTGATTTTTTAAATACGTCAAATGACAATAAAAATTGATGAAAAATTTGTACAATGATAAATTCTACATCAGGAGCATACCCTAATTTTTTTCAGAATTTTTGGAATAATAAAAATATTTATTATGATGAAAAATGCATGTAAAATTAAAGTCTGCAGTACAAGGATTGAATTGCAATTATTCAAAGTTTTGTGTGAAAAGGTAACAGAAATAACGTGCAGGGGAAAGCTTGCAATTTACCCAGTTCGCATGTGCCATGCACGTGACTTTCCAGAGTGGGGGGGGGGACTTTTGCAAATCTCAAAAACTTTGTGGGACTTGTTCACAATTTCACCAAAGATTTTTTATTTGAAAATACCCCTTAGGTGGTGTTCGGTTGGGGGTTACCCCCCACTTTGGGTGGGTAACCCCCTAAAACCCACGCATTTAACCCACTTGTGGGCCCCACTCCTTTCCCATCAAAAAATATATATATATTATACCATCATATCATCTAAAAATCATAAAATACTCAACTTCTACTCACTATTCCAAACTCCAATACAATCACATCACAACAACCACCCACTTTTTCAAATTTCAATACAATCATATCATAATAACTACCCACTTTTTCAAATTCCAATACAATCACATCACACAAACCCTCCCAACCCTTAACCCACCAACCAAACACACTAACACAAAAACGGGTTATCCACCCCAGGATAACCCACCAACCAAACGCACCCAGGGTTCCTTGTGCATTGTCTTCAAAAAGAGTGAGGCAAGGGGGCACGCCACCCCTCCCTCTCTACCTAGGCGGCGGCAACGGCGATGGAGGGTGGTTTAAGGATGGAGAGGATGGCGGATGCGGCGGGAGGGTGCGGTCGTGCGAAGAGGGCCACTGGGCGGAGAACGACGCGGTGCTGGGGCTCGAAGCGGGGGTCGCGTGGAAGAGGCGGGGTCGCGTTGGGCGAGGCGCGGCTGTTGGCAGTGCGTTGGGCGGTACGCGGCTGGAGGTCACGGTTGACGGAGCGACGGGAGCTCGAGGCAGTGTCGCCTCGCGTGAGGCGGAGGGAGGTGCATAGTCGGCGGACGGCATTGGAGGGATCGCAGGAGGGCAAGCCGGCATGGCGTGGCGTTGCCCTCGCACGTGGGCAGGAGGCACGGGCAGCGGTCCGCGTGGCCGGTGGCACGGGACGATGGAGTCGTAGTAGGGGCTTTGACCCTACTGCAAAATTACTCTTTTTGTTATTCTTTTTTTATTTTTTATGTAAACAAGATAATAAGAAAATATTTTTTTTAATTTTTTATGAAACAGAAAATGTAAACAGTTACAGAAATTTTTTTGTATATATTCTTTTAAACCTGCAAAACAAATATTAAAGACAAAAACAAATATTTTTATCTTTCCTGCAAAAACAAATGTGATATGAACAGGAGAAACAATTATATATTTTTTTTATTTATACACAAAATAGGAGGGTGAATGGTATGGATCTTGCGCGAAGCGGAAGATAGATGTTGGACATGCGATCCCACGGTGAGCCATTATGCAATAAATGTTATTCGAATATCATTCCCTGATCTGAAAATGAAGAATAATTAATTTGCATAATAGGTCCCTTAGTACAATTACGGTTATGTACCATGGCCATCTTAATGATCATACAACTGTTGATTCAATAATTCAATCATAGAGGCTGGTGCTTGGATGAATATCTAAAGAATTAGATTTGAGGACTCGTCAAACACCGTCAAATGATTATTAAGAGATAATCTCCAGCCTGAGTAGGTGATGGCAATCCTTTCTCAATTAGGCTGATATCTGACCGACCTCTTGATGCAGGTCCTCTGCATAGGAATAGAGATTCGGAGGTGTCGAATTAGTTAGGTCAAAGAGTTGACTTAACAAGATCAAGATAACCAAAGTCCTATATCGTATGTCATCACGATACATGCACGCATCCTCTGACCGGAGACAGATGTGTTACTGTATGTCTGAGTATGTACATTTGGCAGACCAATAGGTTGATGACCTAACCAAGGTCTATACACCGACACGTTGGTGTGCATATAAGGGCATATGAGTAATACGATCTCTCAAAGGGATCATACAGGTTCATTTACTGAACCGGAAGGCATGATCTCACTCATGAGATATTGGAAAGAATCAAATTTCGTGCACGGTCATCTCGCTTTGGAGGCTTGACTGAATTTGTAGGTTTGATATATACTTTTGAAAAGAATATGATCTAGACATAGGTATGATATATGCTTTCGGAAAGTATATGATCGATACCAACTCCAATGATCAAATGAGAAACTTACTGATAAAAACCATGAAGTAGACAGTGTAAAGTTGATCTAACATTTTGGTTTCAAAGGGATATGGATTTTGTGAACCTCTAGATGGTGTTGTCTTCTCGTCATAGCCTCGGAGAAGGTAGAGATCATTGGACTTGGAGTGATAGAAACTTCACGGTAAAGAAGGCGTACAAGAGCTTGGATAAACCACATGAACATTGCCCTAGAAACTTAAGTAGAGTCTACAGTTTTATTTGGGATTCGAAGGTCCCACCACGTATCAAAGTGTTCTTGTGGCTACTTCACAGTGGAAGAATTCTCACTAGAGATCGTTGGCAAGAATGTGTATATGCTTGATTGATTGCTACCCTCTTTGTGAAGATGCAACATTTGTTCACATGTTCTTTGAATGTGGAAAGATACATGCAGTTTGGCAAGAATTTGAGATTGATTGGGTACATTGTAGGGACCTTATACATGTATGGGACTACATCTACTATGATAGATCTCGAGATTCATCTGAGTTGTTGATGTCGATTGCTAGTATTTGGGCACTTTGGCTCCCCCGTAACCAAGTTATTTTTTTCATCAAAGCGCTTTTATGCTGAAAATGTAATCCAAGCAAAGAATTTTCTTGCTTCTTGTATAACATGAGATACCTGGTGTTTCTTTCCAATAAATAATACACATAGGAGGGCACCTAAGCTTGTTTCCCCTCTTTTGTAATCATCCAGGCATAGAGTTTGCTCATTATAATCTTAATGGGTTCAAGGCTCATTTGAGTCTTCCAGTATTCAGGATGTACAGGTATTGGGAATACATGAGGGTGATGTGACCATAAATGATTGTATAACCATAACGCTTCCATTCCTAGGGAGTGATGAAACGGGTCTGGATTTTAGTGACTCCTCTCCGTAGAGAAGTAATCTGATCTTGGTCTAAATGTTGGACATTAATCTGAATGTGATTCAGATGCAATGAGAAGATTAGATTTGCGGTCTTGATTTAATCAAGCATCTATGGGAGGCCCATGATTTGAATTTGAGATATGATCTCAATATCCAATTCACTATACGTGGAACAATACAATCACCATGTCCTTATCTTCAAGTATTCGTGGAGAAAACGCATTATCCATGAAAGGGTTTAGGATAATTTCGCTGTTGATATGTATATCCGAGCATTGAGAAAATTGATAATTAAATGTGATTTAATTATCATGAATAATATGAATTTGATTCATATTATAAGGAGAGTTATCTAAGATAATTAAATGTGATTTAATTATCAAAGATGTGAATTATGTGAATGTGATTCATATTATTTGGGCACATGAGAATAGAGATCCAAGATGATTAGATGTGATTTAATTATCATGGATATGAATAATGTGAATAGCAATATCTATATTAGTCATATATATTATAAATGTGATTTATAATAGATAAGAGAGAGCTATTTGTAATTTACATTTGTTAATTAAATGTTGATGTGAATTGGATTCACATTGGACAATTAATTGAAAATGTAATTCACAATTTATTTTGGGTTGTGAATGTGATTCACAATTTTCCAATGGCAAGATTGCAATATTCACAAAATAGTTATGAACTATTTTTGTAGAATAATTTACAACAAGTGTGGTTGTAAATCTTGGAGATTTCCATGGAATAATGTATCTCATGAGATCTCATGAGATTGCATTAGATTGCCACCAAATCCAATATTATGAAAGGACGCAATCTTCATTCCATAATCTCCATGCTTGATTGATTTGATTTGGGATTACATCATATTGATCTATCAATATATATTTAATCTAAATTAAATTAATTGTTGTCAGTTTTTACCAACAAAATCTTAGCCATTAAAAGAAACACAAATCAATGTGAGCCATTCGATTTGTGTTGTCCATGGATTGAGATCCATGGATCCCAAAATATTATAAAAGGAGAGGCACCCCTTGCTCTTCTTGGTTACAAGTTAGACAACAATTCTATCTCTCTCTCTCTCTCTCATTCTCTCTATACGCCTACTCTCTCTTCCTCATATGGCAGTCCACCATGGATGCCCTAGAGAGAGTCTCCATCGCCGCAGTGTCGTCGTTATGTTGCCCGATCATTTGCTCGTGGATCTTCGTCTACTTTGTCGTGCCTTGCTCGTGAAGAAGACGTCGTATCTCATTTGTCGAGATCAGGAGATCCGTGGCTTGGATCTTCAACATGGATTGCGAGAAGCACGTGTTTCATCAACACGCTCGCAAGCGTCTCCTCCGACGGATCGGACTTGAGATGAGAGGTCTTTTCGTTTAGAGACTCAATCGCAACCACGCTTCAAGAGGTAACCCTAATACTTGTTTGTGGTTTAGATGAAACGATCCGAGAAGTGTTCTTGGATCATGTGATTTCGTCACATGAAAAATTTTAATTTCCACAGCATCGAGCAACTAGTGCGACTAGTCGCTCCTGATCGCATACGATGCGATCCTCACGCTTCCGTGATGCGCTTGAGGATTCTCACCATATCCTTCAATAAATCCTTATCTCCGGTCACCGGGTATGACTGGAGGTGGAAGATTGTGTGGGATAGAAAGGAAAGATAGAGGGATCGAGAAGATGATATGGAAATCGGTGTTGGTCGTGGATTATGTGTGGTGACAAATTTTTGTGATTTTTAAAGATATAAAAACTAATAAAACCGAAGCAAAGATTAAACCTACGATTTACCTAGGAAAACGACAAGGAATAAAATTGGATCTCACCTTGGGGTCGGAAATGCCTTGATGGTCTCGACGAGGGTCGACGCGCTGTCACCGGACTGCTCGGAGGCTAGGCACCCTTATTCAATAAGACGGCTCTCGGATATCGAGCTCCTCTCTAGCAAAGATCGATCAAAGAGTGAATGAGGAGGAGGAGCCCATTAAAAAGAAGACCGAAATAAAAATGAAAAGTATCTACAAATGAGGAAGGTGTTTATTAGCTAATTAAATTAATTAATTAATTAATTAATTACGAATTTTGGAATCAAATAAATTAAAGTAATTTCCAAAAATTAATTAGCTACCATAATGGCGGTCATTAAAGGTATGGAATCAAATCCTATAAACATGATAAGTATATAAATCAAATAAATTAATTCATTAAATACAAATTTCATAATTAAGTCAATTAAATAATGTTTAAAAATTAAGTTTTTGGTGATTTTTATTTAAGGAAGTTAGTTGTATATACATATTATACACATATAATACAATATACATATGTACAAATAAGGAAGTAATTTTTAAAAACTTTTTTTAATTTTATTATTTATATTTTGATTTTTTATTTTTAATGAAAATAATATTTACAATTATATAAAATATATATATATATATATAATAAATATGAATAAATATGTATAATAAATAGTGGTGAAACTACACAAAACATCCCGGAAAACTGACTTTTGAACCGTAACTGCAAAAATTATGAAATATGGCCATTTGAAAGATAATCTAATTTAGAGTATAATGGAAGTGAGTTTGGTTCGATTCGAGTTCACATGGAGCCAGAATTGGTATTTCAATAATCACTTTGCGTCTTTTTCTGAATGTTATTATTAGTAACATGTACATTATTTTACTTTGCAAATATTTTTATTATTTACAACACATTTTTATTTACAATTTTTGTGTACAAAATAATTACTTTGAGGTTAAATTATGTACAAATAAAATAATAGAAGTTTTATACAAATATACAGGGAATTTATGTACAAATTATTTTGGATTTTTGACAGAAGACCCTATCTCCCCCTACTTTATTCCTGGTCGATCAGGTCAAGTCTTGACCTTCTCTTAGGGTTCGGGTCAGTCTCTATTTATTGCATAAACACATCCTTTCTTTTTTTTTCTTTTTTTTTCTTCTTTATTCTTTTATTTAAGTAAAAAAGTGTTAAAAATGTATATTTAACAAATGCATGTAAAATGATAAAATTATGGAATTAGTGGGTATTTACAGGTGTTTGACTAAGAAAATGAAGCTAAAATAAAAGTATAAAGGTGATGAATCGTGAATTCATCATTCCCCTATAATTTACCTTTGCTAGTCCCTTAGCAAACACTTATTTGAAAAATAAGTGAAAACAAAAATAAAGAAAAGAAAAAGGAAAGAAGTTAGAATAATCTTGACTTTTAAACTTATCTTCATAAAAATGTAATCTGGAGCTCTGTCAGACCTTTGGATTATTAGTGTGTCGGAACCTTAATGTGAAATGGATTTAAAACCTAACAGCCTCTAAGTTCCTCAAGTCTCCTATTCAGATCTCCTCAATAGTCAGATCAGAACAAGTCGACATATACAAATTCTTATGACAATGAATTCTTACTTGTACGATGTAAGTGAAATATAGCTCCTCATATCAGAAGTAGCAAAGAAACAACCTCTCTCAACAAGGTAAATCTAATCCCCCGATCTAGCAACTCTTTCCTCGAGGAGCGGGGATATTCCCTTCTAAGTTCAAGTACAACCAACTCAAGAAGAGGGGACGGAGAAGAGAATGGAGGGTAACCAGTGTAGTTACCTATCCCTGGATGCATGACCAATGTAGCCATGTCACCCGCATCAAGCTCACAAATATTTGACTTTGAAGCTCTTATTCTTTTTCACTTGTATATACATTCCAGCAGGCATTTTAATTTTCAATCAGGCATGTCCACTTTGGAGATGCTGCATTATTTCGACTTTTTTTTGAAAATATATACAAGATGCAGCATGTACATAAGGAGTTTTTCCTCTTGAGCCAGTAGACTATCCCTCTTTTGAAGCATTATTGCAACCCCACAACTCATGTCTTTAGACCTCAACATCATCAAACCAGGTTTAGACGCACTTCCCTCCCTAGAGGACGATGAGAGGTTCCGCCTAGATGTACTACCCTCGTATGCTACCCCAAGCCAAAAGATTTTGCCCCCTCACTACCTCCTCCATGAAGAGCTACGTATAGAGTACTTTGTCCAAGGTAAGCCACGGTCTGAAAGAATCATGCGTGTGTTGTTAAATATTCTACTTAGACTAATCAAGATGACAAGTGAACATAGTCTTATGGACTCAAAGAATTAAGTCACTAGGACATGAAAAGTCTTAACTCCAAATCTTATAAGATTCCTCTGAAATTAAGTGGATAAGGTCCAACTGAGCTCCATTCTTCAATTTTATTCCATACTTAGTTTAAATGTCAAAACTATCCTGAAAAATGCATATGCTAATGCAAGAAAATATGTACAATGCAAAGAAAACAAAATCTTTTTGTGTCAAAATTTGAAATTTTTATGGATTTTTGAAAAATGATACACATACAGAAGTTTTTTTATGCAGATAGTTAGTAATATATACAAGTATATACAATAATTTTTATGTATTTTTTATTATTTATTTTATTTTTATTTTTATTTCGGGGTTAGAGAAGATATACACATATTTACACTGGGGTGAATCAATTATTTACAAGAATAATAGAAAGGATTTACAACTTGAGTAATTTATACAAGTATATACATAGTTGGATTTTTTAATTTTTAATTTTTTTAATAATTTTTTTATTTTTGTGATGCATATATTCCTCAAATTTATTTGAAAATAATTTTACAAATAATTTTGAAAACTGTATTCCAAAATAATTTTTCACACAACTTTACAATCATTCACAATCATTTGAAAACAATTTTGCAAACATTTTTCAAACAGTATATATAGATTTTTCAAAATAATGTTTCAACCATGTTTCCAAACATTTGCAAATTGTTTTACAAAATCATTTTACTCACACAAAGAGAAAAATTTTTACAATCCACAATATTTTTACAAAGGTTCAAAATATTTTCAAACATTTTTGAAATAGTTTTCAAAATATTTTTCAAATAGATTTTAAAACTACTTTCAAAATATTTTTCAAAATATTTTAACCTAACTTATTAGTTAGTATGTACAAGAAAAAAAATTGAGGAAATTTCTGCATCTTTTTATTAGTTAGTTTTTTTTTACTTTCCTTTTTTTAGTTTTTTAAGTATTTACACAGTAATTTAAACATATTAAAAATATAAAAGTACGAGTTATGGCTAATATATATATACAATATATACGACACCCCCTATACTTAGCTCGAACTATGTCCTCATAGTGATCAAAGAGTTGGAAAGAAAGACATAACTCATGCTAAGTATAGAAAAATGAAAAGAATAGTATACTACAACGACGAATAAAAGAATAAAATCAATAGAAGTCAGTGATCCCTCTATACTTAGGATCAAGTAATCCTAAGTATAGAATAATGTACACAAGGGGAAAACTGAGGAGTAGAATGTACTGGATTTACCCTCCCATACTTAGGGTAAAATATCCCTAAGTATAGACGGTAAGAGGTAAAAAGACTCAAACGAATAATCACAAGTCTGACATCCCCCTATATTTAGGGTAAAGTACACCCTAAATATGGAATGATCATGAGATGGAAATGGGGTGTGAGACAGAAAGAATGTATGATATGGACAAATGGATCTATATAGATGTGATCAATGTTGAGGTGCCTCTCAACAAGCGCTAGAGTTTACGTCCCTAGCTGGGCGCAAAGGCTAGGATAACGCCGTATCAAGGTTCATGACAACATCTGTGAGGTGAATACCGTATTGTCGTTGTAGTCTCAGTGAGAGAACAACAACGAACTCAACAGAGGAAATTATGACATCTAGGTAAACAATCAAGCGGGTGTCTTCTACCAGGTAAAGATATGTGAAGATGAAATCGGGCTCCGTTAGCACAAAAGAAATTGTTTGCTCAAGATCTGTATGGAGTGAAAGGGCAGAGCCGAAGAAGTCAAATGTGGAGAATGAAGGATCTATCAGGGACTCCTCCACGTCAATCACCGTCTCGAATAGATAAGGAAGATCAAGCTCGCGAAACTCACTAAAAGACTAATATCCGATGCATATAATGTAGATAAATCAGTGAAATCATCGAATACCTCAAAGATCGGATCATCCTCGCCAGGGTCGTCGAGGAGAGAAACCTCAAACTCATTATCAGAAATATCAAAATACTCGGTCTCGTGATCTGGCAGATCGGATGCACTCCCAGAAAGTGAAACCAAGTACACAAGGTCCGTGGCATCCTCCCGCGGATAACCCTCGAGTAGTAATGTCGAATCATCAGGGAACTTGGGATCTATGCTATCAAATATCATGTCCTCCAAAATTGTATCGACCTCATCAAATGGGAGGACGCAAGACTCAAATATGGGACTATCAAGGTCTGTCAAATCAACAATCGGTCCCTCATCAAGCTGTCTATGCTGAGATGAATCTAAATATATTTCTGAATCTGAGAAGATCTTCTGAAGAATAGACATTGAATCAACTGGGTATGGATACTGAAATGACTCAAACGATGGTTGAGATGTGGGTTCCTCCTCTATTTCTTGGTCTCCTAACAAATCTAAAATCCAAGAATCTTCTACGTGAAAGAGCGGGACTGGCTCAAAATCTGACTGTAAATCCAATGGGTACTCATCCAATGGCCGGCTCTGATAACTCATAGTAGTGGTTAACACATCCATCATGTGAAAAGTACCAGTATTCATACCCTCTTATTGGTGTGTATTGTTTGAATCTGCATTATGTGTCAGCAGGTGTCATCTCTCCTTCATGTGTTGTCTCGAATAAATCCTCTTGTGAATATGGGATGTCTGAAAGTGTATTCAAGATGGTCTCAATTTAAATCCAGGTCAGGACTTTTGTGTGAACCACCATACGAGGTAATGATGTATGCAAGTCACTCGGTGCCCGCGACAACGGGTCCTGCCAGCGCTGTATGTAACTCCTCACGACACGTGGTCTCAAATTCAATTAAACTATCTTTTTCAGTTAATTTTTAGCCAAGGTCCAATCACGTTATATAGGAACATATATTCTATTAGGTGTTGGGCCATAGCAATTTACGTCGCAATCAACAAAAATCCTACGTCTATGGACCAAAACCACGAGAATCAAAAAGATAGTTATAGTAGATGAAATCAAAAACTCGGAAAAATAACGGTGAGGTCCCCCAAGTGCACCGACACTTAGCGAAACAGACCCCGAATAAATGTCCAAGTCCACAAGTCCAATGTCCTAAATTATTACAAGATAAATAATTCTTCTCTCAAAAAAAAATCTTCTTCATTTCCCTGCTTTTCTTCCTGTACGGGTCCTCCAACTAGAATTCAAGGACACTCCAAGCGGTTCCTCGCACAAAAATCAAAGAGAGAATGTCAGAAAATAATTATAATATAGAGAGACAAATATCAAAAAATTGAAAAATGTCTACAAAGCCGTGCTCCCTGGCAACGGTGCCATTCTGATGACACGCCTGACGACTCGGGTTAAGTATATAAATAAACAATGGTACTTGTGATCCAAATCACCAAGCGCGGTCAATCGAGAAAAATTTGTATTTAACCACTTAATAAAAGATAAATCAATCAAAACAAATGTAAGTGGTTTTCGCTATTCTTTTTACCTGGTATAGTGATCAGGGTTGAACACAAGGAGCACGATTTAAAAACTCAGTAGTCAAATTTTGAAAATGATTTTTAGTGGTTTTTGACTTTTTATTTTTTAATTTTTCGAATAAGGCACAAAGGATAAAAAACACACACCGCACTCTTTTTGTATTTTTCAAAATGATAGAAAAATGCTCAGAAAATTACAGAAAAATATTTTTGTATTTTATATATTTTAAAACATTTTTGGTAATTGTTTAACTTTTTCTGATATTTTTGTTATTTTCTAAAAATCAAACAGTGCAAAACAAGACAAATAGTGCACAACCGAGAGTATTTTGTAACTTAACAATATTTTATGTACACAATACTCCTGGGGACTATTTTTAACATAAACTAGCAAGAAATATCTACAATTAGAAACTGAAATCACAATTTTTTGATTTTTCTAGAATTTTCTATAATTTTTGTAATATTTTTCATTTTTCACAATTTTTTTGTTTTTATAAAGCGTTCATGCATGAAAATTGGAAAGAAATTAAAAGACACTAAAATACACCTACACTAATTTTTTGGAATTTTTAGGCTAGTTTTCGGATTTTATGTATTTTCAAAGTTTAAGCTAGGAAAAAGATACTGTTTGCAATTTACCCAGGTAGCATGTGTCATGCACGTGGCTTTCCAGAGTTGGGGGGTACTTTTGCAAATCTCAAAAACTTCCTGGGACTTTTTCGTAATTTCACCAAAGATTTTTATTTGAAAATACCCCTTCGGTTCCTTGTGTGTTGTCTTCAAAAAGAGGGAGGCAAGGGGGCATGCCGCCCCACCCTCTCTTCCCAGGTAGCGGTAGTGATGGAAGGCGATTCAAGGACGGAGCGGACGGCGGACGCGGCGGGAGGGCACGGTCGTGCGGAGAGGGACGCTGGGCGGAGAATGACGCGGTGATGGGGCTTGAAGTGGGGGTCGTGCGGAGGGGGCGGGGCCGCACTGGGCGAGTCGCGGCCATTTGCAGCGTGCTGGGCGATGCGCGGTTGGAGGCCGCGGTTGATGGGAGCTCGAGGCAACGCTGCCTCGTGTGAGGCAGAGGGAGGTGCGGAGTTGGCAGACAGCATTGGAGGGATCGCAGGAGGGTGTGTCGGTCTGGAGTGGCGTTACTCCCGCGTATGGGCAGGAGGTGCAGGCAGCGATCCGCATGGCCGGTGGCACGGGACAATGGAGTCACGATGGGGGTGTTGACCCTGCTGCGAAATTACTTTTTTATTTTTTTTATGTAAACAGAGATAATAAAAAAAGGTTTTTTTAATTATTTTTTATGAAACAGAAAATGTAAATAGTGACAGAAATTTTTATATATTTTTTCAAACCTGCAAAACAAATATTAGAGATAAAAACAAATATTTTTTTATCTTTCCTGCAATAATAAATGTGAGATAAACAGGAAAAACAATTATATATTTTTTTATTTATACACAAAATAGGAGGGTTGAATGGTATGGATCTTGCGCGGAGCGGAAGATAATCTCCGGTCACCGTGCCTGACCGGAGGTGGAAGATTGCGTGGGATAGAAAGGAAAGATGGAGGGATCGAGAAGATGATATGGAAATCGGTGTTGGTCATGGATTATGTGTGGTGACAAATTTTTGTGATTTTTAAAGATCTAAAAACTAATAAAACCGAAGCAAAGATTAAACATACGATTTACCTTGGAAAAACGACAAGGAATAAAATTGGATCTCACTTTCTCCTTGCTAACGAGTTCAGCATAGACCATTGTGTTGCCACTCCATATCACCACAGACCAATGGTCTTGCTAAAGTATCGAATAGGGATATCAAGACTATATTGCAGAAGGTCGTCCTCCCATACTAAAATGATTGGTCACAACTTTTTGACTTGTACTTGTGGGACTATCGGACTTCCTCCATGACAACTTTGACTACGTCTCCCTTTCATCTTGTTTATGGTAAGTCATGCCATTTACCTGTGGAGATCAAGCACAAGTCACTATGGGCAGTCATTGAGTTATTATTGGATTTAAAGAGCATAGGAGACCAGAAGAAAGTAGAGTTGGAAGCCCTGGAGGATCTTAGATATACAACCTTTTCGAGTAGCTTACAGTACAAGGAGAAAGTGAAGATATGACATGATTCTCATATTAGCCATAAACAGTTTGAGTCGATTCAGAGAGTATGGTTATTCGATGCCAGGTTGAGACGATTTCTAGGGAAGTTGCAGAGCAAATGGAAGGGACCATGCTTGGTTCGAAAGGTGCACGACAATGATAGCATTGATATATATGAGATGTCGTCTGATTCCATCTTATGAGTTAACGGGCAGCGTCTGAAGCCATATCTAGATCACGATTCGCTAATCATTGATGTTTCCCTTATTCATTTTACATGAGATGTAGTCTTTGACTCACATCATTTGCATCTCATGCCTGATTATCACTTCTCTCCCATAGCTTTATAATTTATAGATCCAGTTTTCCGTATCATTCATTTTTTTATCTAACATCCCATTTTCATCGGATGATTATGCTATACTTATGATGTACTTTACCCTAAGTATAGGGGGAATGTCAGATTTGTGATTATCTGTTTGATTCTTTTACATCTGTTTTGTTGCCTATACTTACGAATATCTTATCCTAATTATAGGGGAGGTAGATCATGTACATCTCAATCTTCGATTTTCCCCTTGTGTACAGACTTCTATACTTAGGATTACTTGATTCTAAGTATAGGGGGATTACCGACCTCTATTCATTACATTGTCTTATTCATCGTTTTAGTACAACCTTTCTTTTCATTTCCCAATACTCAACATGAGTAATGTCTTCTTTCATCGCTCTTTTGATCACTCCGAGAACATAGTTAGAGCTAACTATAGGGGGTGTTGTATATATTGTATATATACTTTAGCCATAACTCCTACTTTATGTGAGTGTGTTAATAAATAAAATGGCTAACAATTACATACTAAAAAATAAAAATTTTCTTACATATAAAATTCTTTCTTGTACATACATGCTTGTAAATAGCCTTCTGTAAAAACTATTTTTGTACAATTTTTGTAAAAATATTTTGATTGTAAAAGTTTTTGAAAATATTTTTGAAAATGTTTGAAAAATAAAAGGTTGCAAAAACCTATTTGTAAATGTTGTAAATATCTTGCAAAACTTTCCTTCCTCCTTACATTCAAAATTTTTCACAAAAAATTTGCATAGTTTGAAAATTGCACAAAAAGAGTTTCATACATATTTACTTGTATATTCTTCTGAATCATAGTTGACATTTAAACTGTTCTGGAATTAAATTGAAAAATAGAGCTTGGTTAAGACATTAATCCACCTAACTTCAGAGGAACCTTATAGGATTTGGGGTTAAGACTTTTCAGGTCCATTAGGGACTTAATTCTTTGAGTCCACTAGGCTATGTTCACATGTCATCTTGATGAGCCAAAGTAGAGCACTTAACAATGCACGCATGACTGTCACAAACAATGGCTTTACTTGTACCAGCACCTTACACGCAACTCCACACAGATAAAGTGGTGAGGAGGCAGAATCCTTATCTTGGGATAGCGTACGAGGTAGTAGTTCTAGGCGGAACCTCCCCTCTTCCTTTAGGGAGGGATGTGCACCTCAACTTGGTCTGGCGGTGTTGAGGTTCAAAGACATGAGTTATGGGTTGGAATAATGTTTCAAAAGGGGACAGTCTACTGGCTCAAGAAGAAAAACTCCTTATGTATATGTTGCACCATGTAGATATGTTGTACATATGTGCATCAAAAACAAAACGCAAAATCAAGAAAAACTCCAAAAAAGTGGACAAGCCTGATTGAAAATAAAATACCTGCCAGAGTGTATATAAACAAATAAAGCAAAGCTTATGTATTACACATTCTCATCTCATGAAGCTTGCAGCGGGAGACTTAGATACACTGATTAGGCTCCTAGGGATACGTGGATACACTAGCCACGGTCCATTCTCTTCTTTCCCCTCTTCTTGAGCTGGTTGTACTTGAACTTAGAAGGTAATACCTCGCTCCTCGAGGAAAGAGCTGCTACACTAAGGAATTAGAGTTACCTTGTTGAAGGAGGTTGTTTCTTTGTCATTTCTGATGTGGGGAGCTACATATCACTTATATAGTATAAGGAAAGATGCATAGTCATCAGAGTTTGCGTATGTAGACTTGTTCTGATATGGTTTTATTGAGGAGTCTTGACCATAGCATTGTGGAACTTAGAGGTTGTTGAGTCTCAAACCTATTTCCCAATAAGGTTCCGACAAAATAATAATCCAAAGGTCTAACTGAGCTCCATGCTTCAATTTAATGAAGATAATTTTAATAATCAGCCATAGTTCTTTTTCTTTCCTGATTCTTCTCTTTTTCACTTCTTTGTTAAATGAATGTTTATTAAGGGACTAGCAAAGGTAAAGTATAGGGGTGATGAATCCCTAACTCTCACTCTTTATTCTTTTATTTTAGCTCTTTTTCTTGGCAAAACAACATGTGAATACTTTGTAAATCTAATAACTTAGCCATTTGCATGATCTTGTTAACATTCCATATTTAGCATGCATTTATGGTAAAAAAAGAATAAAGGAAAAGAAAAAGAATGATGCATTTAGAATAAATACAGAGTGACTCCAACCCCAAGAGAAGGTCAAGCCCTAACCTGATCGCAGAATAAAATAAGTAGAGAGATATAGGGTTCACTATATGTTTTGTTACTACATATATTTTGTAAATGTTATTTTTGACAAAATAAAATTAAAATATTATTTTTATATCCTTGTATATAATCCTAGAAATAATATAAAAACAAAAATAAGAAAAATAAAATAAAAATAAAAATAAAATCCTCCCTCCTTTGTATAAAATACATAAGTATGCATCGCATTTACTATTTATTATACACCCTTATTAATTATAAAAATAAAATAAAAATTAATCTGTAATTCTAAAAGTATGTTGTAAATAAATAAAATAAAAAATAAAGGTATTTGTGTAAAAATAATATAATAAAAATACTTGTACATACTACATAGGTATATTATACATGTATATAATACTATATATTGTATATACATTAATTTATTTTTCAGAAAAATAATTAAAAATCATAAAAAATAGTTTGAAAAATAATAAATATTTTTTATTTTATACACTTTTTATTTTGAATTCATTTGTTATTTTTTATTGAATTTTTATTTGTTTTGTATATTCCAATTTTCTGATTGGTCCAGGAGATTTCGTTGACCTCGATCAACCCTCCCTTCCAGCCAGGTCAAACTCGATTCACTATCGTCGGACCTTCTTCTCCCTATTTCCACGCCCGACTCTAGCTGCCTCATGCCCTGATTTTTTGCCCGAGCTTCCTCCTAGGATCTGTGATATTCACGGACCCCTAGGAAGGCATGAATCTTCCTAGGTTGCGCGCACTTGCTCAATCCTTCCAAGCCCAGGGAGTTGCCTATAAATCCTCGCCTCCACCTCCACTGCTGGGTAGCTCGTGTCGCACCTCTTCCTCCACTTCTAGACACCTTTAGTCGAGTGACAGCAGCCTGAAGGAGCCTTGGGAAAGGAGTTTGGTGGCTTATAGGTTGCAGTTCACCAACGTGGTCGGAGTGCTCCACCGCGTATAGCCTCCCCACCCACCGCAGCATGGTCGAGGCCATCATCTCGACTTCCATCCTCTCCTGAAGCTTAGGAGTCCCTCTGGACCTTCATGTATAGTATCTATCCTTTGCATCAGCCTAATCAGTCCCATCTTTTCATTTCGCACCACCACGCGTTCCCTCGCTCCGACCAGCCGGTCGAAGCTTCGTTTCACCTAGACACCCGTTCTGATCAGCACACCGACTCATCCCGCATCTCATTGCACAACCTGATAATCCTTAGACCTTCCCGTTCGGGCAGGATTAAGGTCGAGACCTCCCTCTCTCACTGTCGCCGGAGGTCGAACACCATTCCCCGTCATTTCTCCTATATACTTATGCAATAACCTCGACTGGAGCTATGCCCCCAAGTCGCCCTTCCTTTTGCAAGTGCCAGCATGCATGGAAGAGCCCATTTCGAACCTCTACTGCTCAGGCAGAGTAGCTCCAAGTCACACCACCTTTGACGCCCAACTGACCATCGTCGACCTCATCGCCACCATCCACTGGACGTGGAACACTTCCACGACCGTGTTGAGCCTTTCCGCGGCTCCATTAGGGTCATGGTTTGTTTTCCATGCTCAGGCGAAGCTCGTCGGTGAGGAGTTCTTCCAACATCCTCAGTCATCATTCGATGGAGCCCCTCTCGTCTTGATTCCATCCTGACTGTCCATTCGCCCCCTCTTGTCTAAGGCATCAGATGCACAATTAACAACCATCAAGACCGACATTCCCTGCGACATTTGATCTCATCAGACATGATCAGATCCGTACGCCTGTTTCACGTGCATGCACCGTCAAATCTTGAGTGGAGCAGATCAGAGCCACCAGCTGCAACCTTCGCCAAAGCCCGCCACGTGTCCCCACCTACCTTGCACACGCCTGTACATGGTATATTCCCTTTCACCCTCGTTTGTTTATGCATTTAGCTTTTGTCCAGTAAATAAATGTTGTAGTTGTGAACTTTTACAGTTTGGACCTCGTAGTTTCTGATACCTGTACTTTAGTCCTGTCTATTTGAACTCACACATGTATCTCCACATGCTATTTGGGTTATTTGCAGCATTTCATATGAACTTTTATGTTGTTATGAATTGAATGATAAGTATGTAAAATTGCATTTATATCCCTGTGAGTCTGGATCACGTGTAGCGTGTGTGATTGCTTGGACCTTTTGCAACTTCAACCCTATACTTTTTGCATGTGTTATTGTTTGTCCAGAACTTTATTTTAATTGCACGTAGGTTGCTATAAACTTGCTAATTACATCTTGTATTTTGGACTTAATCATTATCAAATTAATCTGAAAAATTATCTAAAAATTACAATCAACTCCTGTTGATGTGTAGTATTTAGTTTAATTTTTGTGGGTTAATTTCATTGCATTTATTATTTTTGAAAAATAAAAACCAATAAAAAGTGTCTTGTGTATTTTTAAAAATCTATAAAATTTTGAAAAATGCATTAAAAATTCTATAAAAAAATTCCTATGAGTGTATTCTTATGTTTTTTATCTACAGTAGCAATTTTATTTAAAAATTCCTTACAAAAACCCTAAAAATTACAAAACACCTAAAACATTATAAAAATCATATAAAATTCACAAAAATCCAAAAATCCTCTTTTTAGTTCTTGTTTGCAGTATTTTAAATCTAGTTTATCATAAAATTATTTTTCAGGACTTTATCATATTTAAATTAATTTTAACTTGCAATTTATCATGTCTGTGTACTATTTACATTTGTATAAAATTACAAAAATATTTATAAAATCCCAGAAAATTACTAAAATTATTTTAAAACCTTGAAAATCTAAAAATATTTTTATCTTAATTTTATGAGTATTTTTAGCCTTAATTAGAAATACAAAAAGATTATTGTGTTGCCTTGTTTTCTTACTTGTCGATTTTGTTTCCTTATTAAATATTTAAAAATTGCAAAATTAAAAACCACTAAAAATTACTTTATTTTATTCCTGAGATTTGACTACTTGGTAGGTTTTCTCGTGCTCCTTTTGTTTGACCCTGGTTGCTATTCCTGGTAAAATAAATAGCAAATCGCTTACATTTGTGTTTGTTTGATTAGATTCTTGTTTAGTGGTTATTTTTCTTGTTGTGACCGACTTGTCGATTGGGGTCGCAACGACCTTGGATATTTCTTGATACTTAACCCTTCTTGACGGGTCGCTCACCATTAACCTTCTCAGGGGGGATATGATCATGAAACTCAAGCCACCTACAAACTTGAAACAGTTATGATCATCCCTTAAGCATGTGAGTTCCTACCAATGGTTCATTTAGGACTTGTCAGGGACTGCGCCAGCCTCTAGTTGTTCAGAAGATCACAAGTGCCTTGAGGTCTGTGAGAAGTTGAAATAGATGGCTATGAATCCTTATGTCCTGTAGTGGCTTAATTGGTCTCCTCCATTTGAGTTCATGAGAGATGCTTCGAATTTCGCAGTTGGTTATGTGTTAGGACAGAGGAGGGATTGTCTCACAATCTATATACACTACGCAAGCAAAGATCATGGATAATGCTCATCATAATTGCATAGTTGCCGAGGAAGAGATGCTTGCGGTAGTGTTTGCCCCAGATAGGTTCTTGTCCCATCTCTTCCGATTGGAAGTTAGTGTGTTCCTCAGATCATCAGTGTGAGTGTGTGTGTGTGTGTGTTTAAGTCAAATACCTAAAAGTGGTTCTAGCTGGTCATTTTTCTTGCCTCGCCTGATGGTTATAAGGATGAGATCTCAAGTAGTTCATGTTAATCAAGGTTACTCGATCGGGCTTGCATTTGGACCTTCAATTACAATATATACTCCTGATGTCTGACTCAAAGTATGGACCAAATCCAATATTATAATATTTAATTAAATTAATGAGATTTGGATTGTAATTTTATTTATATAGTATGTCAGCGTTTTCTTGTCTTTGTGCATTCATTGATTATTCATATGCATATAGCATCAGACATGTGTCTATCCCTGCTCTTTGTGGTGTGTGAGGGAAAGAAAATTTATCACCGTGTGCTTGGGTTTCACAGACCACTGATGCTTATATTCCTTCAAACTAGTTTGATCCCTTGCAAGAGACGTTGAACGGGGAGGGTGAGGATATAATAGTGTGATGGGCTGATGGTGAGGGATTTCTCATCTTGTTTTGGTGATAACAGAGTGAGACTACACGTAGCGCGGATCGTCTGTTGTACCGAGGGTTGCAGTAGACTTTGTTGCATCCTCTGGGGTCGCTCGATCACGATCGAGCGGTTCCCACGAAATTCCATTTTTTGTTGGCCCGGATCGAGGGATTTCGTAGGAACCGCTCGATACAACAGACGATCCGCGCCCGAGTACACGACCCATCTTAGGAAGCACGAGTGGTTGAAAAGCGTGACCTGGAGAAGGAACCTCATGTGATATGGCTTCACGTTCTGGGATAGATGACTCCACCAGACATCATTCCCCATGAGGCGGATCGTCTGCCGTGGTGTTGTCCCTGTTGTGGTAGTGTGAGCCGCTCAATCTTGATCGAGCGGTTCACACGATTTTGCATAGTACGGGCCGACAAAAAGTGCAAAAATGTGTGAACCGCTCGATCATGATCGTCTGTTGTGGTGTTGTCCCTGTTGTGATGGTGTGAGCTGCTCAATCTTGATCGAGTGGTTCACACGATTTTGCACGGTACGGGCCCATAAAAAATGCAAAAATGTGCGAACCGCTCGATCATGATCGAGCGGCACACAGGACTAATGCATAATCTACTGCATTTCGGCCTGCAACAGACGATCCTCCCTACATTCCCCATGCAAAGGTGAAGATCAAGTCTTGGCTCTTCTCAAAGAGGAAGGACTCCAAATGGTGGATCTCCTTTATATATAGAAATTTTCAAATTAATTTCAGTATATTAGCACATATATACATTCAGGAGAATCCAAAACAGTCCAAACCCTGCATGGATTTTCTTTCCATCGCACAAACAAATCCGCCTTCCTTACCACCCCCTCTTGTCATCTTCCTGACCTTAACGCCAAGCGGTGATTGACCCGTCCCCACCCACATCCTGCAGGAACAAAATCCTGGTGACAAGTAAAACCCATCCAGTGGAGAAGAATCGCTGGATTCATAGGTCCATCCAATAGCAAGCAGCTGGTCCACCAAAGGGGTATGAAACCCTTGTTCCTATTAGAGTAAGAACATACTTTTCCATCAGCATGAGCAATAATGCATGCAGACATGGCGTGCAGTCCAGTGCAGTGCCCTGCACTGTGCAGTATTAATTTGTCGTGTGGTAAAACCCTAGATGGTGCCCCTCATGGGTAATGGCGACCTTCTTGTCACCTTCTCCCTCCCCCCTCTTCTCTGCGTTGGCTACGCAACAAAGGGCATCGACATCTCCCAATGTATGGACCTGTCCTCCTCCCTCTCGTGCATCTGTGACCATGGCTTGTCTTCTTTCTCCATCATGCAAGCCAGAAGGAAGATACCAAGAGAGAAACTACAAGGAAGGTGTACCCATCAGCAAGCAATGCTGTGAAATAAATTTTATATACTTCCATGATTCGTCAAAAACAATCAAGGTTTTTTCTAGCAGTTCAATGCCCAATATCAACATCATGCATAATGACCATGCACTGATTATTTTATGATTTTTAAGGCATTATCTTGGTAATTATTTTAAGAATACGGGATCACAGCTTCTGGTCTTTTTTTTCAATTATGATATAATTAATTATAAACTGTATACTAGCCCTCCACAGCATTTTTGATGCAAATATAATAATTGGAAAAATGGAATCGTTGGAGGTTTCTCTTGTCTATATAAGTAGAATGTTCTTGTGAGCCCGTGACATCTAAGTGTTTCCTTCCTTCGACTTTAAGCAGTAGCTATAGCTAGAAGAGGTTGTTTGCAGTCTTCTGAATCGGTGGGAACAAAGAATGTACCTGTTAAATAAATTTGTGGTTACATTTCAACAAATCATGTAGTTTTGCAACGAAACTCGATGTTCTACTTGGACGATGATACTGCAACAAAATGGATCTCTAGTGAGGCTTTTGTTAAAACTCATTATTGTGCATTGCTAAATATATATTGAGAATACTATTTTTTGCGAAACTATTTTTTATACTTGAAATTAATGACAAATATATTCAATATTAATTAATCTATCTTAATTTATTAGTTCAAAATTCAGACCTTTGGAAATTCTCAGAAGGAAGAATAACATGCGGAATGGGTCATTTGTTTGTTGTAGCATTCCCCTGATGTAAAGCAGAAGATGTGTCGGATGAGAAAAATGGACAATCCAGATAGGGGGTCGGAGATAGTATGCCCCCTATCCGGATCGTCCATTTCGACAAATCCCTTGTGTTACAGCAGGAGATACTACAAGAGATAATCCTCTCGCAAAAACACAAGCCCCTAATTAGCATTCTTACAGTAGTTATTCAAACTTTATAGTAATGATAACCCTTCTTTGCCACAATCATTATAAAAGAATATATTGTACTTGTAATAATAACTTGTAGCATTAAATTTTTGTCATAGTGCAATTTTAACCTACCTAGATACATTTAGACGTCATCCTAGTATATACCGACATTTATTCAACGTTGTCAAGATATGTCGGCCCAGCCTCGTCGTCGTAGGCTAAGTCAACACTTAATAACAAACGTCGATCTTGATTTCTGTCCAAGGTCGACGTTCAAATGTCGATCTTAAAAGTTTATAAAACCGTTTACAAACTCCGTTAATGATTTTTCACGACATTTAAACGTCGATTTTAATATAACAAATACGACGTTTGAACGTCGAGTAAAATGCTCTGAATGGCATTTGAAGGATGTTCTTGATTATATTTTTTTCCTTGATGTGGATCCATATGTAAATATTACACTTCTTATACGATTATATTTTAAAATCCATTGTATATTAAGATTATATTTTAAAATCCATTGTATATTATAAATTCAATTTGTATTTTTCTGTAGATTTTTTGAGCATCATATCTGTGCATCTTCCAATCTTATAATATGAGGTCACGAAAGTTTAATCTGCAGCCGTCATAATGTCAAGTAAAATCTGGTTCCAATGGAGTTCTGCAGCTGCGTTATATCATCTGTGTGAAAAATGTAGATTGAGTTAAAATGTATGTATATATATGAATCGTTGAGAAAATCCAAATTCCAAACAAGATAACAAATTTGGGATCAATACCAGAATCAATGCAGAATTGTTGTGGGAAGCATAGAATAATATCATAGGCTCTCGCTGCAGAATGACTGCTACTCTCACCCTCGATCAAATAAGGCTGAGGTCTTGATTTTCTTCGATGACCTGCGTTGCCATCAGGTTGTTTTTTTAAAGAGAGGCATCTATCCATGTAATATTCCATAGGTCACCGTTACACAAAAAACAAGTTAGACATAGGCAGTAAGCATATCTCTTTAAACCTTCATCAAAACATACCTCAAAGGTTCAAACCTCACATCTGATGTTCCTTTCTCCCTCGGCCATTTCCACAAACACCTTGCGTACACCATAACGAGACCCCATAGCACATCTCCTACAGCTGACCTCGTTCCTCAACCATGGCCTTCATGTGCTTATGCGCCTAACGGTTCTTGACCTTTTTCCTCCCGATGGGGCCCTGTGCCCCATTGTCTCCTCCGACTGCAGCCCTGTGCGCCGCTTCTCTGCATCCACTTGCCCACAACGACCCTCCCCTTCTCGAAGTGGGTATTTCTCTTGAGAAGAAGAGGAGGAAGCGGGGCATCTCCAGACGTCCTAACCACGAATCGTCTCTTCCGCTCCTCATCTTTCGATTCACCGCCAACCCCTCGCCACTCTCCAAGCAACCACGGGTGGCCCCTCTTTTCTTGTCCGTTGCGACGAGGAAGAGAGGTGGATTTAAGAGACGGATTTAGGGGATATTTTATACATTGCAGTTTATAACATAAGGGAGAGGAACCGACGGCTCGATAATCTAAAAAGCAACCCAACATTTATACGACGTTTAACTAAATAAACATCGACTTATACAACTTGTCATCGACGTTTATATACAAACATCGACAAATTGAGGATAATTTCGACATTTAAATAAACGTCGACGTAGATTTGAGCAAGGCCAACATTCTTGACAATGTAATGTCGCCCTTAATGAAATTTCTTGTAGTGGTGGTAATGAAATTTTAACTTGCGATGGTTTGGTAACAAAAACTAAAAGAAATTTGTCCTACGGCAACATTATTCGTTGCATAATTATCTTCTATTCTTAAAATTCACAAGGGATTTTTACCCGGCAGACCCTGAAATCTTTTGCAATTACCGCCACGACCCTCAAAACATCGATATTCCTCTCACGACCCCTTAATCTTGCGCCGTTTGACCTCACGAACCCTCCGTCCGTGTGTCGTCTCATTCGTAACCTAACCATAGTGTACAAGGTAACCCTTGTACGACACAATCGCTATGGATGTGCCACGTGCCCTGGGTTTAGGGTTTTGGCGGGAAGCACGGATAAAGAGGGACACGACGCTTCGTCCCCTCCAATTCCACCTCGCGACCATCGATCTCCTCCTCCATTCGCACCCCGTTGACCTCTCCTCTTCATCTCGACGACCTCGACGATCTCTTCCGCTCGACGACCTCGACGACCTCTCCTCTTCATCTCTTCCGCTCGACGACCTCGACGTCTCCCACCCCTTCCTTTCGCACACCATCGCGTTGGTGGCAACGGAATCTCTTCTTCATTAGGGTTCGACCGAATCAAGGTCCTTTCGCTTTAGGGTTTTATTAGCGCACGGAGAGGATGTTGAACGGGATAGGGTTCTAACTCCTGGTTGCTTTTTTGTTCGACCGAACATGCAGGTCTTGACAATGGGTCGGTTCGGTGGACATGAAGGGATCCTCACCATCTGCGTCAGACATGGAGGGTACTTCAAATGGACGCGAGGAATGAAGGGAGAAAAGTACTTGCTTGGAAGTGAACAGAGGATCGGGATCGATCCAGACACTACCTCTTGGTTTGATCTTATGGAGGCAATCTCTGAGGTGGTACCTTGGGAGCCAAGGTGTGCAATCACTTTGAAATATAAGATACCTCACATTAGAGGGAGCAAGTTTGCCGAGATCATGAACGAGAAAGACATGATGGAAATGTTCAATGCACACAACGATGGGTCCGAGATCGAGCTTGTAGTGGAGATGACTGACGTAGAGGCTCTGAGTTACATACAACCCAAGGAGTTTCTGAGCAAGAAGAATGCAGATCTGATGGATGCGGAGAACCCCGGAGGCTCCGTGGATCCCGTATCGCATGGGGAGAATGCCCGAGGTACCATGGAGCCACAGCCCCAGGATGTGGATAATGGAGGTGCTGGAGCCTCTAAGATGACATTGTCATTTACATACGAGCAGCTGGACTGGAACATGGGTGAGGAAGGAGCCGCAGACAAAGTTTGGAAATGGCTTAATAGTGAAGGAGGGACCTCTACTGGGATGACAAGGGAGAATGTCGATGACAGTGGAATTGAGGCAGCACATTTGGGTGCTCATGGGACAGAGTCTGCTCCTATGGGTGATAGTGGAGCGAAGGTCGCACCTTTGGGTGCTCTAGTGACTGAAGGTGAACCTGTGGAGCCCCATGGGACAGAGGCAGATGTGGGTGCTCCTGGGACAGAAGGAGCACCTCTGAAGGCTCATGGGACAGAGGCAGCTGTGGGTTCTCCTGGGACTGAAGGTGCACATGTGGAGGCTCATGGGACAGAGGCAGATGTGGGTGCTCCTGGGACAGAAGGAGCACCTCTGGAGGCTCATGGGAAAGAGGCAGCTGTGGGTGCTATCGAGAACGAAGGTGCACCTGTGGATGCCATTGGGACAGAGGCAGCTGTGGGTGCTATCGAGAAAGAAGGTGCACCGGTGGAGGCCATTGGGACAGAGGCAGCTGTGGGTGCTATCGAGAACGAAGGTGCACCTGTGGATGCCATTGGGACAGAGGCAGTTGTGGGTGCTACCGAGAAAAAAGGTGCACCTGTGGAGTGTGGAATCTCTGTTGGAGAAGAACCTTATACCCGCATCAAGCACACAAGAGCGTGTGTAGGTAGAAAGACACCTATTCAGTCCCCATTGAACCGTAGACGCACGAGATCAGGGGCAGGACAGAGGCCCAAGGAGAAGTACCAAGCAGATGCCAATTCTGATTCATCTGATTCCCTTTTCAATGTGGTTGACGCTGATGTCGAGGACAGTGATGAATCAAATGATTTTGATGGCCTTGTCTCCGAGAATAGATATCATCGTCTTCTCGATTCAGATGTGGATAATGTGACTGACTACGAGGGCCCTGACGCTAATGTCGATATGGATGCTGCATCCTTTGAAGTAGGGGCTGAATTTGAAAGCCAAGAAGCATTCCGATCAGCCCTTGCATCTCACTGCATTAGCAAGGAGTTTGCCGCGAAATTCATCAAAAGCGAAAGCACCAGAGTCACAGCAACCTACAGGGAGGAGGGATGTCCTTGGAGAATACACGCCTCCGTGATTCGAAACAGCAACAGGTTCAAAGTGAGAACTTTGGTGGCTGACCACAGTTGCGCTTCGAACAACCTTGCGGGAAACACAATGGCTGGAAAACGTTGGGTATCACACCAGATTTTGAGATGGGTGGTGCAGAACCCCTCTATCACAGTGAAGCAACTTTCTGATAGGATCTTTGAAGCGTACAAGCTGCGGCTGCCATATATGACCATCTACAAGGGAAAGAGGATGGCATCAGACGCGTTATTTGGGAGCGTTGAGGAATCATATGTAATGATCCCCTCCCTTGTTGCAGAGTTGAAGCGGCGTAATCCAACCAGTGTCATCCATTATTTCTTGGAGGAAGATGACTCCTTCCTTAGATGTTTCATCTCATTCAAAGCTAATAGGGATGGCTACATGTTTGGATGTAGACCTTTCCTGGGGTTGGATGGATGTCACTTAAAGGGGAAGTACTTAGGCACATTGTTGTCTGCTACTGCACTAGATGCATCAAATGGGCTCTTCCCTGTTGCATTCGCGGTCGTTGAGAACGAGTCCAGCATAACGTGGCACTGGTTCTTTCAGCATTTGACGGAGGCCATCGAATGCGGCGAAGGAGATGGTCTAACTATTATCTCAGATGGTCAAAAGGGGCTGGAGGCTGCGGTGAAAGAAAGATTTCCTCGTGCTGAGCATAGAGCGTGTATGCGACATGTCTACAAGAACTTCAAGGTGAAGTTCCCAGGTTCTGAATTGGAACATGTTGTATGGTCAGCAGCTCGAGCTTTTGAGCGAAAGCAATTTCTCCATTGGATGAAAGAACTGCAAAAAGCCAATCCACGAGCTTTTGATTACATGATGGGAATAAACCTCAAGTGGTCGAGGTCCCAATTCTCCACAGCAGCACATTGCCACTACATCACGAACAACCTAAGCGAGTCTTTCAATTCATGGATTAGTGATGCCCGTCATCTGCCAATATGTGATCTAATTGATTGGATTAGACAGAAGATGATGACAACTATCGAAGAGCGGAGAACGAAATGTTCAAAAATGCGTGGAGTCATGGTTTCCACTGCACTGGATTACGTGAGAAACTCCACAAAGAATCTACAGGGGTTCATCGTCAGAAGGTCAAGCGAGAGCAGCATCGAGGTGGAATGTCCCAATGCGCGGAATGTATGTGATCTTGCAGCAAAACAATGCACATGTAGGCGATGGCAGGTCACTGGCATGCCGTGCACACATGCTTGTGCAGCCATCTCAAGTTTGCGCAATGTAAATTGGGATGATTACTTATCAAATTACTACACCATAGCACGTTATCGACGAACCTATGCAGAGTCAATCGCACCTTTGCCTGACAAGTCCTGCTGGACACCAATCAAATTACACTACAAAGTATTGCCGCCACACTCCATGAGGCCTCCAGGAAGGCCAAAGAAGAACCGCATAAGAGAGAGGGATGAGGAGAAAAAGACCCAACACAAATGCACAAGGTGTGGTTCTTTTGGCCACCATAAAAACACTTGCAAAAATCCAATCAATCCACGAAACATGGCTGTTGACAATGAGCCACAAGGAAGCCAAATGCGGTCTTCCATGGAGGATCTAACTGAGCGAATCGGTACTCAACAGTCCACTACATTGGGAGTGATGACCGCCCGAACGACTAAGGTAAAGGTAAAGAAATGGTCGTCGCGACCTCAGTCACTCGGGCTAAGTATATCAAGAAAAATCAACCACTCAGAACATGTAAAACTAATCGAGCACAAAAGAGAGCGGTCCTGCTATGAGATTAACCTGGTATAGCACCCAGGGTCGAACACAAGGAGCACAGATTGGCCTTGCGGCCTACGATGTAGTCAGAAATCCGAGAGAATATTTTTTAGTGTTTTTAAGGGTTTTTATATTTTTTTAGGATTTTTGGAATATAAAGAAAACAGGAAAAGCACACAAACAATTAACTTGAACAATTTATTTAATGCATTAAAAAGCAAGCAAAAATTCAGACAAAAATATTTTTATGTGTTTTATATTTTTTTATGTTTTTGGTGAATTTTTGAGATTTTTCTGATGTTTATTTTATTTCCTAAAAATCAAACAGTGCGAAAAGCAAGGGGTATTGTCCAGCCAGGCCCAAAACCCAAAGATAAAATATCTGAGGATCTCAAAGGGACCTAGAGGTAATTTTCCTGTATACTAGAGAAAACAAGGAAAATTTGAGCACCAAAATTATTGTTTTTGAGTTTTTAAATTATTTATTATGATTTTTAGGAGTTTTGAGGTGTTTTTAAGTTTGTAGGGTTTTTACTCAATGAAAAATAGCCAAAATTGGCTAGAAAATCAAGGAACACAAAATAAACAGTAACTAATTTTTATGGAATTTTTAAAAGGGTTTTGATATTTTTTTGGGGTTTTTTGACTCTAAACAGTAGCAAAAATAAGGGTTTTTGAATTTTTAAAAATAGCAAATGAAATCAAAAATGTCCTCAAAAATTCATAAAAATTCTACACCATGGAAGGAGCCATGTGTCAAATTTTCATCGAATTTGGAGGTGATTTGATATTTTATTCAAAAATAAAGGAGGGGCACTGTGCAAAGGGACCAAAGTGCAAATACCCAAAGTTCTGGGGGGTCTGGTGCAAAATACCCAGCAAAACACGTGCCAAGCACGTGCCTGGGGCACTCAGGGACCCAAATGTAAGAAAAATAAGTTCCGAGGGCTTATAGGTAACAAGTACCAAAAGTCCAGGGGCTTATCTGCAAAATACCCAAAATAAAACGCACATGTGGAAATAAATCACGCACAGGGGTATAAATGCAAATAAGTAAAAGATTTCATTCACTAAAGAACATCCAGAACTACAGGGGTCTCTATTGCAAATAAACCAAAATATCACGTGTCGATGCACGTGTCCACAACTGGCAGGGGTATAAATGCAAATACGAGAAAGTACGAGGTTTAATATGCAAATATCCCAACGTAAATAAAATTCCTAAAATATTTACAGGACTGAAAGCAAACACATAAACTACGAGGGGGCCTAAGGTAATTTACCCCTTTATTAAGTCGAACCGATGGATGAACGCCACGTGGATAAATGGACGGCTGAGAAGGGGGTGGCGAACAGGGCTCCGGCGAACTTCGCCGGACTCGTGGCGGCGCTGGTCTCCTCGTGGACGCTCGCTGAAGGTTGGAGAAGGAAGCTGCGAGCCCTCCGCGTCTAATGGAGCCCTCCGATGGCCCAACCGATCCTCTGGGAGGTCCGGCGAGGTCGGCGGAGGTGGAGCAGCTGGACCAAGTGGTCCAAGCCCTCAGATGGGCTTGGATAGACCTGCAAAGTATCCCAGCAAACTCGCGGGTCGAGGACAAAGTGCCTCGACCCTGTTAGGCGTGGTGAAGGTGATCGGGGAGGCGAAATGGGCAAGCTCCGGCGAGGCGATGGACGGAGGAGCTCGAATCCCAGCTCCTGTGCGAGCTGGGTTGGGCGAAGGGGTGAAGAAGATGCGGAGAGGTCTGGCGAAGACGATGGTCGGGTCGGAATGACAAATGGGGTATCGGAGGTGGCTGGCGACGGCGGCGGAGCTACGCTAACAGTAAACTAAAAATCGAGATTTACGCTAAACTATGGCCTAAAGGATCTACCTGGGTGGTGCGGAAGACTGTGCTGGAGCTTAGCTAGCTCCCGGTCGTAGCCTCGAAGGGCGTCAAGGCCTGAGGCTCGAGCTCCTGCAAGCGGCGGAGCACGGCGGCGCGAAGCTGCCGGATCGATGGTCGGGGCACCCTCTCCTCACTGCAACAGGGGCAAACGCGAGCTGTCACCTCGGTGATTGCTCTGGAGGTCACGGGAATGAAAGTGGCGAGCCAAAGATGAGGCGCGGAGGCGGCGGAGGTCGGGATATATATGGAGACAGGGCCGATTAGGGTTGAGTGGAGGCAGCTATGGAAGGCGTGGATCCCACGGCGAAGGATCTGGCGAGGATGTCGGATGAACGGCGAAGAATCCGGGCGCGGGGTTCGCGGGGGCGACAGGCTGGAGACGCGTGGAGAAATAGACGAAGTCGGGTCGGGCGCGAGTCGACGCAAAAGGAAAGAGTCCGCGGGGGAGTTGACCGGGGTCAACAATCCCCCGTGGACCAATCAGGAGCTGCCACGTTTTTATTTTTTTGTTTATTTAATTTAAGGTAGAAAAAGGCCGAATTAAGAAAAACTCAAAACATGAAATATTTTTCTTTTATTTTTTTCTATTTTTTGGTGATTTTTAATTAATTTTTGGAAATAAAAATAGGGTAGCTATATATATATAGGTATATGTACACTATATAGATTTTAATTTTTTATTTTTTATTTGTTATTTTTATGTATTTTTATGCCCATTTTATATTTTATTTATTTACATCATAAAATAAAGAACAAAATGGTATTTTTATTTTATTTTAATTATTTATACACAAGGGTGAAATAAATAGTTGTATACATTTATATACATGGTATCTATACAATGTATTTTTGTATTTTTAATTTTGTAATTTTTATTTGATTTTTGTTGTGTTTCTTTTTATTTGCTTTATTTACAAAATATACCATAGAATATTCACGAAAAGTTTTGAAAATAAATACATTTATTTATAGGGTTAAATAAATAAAGGATGATGGTCTATGTACATGGTGAAAGGGCATTTTTGGAATTTTGATTTTTAAATTTTTATTTTGTTTTTAATAGTTTCTAAATATATACAAGCATATTTTTGGGTGAGGAAAATATAATTTTATTTACTTACAAAAGTATGTACACATGAGCTCCTATCTCCCTCTACTTTGGCTTTTATGCGGTCAGGCCCATGCTGAGCCCTCCCTTGGGTTAGGTTGCTCAATATTTATTCTAAATATTTCCCTCTTTTTCTTTTTACTCTTTATTCTTTTATTTTTGCACAAAAACATGCTAATTATATCTTTTTACACAATGCATGCTTTTGGTAATTATTTGTATTTACACATATTTACATGTATTTGCAAAGGTTTTTGTAGCTAAAATAGAAGAATAAAGAGTGATGAATGGGTATTCATCACCCCCCTATGCTTAACTTTGCTAGTCCCTTAGCAAACACTTATTTGAAAAAGAAGTGAAAAAGAAAGAAAAAGAAAAAGAAAAAGAGGATGTACATGGATCAAGGTTGAATTATTAAACTTTCCTTTATTAACTTGAAATATGGAGCTCGATCAGATCTTTGGATTATTAATGTGTCGGAACCTTATTTGGACGTAAGCTTAAAACTCAACAGTCTCCAAGTTCCACCAATCTATGGGCAAGACTCCTTAATAAACCAGATCAGAACAAGTCTACATACACAAACTCTAATGACCATGAATCTTTCCATGCGGTGTAAGTGATATGTGGCTCCCCACCTCAGAAGTAACAAAGAAACAACCTCCCTCAACCTGGTAACTCTAATGTCTCAGTCTAGCAACTCTTTCCTCGAGAAGCGGGGTATTCCCTTCTAAGTTCAAGTGCAACCAGCTCAAGAAGAGGGGGTAGAAGTATAGAGTTTTGGAAGCTTAGCCAGTGTAGCTAAGTCTTCCGCTGCAAGCTTCATGAGATGTAACATTGATACCATAAGCTTTTGCTTTATTTGACTATGTACACTCCGGTGGGGTTATTAAATTTTCAATCCGACCCACCACTTTTTTGGAGTTCTTTTTGCATTTTTGCATTTTTTTTTCAAAGACTTCTGTACAACATATCTACATGGTGCAGCATATAAGAAATTTCCCCTTGAGCCAGTAGACTATCCCTCTTTTGAAGCTTTATTGCAACCCACAGCTTCTGTCTTTAGACTTCATCACCACTAGACCAAGTTGAGGTGCACTTCCTTCACTATAAGAAGAAGAGAGGTTCCGCCTAGAAGTACTACCCTCATATGCTACCCCAAGCCAAAGGAAACTGCCTCCTCACCACCTCATCCGTGGAGAGCCATGTGTAAGTGCAGGTGCAAGTCAAACCATTGTCTCTAAGAGTCATGCGTGTGTTGTTAAGTGCTCTACTTAGGCTCATCAAGATGACATATGCTCATAGCCTAGTGGACTCAAAGAATTAAGTCCTTATGGACCTGAAAAGCCTTAACCCTAAGTCCTATAAGGTTCCTCTTAAAGTTAGGTGGATTAAGATCTTTTCAAGCTCCATTTCTCAATTTAATTCCAGGCTTAGTTTAAATGTCGACTCTCATCCAGGAAAAATTATATACATATATGTACACAAGATGCTATTTACAAATATTTTACAATCATGCAAAATTTTTGAAAAAATGTTTTGAAGTCATGAATGATGCATGAGGTGCTAGTTTTGCAAAAAGATATTTACAAACATTTACACGAGATTTTTGCAAACTTTTGATTTTCAAAACATTTTGGAAAAATTTTGTACTATATACATAATTTTGATACAAAAATATTTACACAAGCTTTACACAAAAGATTTTTGAAATCATTTTTACAAAAATACTTTGTACACTAGCTATGTATGTGCAAGATAAAAGAGGTTTATGTACATGAAAATTTTTTAAATTTTTGTGATTTTTAGCCATTTTATTTATTAACACACTCACACAAAGTACGAGTTATGGCTAAAGTATATATGAAATATATACACACCCCCCCTATACTTAGCTCGAACGATGTCCTCAGAGTGATCAAGAGCGATGAAGAAGACATAACTCATGCTTAGTAAAAGGGAAGTGAAAAGGAATGGCTAAGTACCAGAATGAATAAATGAATAGAATGAGAGGAACTCGGTGCTCTCCCCCTATACTTAGGATTAACTAATCCTAAGTATAGCAAGCTGTACATGAAGGGAAAGCCGAGTGAAGAAAATACAGAATCTGCCCCCCCTATACTTAGGGTAAAATATCCCTAAGTATAGGCAGCAAAAACAGGAGCAGAAAGAATGAAAAGAATACTCGCAGGTCCGACATTCCCCCCTATACTTAGGGTAAAGTACACCCTAAGTATAGCATAATCACAGGATGAGAAAAGGGATGTGGGACTAAAGAATAGAATGATATGGACAACTGGATCTATACAGGCGGAGGAACAGTGAAAATCAGGCGTGAGATGCAAAAGATGTGAGTCAAAAGACCACATCTCACGCAAAATGAATAGGGGCACAAATAATAACGTCCCGCGGCTCATGATCTAGAAATGGTTTTAGCCGCTGGCCGTTCACTCGGAAGGTACTCTCAGAAGATAACTCAGATATATCAATGGTTCCGTTATCGTGTACCTTTCTGACCAAGTAAGGTCCCTTCCATTTGCTCTGTAGCTTCCCTGGAAATAATCTAAGCCTCGCATCAAACAGCCATACTTTCTGTCCAATCTCAAAATGCTTGTGGCTGATATGAGAATCATGCCACTCCTTCACTTTATCCTTATAATGTAGGCTGCTTGAGAAAGCTGCATCTCTAAGCTCCTCCAGGGCAGCTAACTCTGCCCTCCTCTGGTCTTCAATACCATCTGGATCCATCAAAATATCTGTGACTGCCCAAAGTGACTTGTGCCTCAGCTCAACAGGTAGATGGCATGGCTTGCCATAAACGAGGCGAAAGGGAGATGTGCCCAATGGAGTCTTGAAAGACGTCCGATATGCCCACAAGACCGAGTCCAAAAGCTGTGACCAATTCTTTCGGTCAGGGCGGACGACTTTCTGTAAAATATTCTTGATCTCCCTATTCGACACCTCAGCTAGACCATTTGTCTGTGGATGGTAAGGTGTGGCAACACGATGGTCTATACTGAACTCGATAGCAAGGGCCTTCACCAGGTCGTTGACGAAATGAGACCCCCCATCAGAAATCAAAACTCGTGGAACCCCGAACCGCGTGATGATGTGCTTTCTCAAAAATCTGCAAACTGTCCTCGCATCAGCGGCTCGGGCGGGGATAGCCTCAACCCAACGACTAACATAATCTACGGCCAACAGAATGTACTCAAATCCCTGACTCTTAGGGAATGGACCCATGAAATCGATGCCCCATGCGTCAAAGACCTCACAGAAGTGAATGGGCTGCATCGGCATCATATCACGCTGTCCACAAGTGCCCATCCTCTGACAGTCAGTACACCTCTTTACGAACTCATCAGAGTCCTTGAAGAGGGTAGGCCACCACAAGCCGGATTGGAGCACTTTCTGTGCCGTTCTTCTCCCAGAATGATGTCCTCCTGCCTCAAGCTTGTGGCAGTAAGTGAGGACACTATGATGCTCCTCCTGAGGAATACACCGACGCCAGATGTTATCCCCTCCTTCGTGGTAAAGGATGGGATCCTCCCAGTGGTAGGACTTGGCCTTCGCAAGGAAGGTCTCACGCCTCTGCCTGGGCCAATCTTGTGGGACTTTCCCAGCAACGAGAAAGTTCACAATATCGGCGTACCACGGGAGTGAGGCGATAGCAAGGATCGCCTCATCTGGGAAGGTATCTCGAATAGGATCAATCTGCTCAGAATCCTCAGGATGCTCTAATCGGGAGAGATGATCCGCCACCACATTCTTGACTCCAGGCTTATCCTTGATCTCAATGTCGAACTCCTGGAGTAGAAGGATCCATCTAGTCAATCCGGCCTTGGCATCCTTCTTTGCCATGAGGTACCTGATGGCGGTGTGATCTGTAAACAAAGTCACTCTAGATCCAATGATATACGATCTGAACTTATCTAGGGCGAACACTACTGCTAGCATCTCTTTCTCTGTGACCGTATAATTCCGCTGGGCGGAATCCAATGTGCGGCTAGCATAGTGTATGGCAAATGGAACTCCATCCCTCCTCTGTCCCAGCACTGCCCCCACGGCAAAATCGGAGGCGTCCGTCATGATCTCGAATGGGAGAGACCAATCGGGTGGCTGAAGGACAGGAGCCTCAATAACACACTGCTGGAGAGTCTCAAAGGACGAAAGACACTTGACAAGGAACTCGGTGTCTTTCGTCAAGAGATCAGTCAACGGTCGGGCAATCTTGCTGAAATCATGAATGAATCTCCTATAAAAACCAACGTGCCCCAGAAATGACCGTAGCTGCTTCAAATTGGACGGCGGTGCGAGTTTTCTAATGACGTCAACCTTGGCCGGATCAACCTCCATGCCCCTGTTGGAGATGATGTGGCCAAGCACCGTCCCTTGAGTCACCATGAAGTGACTCTTCTCCCAAGACAGAACCAAGCGGGTAGCAATACATCGCTGGAGCACTCGGTCTAGGCAGTCAAGACAGGAATCGAATCCGTCGCCGTAAACCGAGAAGTCGTCCATGAAGACCTCCAAACACTCCCCTACCATGTCCGAAAAGATCGACAGCATGCACCTCTGAAAAGTCGCAGGGGCGTTGCATAGCCCAAATGGCATGCGTCGAAAGGCGTATGTACCGAAGGGACAGGTAAAGGTGGTCTTCTCCTGATCCTCAGGAGCGATGGCCACCTGATTATAGCCCGAGTACCCATCCAGGAAGCAATAATGGCTCTTCCCTGCCAGTCTCTCTATGATCTGATCAATAAAAGGCAGGGGGAAATGGTCCTTCTTGGTGGCCTGGTTGAGTCTCCTGTAGTCAACGCAGACCCGCCAAGAGGTGGGTACTCGTGTAGCAATCTCCTCTCCCGACTCACTGATCACAGTCGTGATGCCCGTCTTCTTGGGCACCACATGCAAGGGGCTAACCCACTTGGAGTCAGAAATGGGATAAATAAAATCTGCACTCCACCATTTTGATATTTCCTTCATGACAACCTCTCGTAGGTTGGGGTTCAGTCGCCGCTGGAACTCACGCGACGGCTTTGCCCCTTCCTCGAGATAGATATGGTGGGAGCACAACGAGGGACTAATCCCATGGAGATCTGCTACGCTCCATCCAATTGCCTTGCGGTTCTTTTCAAGAACCCCCATCAGACGGGATTCTTGTTCTCCAGTCAGATCGGCAGAGATGATGACTGGGTACATCTCAGACTCTCCCGCAAGGAATCGATACTTCAGCGAAGTAGGGAGCGGCTTTAGCTCTGGACAGCTGGGTGCTGGCAAATCTGGCTTCTGAAGAAGATGTGTGTATGCTGACAATTCTGCCAAATCTGCCTGGGAAAATGATAAAGAACTCTCACAAACTTGATCTGGAGAAGGCGGGTCCTCTGCATTGTCTCTGATCTGCTCTGCCTCTACCTCCTCCTCATCTGTAGGCTCAGGTGGATCCAGGTCTGGTATCTGATCATCACAATCTGCCCAATCAGATTCTGAATCCGAGGGATCTGTATCAACTGCGGTGGCATCAGTACCACCGTAGAGCAGGGTGGCCTCAGTACCACCATCACTGAAAATCGTGTCGCGATCAAGGTCCGACTCTGCTGACTCAATAGTATCCTGAACCAGGGCTGTGCTCTCCAGACTATCCTCGGCTATCATCTCTGCATCAGCTGTATCTGAATATGAGAGGATGGTCTGTGCTGCAGGATCTTGAAGGATATTGAGAATCCTCAAGCGCATCACGGAAGCGTGTTGATCGCATCGTATGCAATCGGAGCAACTAGTCGTACTAGATGCTAGATGCAGCGGAAATTATAATTTTAATCTTTAAAGATGAAACCACATGATCACGAGAACACTTCTCGGATCGTTTCATCAAACCACAAAGTACAAGGAATACCTCTTGAAGCGTGGTTGTGATCGCGAGATCCCAAAGTAGAGATCCTCCTATCTTAAGTCCGACCCACGGAGAATGCGCTTGCGGGCACGATGATGAGTCGCGTCCTTCCCGCAATCCTTTGACGAAGATCCAAGCGTCGAGGCGTAGCAAAAAGATCTTCTTCCTAATACACAAAGTGGACGGCCACTTGAATATTAGGGAGACCCCACGAGAATGAGAGAGAGAGTAGAGTTCTTCAACTCAAGAATGTTGTTGTAACTTGGAAAGGCTACCCTAGCCCTCCTTTTATACTAGTTTAGGGTCCAATGGATCTCAATCCATGGGACACATGGATCCAAGGGCTATGCTTGTTCCATGCTAAATCAATGGCTATGATTGTTGTTGGTTAAAACCAACAACATTAATTTAAATTAAAATATGTTGCAACATTATCAACATAATTTAATTTAACTAATTAAGAGATGATGTGACAACAAAAAGGGAGTCAACCAACCACCCTAAATTATAGGGTGTTATTTTGTCTCCTTTTATTTTATCTTATTATTTCTTAATAAATTGCAATAACTATTATTGCAATAATATCCACCAAATTAATTCCAAATTAATTTGTGAATATTTCAATCATGCCATTGATCATTATGTGAATCATATTCACAACCCAAACTAATTTGTAAATTACATTTCCAATTAATTAATTAATGTGAATCCAATCCACACAATTAATTAACAAATGCTATTTACATAGATTCTCTCTCTTATATATGTATATTATAAATCATATTTATAACACACATATATCATGGATAGTGTTATCCACATTCTCTTAATCTTTGATAATTAAATCCCATTTAATTATCTTAGATAATCATTTTCACAATATGAATTATATTCATATTAAGCTTGATAATTAAATCTCATTTAATCATCAAGTCCTTGCTTGGATATTTCATCAAAAGAATTATTCTTGAACCCTTTCATGAATAATGTGCTTTCTCCGCAGATACTTGGAGATAAGGATAGGGCGATTGTATTATTCCACGTATAGTGACTTGGATGTTGAGATCTCATCTCAAATCCAGATCTTACGGACCTCCCACAGATGCTTGATTAAATCAAGACCGCAAATCCAATCTTCTCATTGGATCTGAATCTCATTCAGACCAATGTCCAACACTTGGACTAAGATCGGATTGCTTCTCTACTGAAAGGAGTCACTAAAATCCAGACCTGTTTCATCACTCCCTCGGAATGGAAGCGTCATGGATATACAATCGTTTATGATCACATCACCCTTCAGGTATTCCCAATACCTGTACATCCTGCATACTGGAAGACCCATGGTCAACCCGAAGATCAAGATCTATTTTACACTGTCTTCTTCAGGGTTTGATCACTAAGTTTCTCATTTGATCATTGGGATTTGGTATCGATCATATACTTTCCAAAAGCATATATCATACCTAGGTCTTGATCATATACTTTCCAAAAGTATATATCAAACCTACAAATTCAGTCAAGCTTCCAAAGCGAGACGACCGTGCACGGAATTTGATTCTTCCCAATATCTCATGAGTGAGCTCTTGTCTTCCGGTTCAGTAGTGAACCTGTATGATCCCTTTGAGAGATCGTATTACTCATATGCCCTTATATGCACACCAACGCGCCGGTGTATAGACCTTGGTTAGGTCATCAACCTATTGGTCTGTCAAATGTATACTCAGACATATAGCAATACATCTGTCTCCGGTCAGAGGATGCGTGCCTATGCTGTGACAGCATTCAACATAGGACTTAGGTTATCTCGATCTCGTTAAGTCAACTCTTTGACCTAACTAATCTGACACCTCCGAATCTCTATTCCTATGCAGAGGACCTGCATCAAGAGGTCGGTCAGATATCAACCTATGTGAGAAAGGATTGCCATCTCCTACTCAGGCTGGAGATCACATCTTAACAATCATTTGACGGTGCTTGATGAGTCCTCAATCTAACTCTTTAGATATTCATCCAAGCACCAGCCTCTATGATTCAATAATTGAATCAACAGCTGTATGATCATTAAGATAGCCATGGTACATAACCCTAATTGTACAGAGGGACCTATTATGCAAATTATTTATTCTTCATTTCAGATCAGGGAATGATATTTGCAATAACATTTATTGCATAATGGCTCGCCGTGGGCTCACATGTCCAACAATCTCCCACTAGCCCAAAGAGCCATTAACGGGCTAATCATTTAATCCACACTCATGTGACAATCATATCCTATTTAGAAAAATAGCTAGGTAAGCTGATCAGTCACTCTGTTCCCAAAAGACTATGCCAAGTCCTTTTACGGCACTTGCATATCCCTAGGTAACAGTGCTCGCATCCAATGCGAATGTTGCATCTAATGCAACCTATACTCAATCTTGACAAAGCAATTATAGTGTCCTTGACACTATTGCTCAATAACTATTATAACCAGTATTTCCATAATCCTTATTAGAATACCCTTATTCCGGGAGATCACTATCTCTCAAGGTATCCACAGTTAAGACCTTTTAGATCTCTATTTATAAAGTCTTAACTTCTTGAAAATAAGACATAGAGATCACCATCTCTAAAGCCTTGTCATCTTTGAAGATATTGTTATTACTGCAATCAAGTGTTTTATCTCCATAATAGGATTAGTAACAGTTTACTACTCCCACTGCATGGCAGATATCTGGCTTTTTGACGAACCGAAAAATCGACCCTTTAAAAGAGTGTTTTTAGCACTCAGAATCGTCATCGTAGTCGGGCCGATTCAGGTCGTCAAAGAGACCACCTCATTGATATATGTCACATAAGAATGCGATGGTCGTTAATTTTTATTTTACTTGGCAAGAAACCAAGGTCGAACTCAGGGACACGCGCTTCTCTCATATTACTCGGATTTCTATTTATTTAATTAAGTGTTGAGTTCAAGGTATATAGGTCAAAGCAACAATATGACAATGCAATTAAAATAAACATGCAATTTTTTTATCATTTTTATAATGCAAATAAATGCCATGAAATGCGCAGGAAATATTATGCCCGAAATAATCATTACTAAAGCCATAAAATATACGAGGTAAACAGAATCAGATACTGAAGCAATTTCTATTTATATAGCAAGCAGGCATGAGAAACAAGGAAATCAGGACACTTAGTTGACCAATATAGAGCAATACAGATTGAAGTGTCAAAATTAGGATCTAAGCATGCCGAAATAAAGATGATAAAAAGAGCTTCGAAATGACACTGAAATCACCTCAATCGGATAAACATAGCTCAAGATATGCATAGAAGAAGCCAGGGGCATAAATGAAATAAAAACATGAAAAGTATCTACAAACCAGTCCCTGGGAAGGACTCAAATGCAATAAAAATAAGTCTGGAGGACTTCCCTGTAAATAAACCATACGCGCGGGGGTATATTTGCAATTATTGAAACCCGCAAGGGCATGAGTGAAAATATCCCCAGGCGCGCAGGTACTGCACGTGCTCAGGACCTGTTTGCAATATTGAAGTACTTTGTGGGCGACTCTGCAAATAACCCAGGAAACACGTGCCCTGCACGCGCTTTCCAGGCTCGGAGGGCGGCTCGGGCTTGGCAGAGGCTCGCTGTTGCTTCGGGTTGGCTCGGGATATCCGATCCTCCAGGCTTGGTGGCGATCTGGCTCGGCATGGTCTCTGGTTGTGCCACGTGTATGAGGACCTGGATGCAATTCGTGGAAGGTGCGAGGGCGCCGATGCAAAAAGCCCAAAGCCACGTGCGTGAAGCACGTGATCTTAGGGGGCGAGGGTCGGCGCTTGCTTCGGGTGGCCGTAGCAGGTGGCTCGGGCCACGTGGTGGCTCGAGGTTGACTCGGGCGAGGCTCGGTTCCACCGAGCCTCCGTGCTCCGGAGTTGTCGACGTGGCCGCTCCAGGGCCGTTGGATCTCCGCCGGGGGAGAGATCCAACGGTATCTGCTTCATCTTCTCCTCCGTCGGGTGGCGGCGCGATTGGAGCTCCGGCGTGAGGCCTGGAGCTCCGCCGCGCCTCGCTGCTCTTGGTGAAGGTCGGGAAAGGTCGCTGATGCACTAGCGATGAAGGCCTGAGGTCGGAGAAGACGCGGGGACACCTGGAAGGCTTGATCGACGATTGGTCGCCGGAGGCGGAGCTCTAGAACTCAGCTCCGCCCGAAGTCCGGCCAATGATGTTGATAGACCTGCAAGAAGGGTTAATGGTGTACGTGTGCGAAGTGAAGTGGACGGAGGGCTCTGGTGGAGCGCAGAAGGCGAAGCCCGTAGTGTGTCCTCCTCCGCCTCCGGCGGAGGAGGAAGCCTGGGATGACGGAGGTTGTGGCAGAGGAAGGTGATTGATCGGGGTGGATGGCGAAAGTGAAGGATGCACGGTGGAGCTTGTAGGGTGGTCATCGGAGGTTGAGGATGAGTGAAGCGGCCTAGAAAACTAATGGAATTTAATGAAAAATACAGAGGAAGAAGCTGAAGGCTTACCGGAGATTGGGCGGAGCGGGAGCCTGGGCTGGGCATCGGAGGAGATGCCCTGGTCGTCGCACGTCGAGGTCGGCAAGTCCTCGGAGCTCGAGCGGGGCTCTAGAACCACCGCAACGCCGCCTGAAGGTCGGCGGGTCTCATCGGGGATGACGGCCGTCGTCGCTCGATCCGAGCTCTCCCCCTGTCACAGGGAGAAGCTGGAGGGCTGGGCCTCTGCCCCTTGGTCGATGGACGAGGTTGAAGTGGGGCGGAGGCGTGGTATTTAAAGGTGGTGATGGCGGAGTTGATGAGTGAAGTAGCGGGTTTCAAGGGTGCGCATGGGGCGAATGGAGAGGAGAACGGAGCTTGTGGAGTGTGCGCGAGAATCCTGGAGGACTGGGCTCGAGCGTAAGGTGGTTAGGGAGAGGAGAGGTGGTAAGGTGAGGCGGCTAATTTTAGAAGGGTGGAGGAGGTCTGCGAGGCGCGGGGCTCGGGCGGAGCTTGCGGGAGGAGGAAGACGAGGTCTGGACCGTTGGATCGTCAGATCCAACGGTCCTGATGTGGGCGCGTAGGGACGGTCTGGATTAGATCGGAAGCGACATGATCGGAGGGCTTCTGCGCGGCCACGTGGCAGATAAGGCGCGAGGCGCTGACGATCGGTGGAGATGAAATCTAGAAGGTGATCAGACGGCTGATGGCGAATGTGAAGTTAGCGGTTGAGATGGATGGCTGGAAGTGCGATCGTAGGGCATACGAGGAGACACGTGGCGGCTTCTGGTTTAGGTGCTGACGTGCGGACGGATTGAAGGCAGAGGAAGATCAAACGGCTGAGGGTTGAAGCGAGGCGTGGAGAGGCTTGGACCGTTGGATCTCAGGAGGAGATCCGACGGTTGGAAGAAGAGGCGGAAGAGACAAGGGAGGCGGGGCCACGTGGCGCCCCCAGAACGGGCCACGTGGCCCAATCAGATTATTCCAATGATATTTTTGATTTTTAAAGGCTTATTTGGTTGAATTTGAGAAAACTCAAAACATGAAAGTTGTAGATCTTGACGAGATCTACAAGTTTCATGTTGACCAAAACTCGAAAAGAGATCAAACACGGGCCGAAATATTTTTGAGGGTATTTTTAAGGTTAAAAATACCACAGATTTTTGTTTTGCCATTTTTTTGTGGTTTTTAATTTATTAAGGACTCTGTTAATTATTAGACATTAACAGGGAATTATTGACAAACTTTTAAGCAAGGGGGTTAATTATGACAAATAAAGATGATGAAACTGAGGTTCATCACCCCCCTATACTTAAACTATGCTCGTCCTCGAGCATCAAAAAGAATGACTAAGTTGGATTAACCCCCTTGTGCATGTGAATACAGGATCTAATCTGATCAAGTCGACTCGGCTTCAGAGATCCAAAATTTTAGAGTTCAATCCAGCCTTAATCAAGAGGCTTCCAATTCCTCTACTTCTCTAGACTCTCTCTGATGTACATATAAAATAAAGGATATGAGTTTAGTGTTGACTGCAATTCTGAGAGTAGAGTCAATTCGTCACCCAAAATCTTGGTCCGAGAAAATCTCCTAAGGACCCAATCCTCAGCACTAGGGAATAAATCAAATCTTGCATTCAGTCTACCGTCTCTTTAGTTTGTCAGTCTTTAGAAAATATGGATGGCAGGCCAGAAAATGAAGGGCATGGGATTGTGTCAATTCTTCTCTCCCTCTCATTGGAACAAGGATTCTCTCTAGTGCCTTTTACACAACACTTTTTTTTGGTGTTGATCAGTGCGTCCGTCAAGAGAAGTTGGAGCCGTCTGCACTTGTTTTCCTGGGAGTACACCGGGGTGTGCCTTTTTTGGGTATCTATTATACCTTCTACACCCAGACTTGTAGCATTTACGATGCAGAGCCCTTTTTTGGTGCAAGCCCGACTCCTGGTCCTAATAGCGGTGGTCCAAGTGGACACTTTGAAAAGTTTGGGAGCGCTCGCCTTTGGTGGAAGCTCTTTTGATATTTGACTTTGTGGAATGAGAGCTTATCTTTGAAATTTCATTGTCTTGTATAATTTTTGGCTAGCTCCACTGCTTTTACCAAGAGTTGGCGCACACTGATCAACAATTTTTTTATTTATATCACACCCAGGCACTTAGGTCAATGTCAAGAGATTAGTATAAGAATCAAGTTCTCATACTGGCTAAAATTGCTGACACTCAGGTTTCCTGAAGCCTCCAAAGATTTTATCCCATCCTCGAGCATCATTAGATCAAATCCAAACTTGACTTCCTCATCCCAATCCCTCAGGTGAAAAATCAACTCATCTCAATCAAAAACCGCAGTCGTGCATGTGATGTGCTGATCATATTCTCTTTTGTCTGAGACTAAGCATGGAATATAACATGCAAATCTAGAGACTTAGGGGAATGTGGATGATTAAGTCTAAGACCCTGATGGTTAAGGCTGGTTAACCGCAAATCTCAAAGACCTCAAAAAGCTAAGTCTTCTTGACCAAATCAGTATCCTGGGTGAAAAGTATAAGTAGAGGACTAATCCAACTTCTTCATTCAAAAACACACATTTTTTTTTTATTTTTTTATTTTTCTCATTTTTATGGGTTTTAGTTTTTAGGGTTAAAACACAGGTTAGACTCAACTTTTCTTGATAAAAGATTTTCAAAACCATGTCACACGAATAAAGAATTTTCAAAACATTTTTCAAAAAGATTTTTCAAAACAAGAAAAAAAACTCATTTTTTTTCAAATCATTTTCGAAAATATTTTTATCAAAATAGTGTAACATAGTTAGAAAAGCCGTGAAATCTTTTGAGTTCTCTTAATCCAACGAATTTTACCTTAGCCAAAAAGTTTTTAATTTTTCAGATATTAGCTAAAGTGAATAAATTGTATGTACGGTATACCCCCCTATCCTTAAACTTTGCTATGTCCTCATAGCACTAGATGTTACGAGTCCATAGGTCCATTTGAAAATAGAAGAATATACGGGAAATAAGAGAGACTCCCCCCTATACTTAGGTTAGAAATAACCTAAGTATAAAGGCAAGAAAAGAGGAGTAGAGAAAATCACGGGGATTTGGGTCCCCCCCTATACTTAGGCTGAGATTAGCCTAAGTATAAAGATGAAGATTGATGTTGGAAGAGACCCAAGGTGAACGAAGAAGAGGGATGGATTTACAAGTGAATGGCTGAATCTTGGAGATAAAAATGGAGTCACTACGGTTTTGGGGTGTGTGTAGCAACAATTATGGCTCAATCAAGCAAGCAAACCCTTAATTTCACCAACTCACACATGAAACCAACCAAGGTTGATTATCTTGTCGGTTTTATTGGTGATAAAACTTTAGAAAGTTATGCGGTAAATAATGTGAAATAGAAACCAACGCGTAACTGAGGGTGTTGCTCTCCCAAAACCGAATTTTACTCCATTTATGGTTGACTTGCAATTAACAGTCCCAATTTTATTTTGAGTTATCACTGAATTAGAGTTAGCACAAAATCAAGAAATCATCGTCTACCGTTCATTCCATTTTCCATTAATCCTAGGTGATCAAGCTAGGAAATGAAAGCCGAGAAAAACATGTATGCGAAGAAACCGCGATCGAGGCTAAGCGAGAAATCATGCAGTGATTTGACGATAAAAGCCGCAAAAAAAACTGGGGCCGTTTTGAAAATCAAATGCAACATGTATGCAAGTCGAGAAAGCCGCACCTAATCATGCATCTATTAGCGGTGATTAATCTTCATGAATTTTAGCAAAGTGATGCGAAATTATGTGCGTCTTCATTTAAAGTGTGTCCTAACCTACGATCAAGCACATAAGATAAAAAATGAAATGAGCTCGGAGAGCCACGTGCCTAATCCTAAGTCGACACTCAAGTGGGAACGATCCCCACACAACAACATTCGTTCGATTACAACCGCGAGTCTTCGATCGAAGACCGCTGTAAAAGACGAATTATTAAGAGTATAATGCAACAAAAATGCGAGACATTTTTTTTTCTTTTCTTCCTCCTTTGCTCCAAGCATGCTTCTGCGGCTCCTCGCAGCGGGGAACGTCCTGCTCCTCGCCTCCTTGATCCGTCAAGGGCCCTGCCACAGAAACAATAATTAGATACCAAATAAGGAAGAAAAAATTTTAGATGCAAAAAATGTGGTTAATTGACCTATAAAAAGGAACACGAAATTAAACACACAAAAATCCAAAAAAATAAAAGAAATGAGCCGTGTCCCCGGCAACGACGCCATTTGACGAACCGCAAAATCGACCCTTTAAAAGAGTGTTTTTAGCACTCAGAATCGTCATCGTAGTCGGGCCGATTCGGGTCGTCAAAGAGACCACCTCATTGATATATGTCACATAAGAATGCGATGGTCGTTAATTTTTATTTTACTTGGCAAGAAACCAAGGTCGAACTCAGGGACACGCGCTTCTCTCATATTACTCGGATTTCTATTTATTTAATTAAGTGTTGAGTTCAAGGTATATAGGTCAAAGCAACAATATGACAATGCAATTAAAATAAACATGCAATTTTTTTATCATTTTTATAATGCAAATAAATGCCATGAAATGCGCAGGAAATATTATGCCCGAAATAATCATTACTAAAGCCATAAAATATACGAGGTAAACAGAATCAGATACTGAAGCAATTTCTATTTATATAGCAAGAAGGCATGAGAAACAAGGAAATCAGGACACTTAGTTGACCAATATAGAGCAATACAGATTGAAGTGTCAAAATTAGGATCTAAGCATGCCGAAATAAAGATGATAAAAAGAGCTTCGAAATGACACTGAAATCACCTCAATCGGATAAACATAGCTCAAGATATGCATAGAAGAAGCCAGGGGCATAAATGAAATAAAAACATGAAAAGTATCTACAAACCAGTCCCTGGGAAGGACTCAAATGCAATAAAAATAAGTCTGGAGGACTTCCCTGTAAATAAACCATACGCGCGGGGGTATATTTGCAATTATTGAAACCCGCAAGGGCATGAGTGAAAATATCCCCAGGCGCGCAGGTACTGCACGTGCTCAGGACCTGTTTGCAATATTGAAGTACTTTGTGGGCGACTCTGCAAATAACCCAGGAAACACGTGCCCTGCACGCGCTTTCCAGGCTCGGAGGGCGGCTCGGGCTTGGCAGAGGCTCGCTGTTGCTTCGGGTTGGCTCGGGATATCCGATCCTCCAGGCTTGGTGGCGATCTGGCTCGGCATGGTCTCTGGTTGTGCCACGTGTATGAGGACCTGGATGCAATTCGTGGAAGGTGCGAGGGCGCCGATGCAAAAAGCCCAAAGCCACGTGCGTGAAGCACGTGATCTTAGGGGGCGAGGGTCGGCGCTTGCTTCGGGTGGCCGTAGCAGGTGGCTCGGGCCACGTGGTGGCTCGAGGTTGACTCGGGCGAGGCTCGGTTCCACCGAGCCTCCGTGCTCCGGAGTTGTCGACGTGGCCGCTCCAGGGCCGTTGGATCTCCGCCGGGGGAGAGATCCAACGGTATCTGCTTCATCTTCTCCTCCGTCGGGTGGCGGCGCGATTGGAGCTCCGGCGTGAGGCCTGGAGCTCCGCCGCGCCTCGCTGCTCTTGGTGAAGGTCGGGAAAGGTCGCTGATGCACTAGCGATGAAGGCCTGAGGTCGGAGAAGACGCGGGGACACCTGGAAGGCTTGATCGACGATTGGTCGCCGGAGGCGGAGCTCTAGAACTCAGCTCCGCCCGAAGTCCGGCCAATGATGTTGATAGACCTGCAAGAAGGGTTAATGGTGTACGTGTGCGAAGTGAAGTGGACGGAGGGCTCTGGTGGAGCGCAGAAGGCGAAGCCCGTAGTGTGTCCTCCTCCGCCTCCGGCGGAGGAGGAAGCCTGGGATGACGGAGGTTGTGGCAGAGGAAGGTGATTGATCGGGGTGGATGGCGAAAGTGAAGGATGCACGGTGGAGCTTGTAGGGTGGTCATCGGAGGTTGAGGATGAGTGAAGCGGCCTAGAAAACTAATGGAATTTAATGAAAAATACAGAGGAAGAAGCTGAAGGCTTACCGGAGATTGGGCGGAGCGGGAGCCTGGGCTGGGCATCGGAGGAGATGCCCTGGTCGTCGCACGTCGAGGTCGGCAAGTCCTCGGAGCTCGAGCGGGGCTCTAGAACCACCGCAACGCCGCCTGAAGGTCGGCGGGTCTCATCGGGGATGACGGCCGTCGTCGCTCGATCCGAGCTCTCCCCCTGTCACAGGGAGAAGCTGGAGGGCTGGGCCTCTGCCCCTTGGTCGATGGACGAGGTTGAAGTGGGGCGGAGGCGTGGTATTTAAAGGTGGTGATGGCGGAGTTGATGAGTGAAGTAGCGGGTTTCAAGGGTGCGCATGGGGCGAATGGAGAGGAGAACGGAGCTTGTGGAGTGTGCGCGAGAATCCTGGAGGACTGGGCTCGAGCGTAAGGTGGTTAGGGAGAGGAGAGGTGGTAAGGTGAGGCGGCTAATTTTAGAAGGGTGGAGGAGGTCTGCGAGGCGCGGGGCTCGGGCGGAGCTTGCGGGAGGAGGAAGACGAGGTCTGGACCGTTGGATCGTCAGATCCAACGGTCCTGATGTGGGCGCGTAGGGACGGTCTGGATTAGATCGGAAGCGACATGATCGGAGGGCTTCTGCGCGGCCACGTGGCAGATAAGGCGCGAGGCGCTGACGATCGGTGGAGATGAAATCTAGAAGGTGATCAGACGGCTGATGGCGAATGTGAAGTTAGCGGTTGAGATGGATGGCTGGAAGTGCGATCGTAGGGCATACGAGGAGACACGTGGCGGCTTCTGGTTTAGGTGTTGACGTGCGGACGGATTGAAGGCAGAGGAAGATCAAACGGCTGAGGGTTGAAGCGAGGCGTGGAGAGGCTTGGACCGTTGGATCTCAGGAGGAGATCCGACGGTTGGAAGAAGAGGCGGAAGAGACAAGGGAGGCGGGGCCACGTGGCGCCCCCAGAACGGGCCACGTGGCCCAATCAGATTATTCCAATGATATTTTTGATTTTTGAAGGCTTATTTGGTTGAATTTGAGAAAACTCAAAACATGAAAGTTGTAGATCTTGACGTGATCTACAAGTTTCATGTTGACCAAAACTCGAAAAGAGATCAAACACGGGCCGAAATATTTTTGAGGGTATTTTTAAGGTTAAAAATACCACAGATTTTTGTTTTGCCATTTTTTTGTGGTTTTTAATTTATTAAGGACTCTGTTAATTATTAGACATTAACAGGGAATTATTGACAAACTTTTAAGCAAGGGGGTTAATTATGACAAATAAAGATGATGAAACTGAGGTTCATCACTTTTGTACACATCTAGCATACACTAAGCTTCTCGTAACTGATGCACAAGTGCAAGGAGTTCTAGCATTCACTTCCTCAACTCTTTGAGGTGCTATCCCTTTTGATAGGTCAGTACCAAATCTCAAGGGAAGGAAGCCTTTCTTGGAATTTCCAAGAATGGAATATGTCCAAGGTGTACTACAGATGTGACAGTCCCAATGCCCTCTTTTCTTTGATTCTGAACAACTTCAGAACTAAGATCTAAGAGGTATTCTTGAGATCATATCTCAAGGTATGGAATAGCCAGATCATAAAACACTTATTATCATCCTTATATCATTCCAAATGATTAAGATATTATCTACATTTAGCACGATGAACACAATGGCACTCCCACTAAGCTTCACATGGTACATCAAGATTCTATTTGAAATCATAACATTTATAATTTCATCAAATCTTATGTTCCAACAACAAAAAGCTTATTTGAGTCCATAGATGGATTTCTTTAGCTTTCACACCTTACTTTCCTCGACCATGAAGCCCTGGGGCTACTTCATTGTGAATATCCTCAGAGAGGTATTCTTAGAGGAATGCAATCTTGAATTACATCCTGAAGATGCAATAGTCAAGTTGTGTAGCTAAGGTTAGCAATATTCTGATGATTTTAAGAATGGTTACCGAAGAGCAAGTCTCATTGCAAGCAATGTCTTCTCTTCCGGTGTGTAGCTTATGGCTACGAACCGAGCTTTGAAGGTCTCTACCTTCTCATCAGGTTCCCTCTTTTCTTGAAGATCCATTTACACCTTTATGGGTCTTACCCATATAGGTGGATCCTCGAGGTTCCATATACAACACTTGTATATGAGGTCTACTTTAGACTTTATTGCTAATATCCATCTTTCCATGTCATGATCCTTAGGAGCTTCATCACATGAAGTCCGATCATTGTCAGACTTGGCTGACACATGGAATACACCCTCAAACTCATTTGAAGAGGTATTAATGTTTCATCTTTAATTGTCCTTTCAGTTTCCGATCTCAGGAGCCTCATTACCATCTCAAGATTAAATGAGTTCCTACACTTCATTTTCATCTTGATTCTCAAGAGAATCATCCTCTAAGAATCACATTCTAAGAGATGAGATCTTTTAAGAATCTCAAGGTCATAAAGTAGGTATCCAATACCATCCTTTATTTTCCTAATGAAGTAGCACTTTCAAGTGCTAGATTCCAGCTTACATGCATGGAACCTCATTAAGGATATATATTGTAGTCTCTACTACACATACATATCTGGAAACTAAGAGGAAATTATGCTAAATTTCATCATTGATCAAATCATGTCACACATGATCCAATTGTATCTCCCTACAACTCTATTGAGTTCAGGTTTATCTGGAGGAGTGAGATAGAAATGATATTCATATCTCCGTAAGGTATTCTTTGAATTTTATCTAATAGGTACTTGCTACCTTGCTTAGATCAAATTCATTTCATTTTTCTTCAAACTTTGGTTCTAAACCAAAATTGTGAAATCTTTGAACATTTCAAAGGTTTCTCAGGTGAAGAGAAGAAATCTCATATCATACGTAATCATCAATAGATATCACATATCCATAATGTTTACTATGATATAGATGATCTACATACATTAATATGTATGAGATCTTGAATACCTTGACATCTAACACCATTCCCAGAGAAGGGTGTATTGGACATTTTACTATGAATACAATATTCATAAGTATGTAAGATTTGAAATTTTTAGACATTCTAAAGTTTCATATCTTACTAGTCTATTGATCACATCAGCAGACATACGTCCAAGACTTGATGCCAGATCATTGTCAAATGATCTTTATCCTCCTATTGATCTTATAAGGTTTGATTTTCAGTATTAGAAATCTTAATGAACCATTCATTAATATTCTAATTTTGTGGAGTCCACTAGATGTTAGATTACTATCTGAAATATATCCATCATAACCTTTTATGATAGTTCTATCTCAGAATTCATGTTTATTTCCAACATTTAGAAACAAACAATGGGGTATTCTAATATCTAGGTCATAGAGACATTCTCTAAGACTAAGGGCTCTCCCACTGAGAATATGAAGTCCATCTATCCAACAGAGACTGCTGCAACAATTACAGCAATATCCATGTAGATGACTACTAAAGCTTAAGATCAAATTTCTAATCTTCTAATATGTATATGCAACAATTGCAATTGTCATTAGAAGATTGGGATACAATTGTCAGACTTTATCTTATGAAATAAGAAAGTCAGAGTCAATGATTTATGTAGATTATTCTGATGCTCTATCTGAGTCCTTCACTAAGGAATTTAGACAGACTTGATAGTCATACTATCAACACATCAACTTATTGCAGTATTGGCATTCATCCAACTCTTTGGATGTCATATGGAAGTCACAGAAGTAGGTCAACTCTTTGACTTTCCTTCTTACTTGGGTCCGACCCATGCTTCCACTGCACTCTCTTAATCTATAAACAACCATTGCTTAAGACTAAGGATCTCTTGTGTTGAATTCTAAGGATTTCAATACAAGAGCATTTCAACATTTATACATGCTTCATTAAATTCATTCAAAATGATTATTATGAAGCTTCATGAATGACTTGAGTATAGATAGTAGAATGATGACACTCATCATATCTACATACATCTTAACTCTTAGAGACTTAGGTTCAGGTAGATATTCAAACATTTTAAATACATCATCTCTTTCGAGCCACCATTCTGCATAATGCAGAGAACCATGTCATTCATGATTAAATGTCTAGAGCACATATGTATGCCAAAATATCTTCTTTTATTTTATAAGGATTATTCGACAATTATGATCACCATCGACATGTCACTTCCAAAGTACACTCGATGAAAGATCAAGACTATAGAGACATACAAACCCTAAGGTGATGTCTTATTGTCTTATTTAATTGCCCTTCCTCATTATGTTGAGGGGACTTGCACACTGCAACCACATACATTATGTGTCCAATTGCAAGTACAATATCTGGATCAAGAGTCAATCCATGATATTTTACTGGTTATTATTGAGTATAACATTGAGTGGGTTTAATGAAGGATTATCTGAAATAAGAAATTTGCATAAGGGTATATATTATATATATACATATTTTACTTTGATTTAGGAATTTTTATATCAAAGTTGTCTTGCCTTGTCAACACTGAAAGTTCATTCCCTTAATTACTTTCAATGTAAGAGATATTCTTACCATTATATCTCTAGCAAGATCTGGGATCTCCTTTCCTATCTTTGTTGCATCCCAATAATATGAGAACCTACAACTCGGATAAAAAGAAGCGGGAACTCATTCCGCCTTGCAAGTCCAACTTGCATTTCCCAATTCGGTCTTTAATACCCGGGCCCACCACCCCTAAGATGATGTTGACCCGTCATTAATTGAACCAACCGTCAACAGGCTTAATACTCGCTATACGCAATCCAATATCGCCCCAATAATATGAGGACCCGATATTGGGGTCACTACGTATACGGCCTTACTCTTTCGAGAAGCAAAGAACCCGATCCAATTAAATCATGCACAGGATCTGTCACTTCGGACAGGCGTCTCCCATACACAACAACTGGCGACGGAATCCTTTGCCTTGACGGGAGACCATGGATGTCACTTATGTGATCCTCCACCTCATATTCAAATTTTATAATTAATTATGGTGAATCACATTCACATAATTAATTCTTCCAAGGGAAATACACATCTATTCAAAATAGAGTGTTTATTGGTTATAATTAATTTATTCATATTAAATTAAGCATTAATCCAATCATCAATCAACAAACATGTCTTTTACTTGAATAGTAGGTATATACTCAAAGTACGTATTATTCGAATTTTAATAATTAGAAAAATACACATTGTCTGTCTCCGGTATTATACAGTCCCTACCCGCTGTCATGGCCAGTACCGACGAGAGTGGGACGGACCACATACGTTGCAACCCGCGACCCCAATGCTCTCCGACTAGGCACCACATCCGCCTCGGGAAAGGATAATACCAGATAGACCATCATGTATTTTGAGATGTTCATCGGTTTTTCAACCGAAATTATACCATATAATATAAATCAAAACATTTTTGATTATAAGGAGATTTGCTAGACAAATCCCCAATCCTATTCAAGCAAAAGGGTTTTCATGTAAAAGTTGTCCTACAACAATTGTAGGATAAACTATAGTTTTCATGAAAGCAATGTTTGTTGATGAAACAATGATCAAGATCTAATATCTCATCATTGTAGTTTAGGCAAGTGTCATTCAATGAAATAATTATTTCTTTAAATATTTCACAAATATTTATCACTAATTATTCCAGAAAATTAACAATTAATTTTCATCATGATAATTGAATGACATATCACAAGGTTCAAGATCAAAATTGTTAATTTCCAGCAGTGACCCCCAATCACTAAAATTAACTTATCTTGATCAATTTAAATCCAAAAAATGCAAACTCAGTTTCCAAAGATTGCCTATTTGATTTATTAAAGAACCCAAGTGATAATTCACGCATTTCAAGGCGGATTAAAACCGTAATCATCTCATTAATTACGTTCAAATCCGCAGTTCCCGCAACAGTGAATATAGTCATATTCAAAAAGCCATATCTTGAGCAAATAAAGTCCAAATTTAGTAAACTCAAGTCCTATGGTTTCCTTGTTTAATGGGGAACAAAAACCAATTGAAAATTTCGTGTTTAAACATTTTAAACAGAGCCGAAAAATTCAATTTTACAGAGGTGCGAAAAATTGAAATGCAGTAAAATTTCGCAACCCTTTCAAGAACCAAATCGTCTAAGGTCTATGGATCATATCCAAACCTTATTCAACCTGTGGCTCTGATACCACTTGAAGGATATTGAGAATTCTCAAGCGCATCACGGAAGCGTGTTGATCGCATCGTATGCAATCGGAGCAACTAGTCGTACTAGATGCTAGATGCAGCGGAAATTAAAATTTTAATCTTTAAAGATGAAACCACATGATCACGAGAACACTTCTCGGATCGTTTCATCAAACCACAAAGTACAAGGAATACCTCTTGAAGCGTGGTTGTGATCGCGAGATCCCAAAGTAGAGATCCTCCTATCTTAAGTCCGACCCACGGAGAATGCGCTTGCGGGCACGATGATGAGTCGCGTCCTTCCCGCAATCCTTTGACGAAGATCCAAGCGTCGAGGCGTAGCAAAAAGATCTTCTTCCTAATACACAAAGTGGACGGCCACTTAAATATTAGGGAGACCCCACGAGAATGAGAGAGAGAGAGTAGAGTTCTTCAACTCAAGAATGTTGTTGTAACTTGGAAAGGCTACCCTAGCCCTCCTTTTATACTAGTTTAGGGTCCAATGGATCTCAATCCATGGGACACATGGATCCAAGGGCTATGCTTGTTCCATGCTAAATCGATGGCTATGATTGTTGTTGGTTAAAACCAACAACATTAATTTAAATTAAAATATGTTGCAACATTATCAACATAATTTAATTTAACTAATTAAGAGATAATGTGACAACAAAAAGGGAGTCAACCGACCACCCTAAATTATAGGGTGTTATTTTGTCTCCTTTTATTTTATCTTATTATTTCTTAATAAATTGCAATAACTATTATTGCAATAATATCCACCAAATTAATTCCAAATTAATTTGTGAATATTTCAATCATGCCATTGATCATTATGTGAATCATATTCACAACCCAAACTAATTTGTAAATTACATTTCCAATTAATTAATTAATGTGAATCCAATCCACACATTTAATTAACAAATGCTATTTACATAGATTCTCTCTCTTATATATGTATATTATAAATCATATTTATAACACACATATATCATGGATAGTGTTATCCACATTCTCTTAATCTTTGATAATTAAATCCCATTTAATTATCTTAGATAATCATTTTCACAATATGAATTATATTCATATTAAGCTTGATAATTAAATCTCATTTAATCATCAAGTCCTTGCTTGGATATTTCATCAAAAGAATTATTCTTGAACCCTTTCATGAATAATGTGCTTTCTCCGCAGATACTTGGAGATAAGGATAGGGCGATTGTATTATTCCACGTATAGTGACTTGGATGTTGAGATCTCATCTCAAATCCAGATCTTACGGACCTCCCACAGATGCTTGATTAAATCAAGACCGCAAATCCAATCTTCTCATTGGATCTGAATCTCATTCAGACCAATGTCCAACACTTGGACTAAGATCGGATTGCTTCTCTACTGAAAGGAGTCACTAAAATCCAGACCTGTTTCATCACTCCCTCGGAATGGAAGCGTCATGGATATACAATCGTTTATGATCACATCACCCTTCAGGTATTCCCAATACCTGTACATCCTGCATACTGGAAGACCCATGGTCAACCCGAAGATCAAGATCTATTTTACACTGTCTTCTTCAGGGTTTGATCACTAAGTTTCTCATTTGATCATTGGGATTTGGTATCGATCATATACTTTCCAAAAGCATATATCATACCTAGGTCTTGATCATATACTTTCCAAATGTATATATCAAACCTACAAATTCAGTCAAGCTTCCAAAGCGAGACGACCGTGCACGGAATTTGATTCTTCCCAATATCTCATGAGTGAGCTCATGTCTTCCGGTTCAGTAGTGAACCTGTATGATCCCTTTGAGAGATCGTATTACTTATATGCCCTTATATGCACACCAACGCGCCGGTGTATAGACCTTGGTTAGGTCATCAACCTATTGGTCTGTCAAATGTACATACTCAGACATATAGCAATACATCTGTCTCCGGTCAGAGGATGCGTGCCTATGCTGTGACAGCATTCAACATAGGACTTAGGTTATCTCGATCTCGTTAAGTCAACTCTTTGACCTAACTAATCTGACACCTCCGAATCTCTATTCCTATGCAGAGGACCTGCATCAAGAGGTCGGTCAGATATCAACCTATGTGAGAAAGGATTGACATCTCCTACTCAGGCTGGAGATCACATCTTAACAATCATTTGACGGTGCTTGATGAGTCCTCAATCTAACTCTTTAGATATTCATCCAAGCACCAGCCTCTATGATTCAATAATTGAATCAACAGCTGTATGATCATTAAGATAGCCATGGTACATAACCCTAATTGTACAGAGGGGCCTATTATGCAAATTATTTATTCTTCATTTCAGATCAGGGAATGATATTTGCAATAACATTTATTGCATAATGGCTCGCCGTGGGCTCACATGTCCAACAGATCTGCCCAAGCTGCCTCATCATCTGTGATCACAAAATCACAGTCCTGGTGTATGTCTGGCTCTGTATCTGTCAGCTGTTCTGAATCTGTACTGCCCTCTGAGCGGGATCTATCTCTGGCTCTGTGGTCCTTAACCGTCTCTATTTGTATACTCTCGCCCTGGACGCGAAAGAATACCTTCCCACTGTCATGGTCAGTCACTGCCTTGGCTGTGGCCAAGAACGGGCGACCGAGGATGATAGGGGAATCGGTCAACGAGTCAGGGGTCTCCATGTCCAGCACTATGAAGTCCACGGGGAATTGCAAACCCTGAATCGTGACGACAACGTCTCGCAACAACCCCTTTGGCCTCTTGACAGACCGATCAGCAAACTGAAGGTATGTCCTGCTCTGTCTAAGAGTGCCCAACTCTAAGTGGTTGAGAAGGGCTGCTGGAAGAAGGTTGATCGACGATCCGCTATCTAATAGAGTACGGTCGAACCTCTGCTCACTAATCTGACATCTGACATATGGGGCTCCTAAATCTGGCCTCTTGGTAGGCAGATGGTTCTGGATCGCGTAACACGTGGCTTTTGTCAACACATGAATCTCTGCGGTTTTGTTCCTCTTCTTCCTCCTGACTGTGGTCCTGTCTCTCAAGGATCGCTGAAGAAGAGGGATGTGCTGCAAAGCCTCATGGAGGGTCAGCTGGATGTGAAATCGGTCTATCATGCTCTGGCTGAACTCCTCCTGCTCTCTCTTTTTTGGATCTTTTTCTCTTTTCTTCCCCTTCCCCAACTCAAGGGCTCTAGGAAAGGGGATCACAGGGTCCTTCTCAGATGAAGGACTAGGAATAGGCCTAGACGGTTCGATGACCGGATCCTCACATACATCATTCACCATAGTGGGATCAGAAGAAACTAAACCTTTTCCTTTATTCAAAATAGAGTCCTGAGATACATTCATACGAGGAAAGACAACATCTCTATCAGAATGAATATAGGTGGCCTCAGTACCACCTCTAGTTGGCTCTACAACTAGACGTCTCGCGGCCTTAGTACCGCGGGCTGGCTCGGCTCTGCTGGTGGCGTCAGTACCACCTCCTCGATATGGTGAAGCGGCGGCCTCAGTACCGCCGGTGGAATCAGCATCTCGGGTGGCTTCAGTACCACCGTCATCATCATGTGCGGCTTCAGTACCGCTCTCCTCTTCCTCATCTGGCGCTCTAGATGAATCCTTGCGTTGTCGCTCAGATGAGGCGCCACCTGCTGGTCTTCTACCGCTCCTAAGTGTAACAAAATCAGCATCAAATAGATCCGACGACATATCATCAAATGAGTCACTAGGAGTGGTAGGCTCAGTGTGAACTACCTGCTCAGACTTCCTCTTCAAGCTATTCGGATTAGGCTCGATCTGTGCAGGGATGGCGGCCTCCCCTCTCATCAGGTCCCGCATTTCCTGGCGGAACTCGTCCATCTCCCGTCTAAATGTAGCCTGCTGCTATGTGAAGATGCGGGCTAGATCATCCATGGCGGGGCTCTCATGGGAGCCCGACGGGTTGCCTCTCTGGTAATGAGGCTGCTGGACCTGGTGCTGCTGCGGCTGAGAGGGGTAAGAGGAAGGATGCTGCTGCTGGTGAGCCTGCTGCTCACGTCTCCAAGTCTGTCCCTGCTACTGGTAGGGACGAGGTACGAAGGATGATGACTGGTGTGGCTGGTATGCTGGGGGCTGCTGGTGATCTCTCTGCTGGGAGTACTGCCCTCCCTGACCGGCTGGCTGCTGTTGCGGCAGCCGCTGCTGCGGCTGCTGCGGCTGCATCAGCATCAGGAATGTCCTCAGGCTCGTTCTGATCTCTCTCTTCTCTGAGTCGCTCCAACTCCCTTCTCATCCCAATCATGAAAGCTCCCTGATCGCGTAGCTGCTTCTGTACTGTCTCTAATGATGCGATCAGAGTGGAGTTGATCGCTCCCTGGTCTAGTACAAAATGTTCGGGTTGTCGGGAGTCTGGGTCTGAACTGCCGGCTCCGGCCATAGTGACGTCTGCAAAATCAGATGAGCCCAACTCAGGTTCTGTCAAATCAATTCGTCTTTCCTCGGGCTCATGTCTCTCAGTAGCAAAAGAAAGGGGATCGAGGGGGAACAGGGTGGAATCGAACTCGGGCCCGGAGAGCTGGTCTCGACTCTCACGGGCCAACCTAGATGGTGAAGTAGACGCGCCTGAAAGCGGTGCAGCCAGAGGCTGCCTAAGAGATCGTCTACCCATCATCTTGATCTGGCGAGTTGGGCGGATGGGATCTGGAGAAAATATGATCGCAAAGCAAACCCCCGGTTCACCAACGCAACACAATCTGAAGACCGTGAAAGCTCGGTCAATTTATCTTGTCAATTTTATTGGGTGAACACACAGAATATCAGAGCGATTACGTGACCTGCTGGGATACCCAATACTCTCTCAACCGACTGCCCCGCACAGAAGAGTCGGTAATCAGTCGAGATGAGCACCGGAGGGCTTTACCTAGTGTTCGGGTCACTCTCTCGCACAATCAAACCAAACAAGGAGGGGGTTGCTCTCCCAAGACAAATTTTTAATGTGAGTGTCTTTTAGGGTCAATAGTGTTATCTAGTCCCAATTTTTTTTGTTTTTCTTTTTAAAATTTTTTCAAAATAAATACAAGCGGCCTAACGAATTTTCCGATTCTCCTGATGATTAAGCCAAAAACAGAGGGAGAAGACGAAAAAGCCGATGCGCGAAGAAATCAATGATGCATGCAGAGAAAGAAATGCGTACCTTGTCTCCAGCACTCTACATGCAAGTGATCCGCGCAGAATTTAAAGACAGAATTAAACTACCTAAATGGTGCAGCGAGGAAAAACCGAGTCCTAGATGAGCAACTTTCTATCGCAAGAACCGTCTAACTCAGTCACTCGCCCTTGATCCAAAGAGTCCGGTCTTGGCCCACCCCTCCTCTTCTCGACAGGTCGAGTTCAGGAGTAGCGCTTCCGGGGCAGGCTCGCGGCGCGTAGGCTCTCAGGAAAGCGACCAAGTTATTTTTATTATTTGTTATTAGTAGGTCCAATTAACGATCTATAGGAACAGATAAGCAATTAAGTGTGGGGACCCTACTAATTACGGCACAAGCAAGAGAAATTCCTAAATCTAGGGGCTCGAGAAAAACCGCGTAATCACCGGAAAAGGCAGCTAGCTATCAAAACCGTAGAAAAAACCGCGAAAATCCAAATGGGTCCCCCGAGCACACCGGTACTCGGCGAAACAGACCCGCTAAGTTACAAGTGTCCACAAATGTCCAAGTTCTAAATTATTACAGAAAGAATATTGTTCTCTCTCAAAAATAAGAATTCCTTCTTCTTCTCCCTGTTCTTCTTCTTCCCGTGCGGGTTTTCAAAAATAAACTCCAAGTTGTCCACGCAGTACCTCGCACAAAAATCAAAGAGAGAGAGTGTCAGAAAACAATGATAATATAGAGAGACAATATGGGGAAATGACTACAAAGCCGTGCTCCCCGGCAACGGCGCCATTCTGATAACCGCCCGAACGACTAAGGTAAAGGTAAAGAAATGGTCGTCGCGACCTCAGTCACTCGGGCTAAGTATATCAAGAAAAATCAACCACTCAGAACATGTAAAACTAATCGAGCACAAAAGAGAGCGGTCCTGCTATGAGATTAACCTGGTATAGCACCCAGGGTCGAACACAAGGAGCACAGATTGGCCATGCGGCCTACGATGTAGTCAGAAATCCGAGAGAATATTTTTTAGTGTTTTTAAGGGTTTTTATATTTTTTTAGGATTTTTGGAATATAAAGAAAACAGGAAAAGCACACAAACAATTAACTTGAACAATTTATTTAATGCATTAAAAAGCAAGCAAAAATTCAGACAAAAATATTTTTATGTGTTTTATATTTTTTTATGTTTTTGGTGAATTTTTGAGATTTTTCTGATGTTTATTTTATTTCTTAAAAATCAAACAGTGCGAAAAGCAAGGGGTACTGTCCAGCCAGACCCAAAACCCAAAGATAAAATATCTGAGGATCTCAAAGGGACCTGGAGGTAATTTTCCTGTATACTAGAGAAAACAAGGAAAATTTGAGCACCAAAATTATTGTTTTTGAGTTTTTAAATTATTTATTATGATTTTTAGGAGTTTTGAGGTGTTTTTAAGTTTGTAGGGTTTTTACTCAATGAAAAATAGCCAAAATTGGCTAGAAAATCAAGGAACACAAAATAAACAGTAACTAATTTTTATGGAATTTTTAAAAGGGTTTTGATATTTTTTTGGGGTTTTTTGACTCTAAACAGTAGCAAAAATAAGGGTTTTTGAATTTTTAAAAATAGCAAATGAAATCAAAAATGTCCTCAAAAATTCATAAAAATTCTACACCATGGAAGGAGCCATGTGTCAAATTTTCATCGAATTTGGAGGTGATTTGATATTTTATTCAAAAATAAAGGAGGGGCACTGTGCAAAGGGACCAAAGTGCAAATACCCAAAGTTCTGGGGGGTCTGGTGCAAAATACCCAGCAAAACACGTGCCAAGCACGTGCCTGGGGCACTCAGGGACCCAAATGTAAGAAAAATAAGTTCCGAGGGCTTATAGGTAACAAGTACCAAAAGTCCAGGGGCTTATCTGCAAAATACCCAAAATAAAACGCACATGTGGAAATAAATCACGCACAGGGGTATAAATGCAAATAAGTAAAAGATTTCATTCACTAAAGAACATCCAGAACTACAGGGGTCTCTATTGCAAATAAACCAAAATATCACGTGTCGATGCACGTGTCCACAACTGGCAGGGGTATAAATGCAAATACGAGAAAGTACGAGGTTTAATATGCAAATATCCCAACGTAAATAAAATTCCTAAAATATTTACAGGACTGAAAGCAAACACATAAACTACGAGGGGGCCTAAGGTAATTTACCCCTTTATTAAGTCGAACCGATGGATGAACGCCACGTGGATAAATGGACGGCTGAGAAGGGGGTGGCGAACAGGGCTCCGGCGAACTTCGCCGGACTCGTGGCGGCGCTGGTCTCCTCGTGGACGCTCGCTGAAGGTTGGAGAAGGAAGCTGCGAGCCCTCCGCGTCTAATGGAGCCCTCCGATGGCCCAACCGATCCTCTAGGAGGTCCGGCGAGGTCGGCGGAGGTGGAGCAGCTGGACCAAGTGGTCCAAGCCCTCAGATGGGCTTGGATAGACCTGCAAAGTATCCCAGCAAACTCGCGGGTCGAGGGCAAAGTGCCTCGACCCTGTTAGGCGTGGTGAAGGTGATCGGGGAGGCGAAATGGGCAAGCTCCGGCGAGGCGATGGACGGAGGAGCTCGAATCCCAGCTCCTGTGCGAGCTGGGTTGGGCGAAGGGGTGAAGAAGATGCGGAGAGGTCTGGCGAAGACGATGGTCGGGTCGGAATGACAAATGGGGTATCGGAGGTGGCTGGCGACGGCGGCGGAGCTACGCTAACAGTAAACTAAAAATCGAGATTTACGCTAAACTATGGCCTAAAGGATCTACCTGGGTGGTGCGGAAGACTGTGCTGGAGCTTAGCTAGCTCCCGGTCGTAGCCTCGAAGGGCGTCAAGGCCTGAGGCTCGAGCTCCTGCAAGCGGCGGAGCACGGCGGCGCGAAGCTGCCGGATCGATGGTCGGGGCACCCTCTCCTCACTGCAACATGGGCAAACGCGAGCTGTCACCTCGGTGATTGCTCTGGAGGTCACGGGAATGAAAGTGGCGAGCCAAAGATGAGGCGCGGAGGCGGCGGAGGTCGGGATATATATGGAGACAGGGCCGATTAGGGTTGAGTGGAGGCAGCTATGGAAGGCGTGGATCCCACGGCGAAGGATCTGGCGAGGATGTCGGATGAACGGCGAAGAATCCGGGCGCGGGGTTCGCGGGGGCGACAGGCTGGAGACGCGTGGAGAAATCGACGAAGTCGGGTCGGGCGCGAGTCGACGCAAAAGGAAAGAGTCCGCGGGGGAGTTGACCGGGGTCAACAATCCCCCGTGGACCAATCAGGAGCTGCCACGTTTTTATTTTTTTGTTTATTTAATTTAAGGTAGAAAAAGGCCGAATTAAGAAAAACTCAAAACATGAAATATTTTTCTTTTATTTTTTTCTATTTTTGGTGATTTTTAATTAATTTTTGGAAATAAAAATAGGGTAGCTATATATATAGGTATATGTACACTATATAGATTTTAATTTTTGATTTTTTATTTGTTATTTTTATGTATTTTTATGCCCATTTTATATTTTATTTATTTACATCATAAAATAAAGAATAAAATGGTATTTTTATTTTATTTTAATTATTTATACACAAGGGTGAAATAAATAGTTGTATACATTTATATACATGGTATCTATACAATGTATTTTTGTATTTTTAATTTTGTAATTTTTATTTGATTTTTGTTGTGTTTCTTTTTATTTGCTTTATTTACAAAATATACCATAGAATATTCACGAAAAGTTTTGAAAATAAATACATTTATTTATAGGGTTAAATAAATAAAGGATGATGGTCTATGTACATGGTGAAAGGGCATTTTTGGAATTTTGATTTTTAAATTTTTATTTTGTTTTTAATAGTTTCTAAATATATACAAGCATATTTTTGGGTGAGGAAAATATAATTTTATTTACTTACAAAAGTATGTACACATGAGCTCCTATCTCCCTCTACTTTGGCTTTTATGCGGTCAGGCCCATGCTGAGCCCTCCCTTGGGTTAGGTTGCTCAATATTTATTCTAAATATTTCCCTCTTTTTCTTTTTACTCTTTATTCTTTTATTTTTGCACAAAAACATGCTAATTATATCTTTTTACACAATGCATGCTTTTGGTAATTATTTGTATTTACACATATTTACATGTATTTGCAAAGGTTTTTGTAGCTAAAATAGAAGAATAAAGAGTGATGAATGGGTATTCATCAGGGAGCCAGAAGGTATGCCACAATATTTACTCAACGCTCTTCTAATTTTGGCAAACTTTTTTGAGAGTGATTGCTCCTTGCAGTGGAGTGGCTATTAGGGTAAAGTCCTATCATATGGCCACCAAGAATAAAAGAGACGCTGGTCCAAGCAGGGCCAAGAGGGGTCGTCCAAAGAAAGCGGCTCGAATTGGTAAATTCCATAACGTTTTGAATTTTGATCTTGGAATCCATTGAGAACAATTTACAAATTTCAGGTGTTCAAGATCAGTGATTAACCACAGTGAAGTTGGAGTTCCACCCCTAACATTTGCAGGTCTGAATGCATGCCAAATTTTAAGATGTTAATTTCCTTTTAAACGAATGTGCATATGATGGGATCTTTTTACTTCCATGTAGGTGTATCGATAGGGAACAACCATTTTTGAGGAACTGTTCGGATGAAGCATGGTGAAGCTGCTGAATCTACTGCTTCATCCAGAATGTCTTTTTTGTTTTACTTGCTGATCACATTTTGTGGGGTTTTTGTCATCAATATGTACCACAAACAATATCTTCGAGTCGCGAATTACTCTGTTGATGATGATCTTTGTCATCAGTATGGACTTATTATGTAACACAAACAATATTTTGTGGGGTTTTTGTCATCAGTATGGACTTATTCTGTTGATGATGGTCTTTTATTGATTTGAGTGGATACTCGCGACTTACTGTTTGGATTGCATTGCAGGCCAGACTTTTCTTTAGTTTTTGCAGGCAAACTGTATGAACAAGAACACTCCAAGTGTTGATATTGACATCGACCAACACTAAGAAAGAATGGAGCAAGAATGGAGCAACACATGAACACCAGACTCCCATTGAGGTAATACATATAATTTCTTCCCAATACATTCTACATAAGTTTAGTTGCGAGGAATACAAGTGCACAAGCTGACAGGATTTTTACATGAAAATATATGTTCTTCATTTGGACTCTCATATTTGCAACTTCACAATTCATCTTCTTCAACTCTTCGGTCAGCTTTCCCTAACTCTTGCAATAGTCTTAACACCATTTTCTTTTCTTCTTGTGAGGTCTCATCATTGGGCGTGTCGTCATCAACCCAATCAAAAAAATCGCAGCTCCGATCAGGACATGTGTAGAATTTCCTCCCCTTGCTCCATGGTCGTGACGAGGTTTTCATCGCAGCGAGGTTTCGACATTCACATCGAACGCGATCATTGCCGGAGATGCTGGAGGCGGAGAGCTGCTCCATCTCATAACCTACAAATAGTGTCAAAAATGTATTTCTGTAATGTAAACATTGGTGTAATAATTGTTGACAAACACATACTTTTCACCACAAATAAAATTTTTTCAAGGTGAACACATACAGTTCTTACCTCCTGGCCGAGTAGCATAAGAAGATGATTTTTTGTTGTCTCCAGCTCCGAGCATAACTTGAACCAACTCTAGCAATATGGCCTTTAAATAAGTTGGTTGCACCTTGGAAATAGCCGTTGGAATTGGTGGGGGAAGGTTAGCGCATGCCCCTCAAACGGTCACAAATGAGGGGTAAAATAGTATCTTCACTCCTCACATAACGACCGTTACTGCCCTAAGAGACGGATGCAAACCCCAGGGTCTGCCCGTTAAGGGTTAGCAAGATTAAGGGGTCGTGAGAGGAATATCGATGTTTTGAGGGTCGTGGCGGTAATTGCAAAAGATTTCAGGGTCTGCCGGGTAAAAATCCCAATTCACAATGAATGTAATATTCATTACCAAGGTTTTATATAACAACGATTATATATTGATTTTTTATTGGCAATATAGTAACGAACAAATATTCGATGTGACTTTAAAGAGTTAATTAAGCAACGAATAATATTCATTGTTATATATTTAATCATGGAAGATATGACAATAAATGTTAAATTATCCGATATTCTACGCCATATCAAATATCAGGTTAGTAAAGATATAGCTAAAACATCTTGTAGTAATTAGTATATAAATTTTTTATCGTTTCTACAACTTAGGAGTTATTTATTAATTGTAGTGGTCCTCATAAATTATACAAGCCAGCGCTAGAAACTGACGGGCAGCATTTACACTTTGCTTCGCAAAAAAAAAACAATGACCTATATATAAACTTATCCAGAAAAAGAGAGGTGTGTATATTTTTTACTTTGACGTTTCATTGATGAGAAACCATAAGGATATATATACTCTCACATATCCAACGGAGATCTTTTGTTTGACATCAACTTTTTAAATGAAGATGACTATAAACACTGGTAAATTAATGCAGCATTGTCCGATATCCGTACTGTTCATTTCATTATATTTGTCCTCTATTTCAATGTACAGCACACCTTATTCTAAATCTATCTGTGCACAAACGTCATATATGGTGCCTTACTTTGAAGTGATTTGAGACCATCAGATTTGCAAGGTTAAAAAGTACTGCTGTGTTTTGAATGGGAATGACTAGTTTTCGAAGCTTGGTATTGGAAGTCCGAGAAGATGTAGATTTTTAAAATCTAATATTTTTTGGAATTACATTTCATATAAAACACCTACGTTATAGAAATACGTATATTTGTTTGTATATGTAATAACGGACGGGTGGCTTCGATTTGGAACAATATGATCGGAAGGATAGTTGGCATAGCGCTCCAATTGAGGATTAAGATGAGAGACATCAGTTTAAGGTGGTTTGATGATCATTGGCAAAGGAGGCTCGTTGATGCAACGGCTAGAAGATACGAGATTTGGGATGTTAAGCCGAATAAGAGGGGATGATGAGTGTCCAAGAAGTGCTCAGAGGAGACTATCCAAATAGATCTTAATTGTTTGACTCTAACTCCGAAAATGGCCTAAAATAGATCTGAATGGAAGCAAAGAATTCATGTACCTGATCTTATGTTGTTGTTGTATTTACGAGAGTGTATCTTAGTCTATCTCTTAAAAATAAGAAACCTCTTGAATATCTCATACATAGTATTCATCTGACAATATGATGATTTTAAAATTCATGCAAATTAGCGGAAAAATTATAGATCGTATAATCCTTTTTAATATAATCACAACACAATAAACGCAACTACTTTGAAAGTAGACGACAAGAAAAAAGAGGGCCCATCACAACACAATAAACGCAACTACTTTGAAAGTAGACGACAAGAAAAAAAAGGGCCCAACCGGGTTCGAACCGGTGACCTCTTGATCTGCAGTCAAATGCTCTACCACTGAGCTATGGACCCGTTTGATGATACACAACAACGTATTTATGTATGTTAACAACGTGACAATCTTATTTTATGTGACCTGCCTTAAAGATATTTTCTGCCAGATGTCCCATAAGTTATGTGATGTGCAACTTATATTTAGTCCATCGTAACTCTTAATACATCTATGCCTTATTGATACACTTTAGACTAAGGACCACACTATGATCTTTATGGTGAGATTTTTATGATCATCAAAGTGAAAAGTCTTTGAAAGCTTGGTTTATCATCTCTAAAAGTTATAGCGCATTTTCTCCTGAAGCAAACCAAATTCTCAACGATGAAGACATTGCCTCCGAGGACCAAGTCATCGGGCACCTCATTTAGTGCACTAGCACCAACCCCTTGCGACGACCTCTTCAACCGTCATATGTTATTGCCTCAACCTCATTGCTCTTACCGAGTTTGCACTACAAGGAAAATGAATTATAGTAACAAATTTGTGGTGACAGATAGATGACTTGTAACGATGGAAAATGCTATAAGGGCAATATCACCAGTCTGTGGTGACAATGGTTCTGCTGCAATTTTTGTTTTGACGACTAATCTATCACCAAAGTGTTCAAGGCAGAAGAGGTGGTGACGGAATGATCAGTCGCCACAACCTTGATTTTTTTTTAAATAATATATCTTTTGCATGTGAGAAAGCTCGTATGATCAAAATCAATATATACATAATGAGAGGATAAATGAATAAAAAAGACAAGCAAGATTTTCCATTTCTATTATAATACTATTCTTACATGGATTTTAAAAAATGAAACAACAAAGAACAAATAAGCAACTCATTATCATGATGTTAACCATGAAATATAGCCAGCATTTTTCAAATCAATCTTCGAAAAGAAGTCCTCTTTATCTATATGAGAGAACATCGGAAAGTGAAATGCACACTTGATGCAAACACGTTCTCCACGGGTAGCTCACAACTCCAAGTCTCCTCACGATCTTCACTCTGAACTCCTGTATGACATACTTCATATAGTTAACAACACATCTGATTTCTTTCTAGAAAATGGGAACTCATCTTCATAAAATGTTATGGAAGACAATATTAACTAGATGCACGCATTGTGCTCAAAGTCCACCTAATGAGTGACCAGCATAATGGCCTTTTCCATGAGCACACCCCTCATGCATTCCTTCAATCAAACATTGAACAATTAAAACTATACGAGACTAACATGAATCTTATCTTAGAAATATTCTAGCCTTAGACAAATTATTACCTCAAAGATTCAAAACCTTCACTTCATGAGTGCTGCTGCTGACTAGAGCATGCAGCTTTATCTCCTTCGTTCTTTCGCGAACCATATCGGGATCATCTTTTATGGATGGGAAACTGCACAGATAAGAAGATGTGGCCTTCACATCTACCTTCTCTTGATGATCTATGCTCTGCCTTACGGATGGTACAAAAGAGGTTGTCTCCCTCCTAAGTTGCTTATGCAGCTCAAATATTGTCTCCATCTCTGTGAGTTAAAAATCAACCTCGATGACAAGGAAGAAAATCCATCATTAGAATACAAAGAACGCATCCACATAAACAGAGAAGTTAAACACATGTCCTAAACAACATCAGACACAAATTAAAAATATAGCAAAGCAATAATCCAGCTGAAACAAACAAATGTTGGATCGTCTTTCCATGTCAAATTTATAATAGCTCAGCTTTTAAGCGAATGATCTTGACATCAGCGACATGACAATATCTCTATTAAAGGATATGACCCCATAATTCATTGGCAATTTGTTCGCAAACCACCAACAAACATTACTTCATTGGAGAGAGGAGTTGATCCAGCCAATAAGTTACTGACTGAGAGTAAACCATTTGTCCAATTGGAGTTGGGAAAATATGGACAAGAACTGCCTTTTCTTCCCAAGTAGTAATTTTTCTAGGTGTCAGGAAGGAAGAAGAGGGATATAATTGATGTGTAGACTTGTTTTTGTACCTAAATATTGGATGTTTGTTAACGTTCACTTGTGGCATCATATATATTGACATGATTTTAAAGCAATAAAATGTAGAGGTGGAGTTTTCGGTAAAAAATTTAGGGAAGATGGACATACAAGTAGTTAAGTTCTGTGAAATTCCATAGAGAAGATGGCAGGTTTCCATTCAGCCCACTAGCTGCAAGATTCCCTGCAAAAAAAACCAAACAGGAATGTTTTTTTCAATGGTAAACAAAGCTTTTAGCAACCACCAAGGTAGCATCAGTAACCCTACTCACCACGAAATAACACTACAAGAAAAACAAGTTGTGGCTACAGAACTATGCCCACAGATGTGGAGTTTGTGGCCACGGAATTAAGCTTTGGCCACAATATGTCATAGCCAGTAGCCGTAGCTACAAGTGTCATCGCGAGAGTTCTCTAACTATGAATATGTCGTGACCACTACAAGTGACCATAGAACTTGTCGTGGCCATAACTCTTCTATGAAGACTTTGGCCATGGATGGTAGCTACGAGAAACTAGTGGCCACGGAATTATCGTGACCACATGTTTCCGTAGCCATATTCCGTGACCATAACTCATTTTCATTGTAGTGTAATCTTATATCGCTTCAATGTATATGTACACCTTGATTTTGGTGATGGGGTCAACTGAAGAACACCTTGATTTTGGTGATGGCGTCAACTGATTTGGAAAATAAATAATCAAACCATGAACTCCGACAGAAGATAGGCATTCATATCATGTACAATCTACATAGGATCGAAGAAATGGTAGATATGGGTCCGCACTGCTTACCATCCCCAACAAAGGTGTCATTCTCTTCCATAGGTACGACCATGCAAATCTCCATTGCATTAATTATGGGAGGCAATGTAGATCTACTAGCTGCTTGAGCAGAAAATTTCAGCTCTTGATAAGAAATGGATAATTATCGAAATAGTAGTCCATGGACGAATATTTTTGGGGGAGAAATTGGTAATCGCTGCATCTTCATTTGTGAAGAAATTGAAGATGCTAGACTGATTCGATCCACCAAGATCCATGAGTTCAGGAAATAACTCAGATATATAGAAGCTCGGGACATTTGTAGAATCAATCGACCAACTAAAATTGATCAGGGATCCAAGTATAAAAAGAAGGATGAGACTTTTTGAAAGTAAACTCTTTATAGGGTTCAAGCAATGACGTGCACATACCCGCAGAATTTGTATTGACCAATTCTACGCGTTCAGCAAAATATGGCAGCTTCAACTACTCCAACCTGAATATGACCAGAAGATATTCTGAGATGTAATCATGAATCGTGTTTCTGCCTGACCTAGGATGAATGCTCCCATAATCATGACTGGCAAAACTTGGACAAGACATGGAAAGATCGTGTGAATTTTATCTCATTTTCATTGCTCTTATAAAGTATCATATGCATACTAGAATTATAAATATAACACAACATATAAAAGCAAATGCAACTAAAAAGAATTATGTGTATAACCGAGTTGCAGATACTAAAAATCCAAGATACTGCAAATCCAACCGCCCACCAATCTATCTGCTGTTACTTATCAGATTTGCTACAGAAAAACTTTTCTTCAAACTAAGATTAGTAACAAACGTCAAGTACCTTCAGTTATTCATCCAAAAACAAAAGTCAAGTACCTGCAATTTAAGTACAAAAAGTTTTATCAATATACAACGCTTTTTCCCACATTAAGTAGGGTCGTCTACATAGATTCTTTGCCTCCATTCAGATCTATCTAGGGTCATTCTCGGGCTTAGATCCAAAAAACTAAGATCCCTTCGAATAGTCTCATTCCAACACTTCTTGAGCTTTCTTCACCCTCTCTTAGCCGGCTCAACATCCCAAAACTCGCACCTCCTAACCGGTGCATCAGCCATCCTTTGCATATGACCAAATCACTTAAGCGGTCGCATCTTATCCTCGATCGGAGCTGAACCAACTTTCCATCTGATTGCATTATTCTGAATCCGATCATTATGTATTTGTCCACACATCCATCTTAGCATTTTCATTTCTGTTACTGTCATTCTCACTCTTCACCTCTCCATTGGAAACCCTTGTCATGTCGTTCGATTGAGGGTGGTAAAGACTAGTTACTCGATGCTCAAACTTGTAGTCCTTAGCTAAGGATTTCATTTTACTGTTCACAATGGGTACCCCCATTAGATATCAAAACTTTTAGGACATCGAACCTTGAAATAATACGATCCTTTATGTACTTACAAATAGTCCTATTGCCTGTGGCTCGGGTTGGGATAGCCTCCACCATCTCGAAAGTAGTCAACCGCTAACAAGATGTATTCAAATCCATAAATGTTGGGAAGGAGACCCATGAAATCTTATACCCTATGCATCAAAAACATCACAAAAAATCACAGGCTGCATGGGCATCTCATCTATATAGCCAATTATCCCTCCCATCCTTTGACAAACAGGGCACGACCTTACAAAATCAATGACATCTTTAAACAAGGTCGGCCAAAGAGTCCACATTGAAGCACCTTGTGTGCGATTCTTTTTCTTGAATGGTGTCCTCCAGCCTCAAGAGAATGACAATGTGTAAGGACGCTCTGGTATTCCTCTTGAGGAATACACCTTTTCTAGACACAATCTGATCCTTCAAAGAAAAAGAACGGATCCTTCCAATAGTATTTCCTCGAATCCGACTCTCAGTCGGTCAATACTGCTCCTAGTCCAACCCTAGGGAAGTTGCTTGGAGACAAGATAGTTCACCATTCTAGCATACCACGGAAGTGAATCGACAACACAGATCGACTCATCTGGAGGTTTTCTCTGATAGGTTCTAGATCAGGGGGAGTCCTTCAACTCTGTTCTCGATAAATAATCAGCCACTACATTCTTGACTACATTTATCCTTAATTTATAGATCAAACTTCTAGAGTCATAAAATCCACCTAAGAAGATGTGCATTCGCATCCTTTTCCATGAGATACCTAATGGTTGAATGGTCAGTATAAACTGTGTTGGAAGAAAATAAGTGCATTGTTATTTCTGAGAACCCTAGGCTCTCTTATATAGAGGAGAGGCCTACGGGTAAACTACATACGGTGGAAACATGGAAATAAAAATAAAGAAACAGTACATATAGAATATAGAAATACGTAAATATCTCTACACTCCCCCTCAAGATGGAGCATAGATATCAATCATGCTCAGCTTGGACGAATACTTCTGGAATGGTCCTCTGAGTAATGGCTTGGTAAAGATATATGTTGTTTTCTCTTCTGAACTAACATGAGAAGTAGAAATCAAGCCCTTCTGAATCATATCTCTGGTGTAATGATAATCTACCTCAATATGTTTCGTCCTCTCATGGAACGCAGGGTTGTTTGCAATGAACAAGGCAGCCTGGTTTATCACACTGTAACTGCATGGGTAGAGGAACATCTATGTGCAAATCCGCTAATATTGCTCGAACCCACATCATCTCTATACTTGCTTGAGCCATAGCCCTGTATTCAGATTCAACACTTGATCTCGCTACAACTGTTTGTTTCTTGCTTCTCCAAGAAACGAGAGAGCTGCCAACAAACACTGCAAATCCCGAAGTCGATTTCCTATCTTTGGGACACCCTGCATAGTCTGCGTCGGCATATGCGGATACAGAGAGAGTTTCTCCTTTATTGAAAAGTAGTCCTGCACATGGAGAGGATATTAGATACCTTAATATCATGTATACAACATCCATATGTACTTGTCGAGGGTTGTTCCATGATTGACTGACTCGACTCACTACAAAGGCGATATCCGATCTGGTAATTGTAACATAAAGGAGCTTTCCCACCATCTCTCTGTATCTCCTCTTGTCGACTTCATCTGTATCATCATCATATATCTTCATGCTAGGGTCCATAGGAGTAGTAAAAGGTCGGCACCCAATCATGCCCGTCTCAGCAAGCATGTTTGTAACATATTTCCTTTGGGTCATTCAAGACCTTGTGCATTTTTAGCAAATTCCAACCCTAAGGTCTTGTTTGGTTGCTGGGTTGGAGTGGGTTGGGGTAACCTGATTGGAATAGTAGCTGTTTGGGATGGTTATGAGGGTTGGAGAGGGATGGAAATAAAGAATGTGATGTGATGTCACTATGATTTGTGATAGAATTCCATCCCATCAAATGAAGGGGGTAAACCGGGTTACCCTGGGATAATCCAGTTACCAAGTAAGCCCTAAGAAATACCTTAGGGTACCCAGATCCTTAGTCATAAATTGACTGCCCAGAAATTCTTTTGCCGTCTTGATTCCCTGCTCATCATCTCCTATAATAATTATATCATCAACATAAACCATGATAGTAACTGTACCTCTAGGTGTTCTCTGCACAAATAAAGAATGATCTGCATTTGACCTCTTGAACCCCTATCGTTCAATCAGACCTGAGAGCTTTTGAAGCCATGCCCTCGGACTTTGTTTAAGACCATATATTGCCTTATGGAGTCTACAAACCTGTTGACACTCCCCCTCAGCAGTAAACCCCAGAGGCTGCTACATATAGACTTCCTCCTGTAGATTTCCATATAAGAAGGCATTTTTAACATCTAGTTGAAATAAGGGCCAATCACGTACCACGGCAACTGAAAGAAGGACACGCAAAGTGGAGTGTCGAGTAACTGGTGAGAATGTGTCCATATAGTCAACACCATAGGTCTGTGTAAAATCACGTGCCACCAATCTTGCTTTGTAACGATCAATGCTCCCATCTGCACAATGTTTAACAGTAAACATCCATTTGCAACTTACAACCGATGCGCCAGGAGGAGCAGAAACAAGACTCCATGTACCACGGGATTGCAAAGCAGCCATTTCCTCTTCCATAGCAAGATGCCACCGGCTATCTCTCAAGGCATCCTGGTATGTCCATGGAATTTCCATGGCAGATAGAGCAACTGCAAATCTCTGAAAATCTCCTGTTAGGCGATGAAAAGAGACCTGAGAAGCAAGTGGATAAGATGCACAAGCACGCCTCTGCTTCCGAATGGAGATGGGTAAGTCCAGGTCCTCGGGAACTTCATCCTGCACTGACCCTGTTCAGAAATATCTCCAGACCCATCATTAGAATCCTTATTATCAGAACAAACCTGGGGCATGCTTGATGACGGGCGATAACCGTGAGCAGAAGGTGGCCGACACATATAGAATTTTGGTAACGGTAGAACAACAGTCACATGCGGTTGTGTAGATGGAGAAGATGGAAAGGGTGGTGGTGGTGGTATGACTGATAAAGGAGATAACTGACTAGTAGGAGGTTACATGTAGATCTCAGTATCAGATTTCGAAGTAGTTAACATGTCACCTGTAGGAGAGAAAAACATCACAGATTCAAAGAATGTGACATCGGCGCTAACAAAATATTTCCTACGTAACGGGTCATAACACCGATATCCCTTTTGAGTCCAGGAGTATCCCACAAACACGCATTTGACAGCCTTAGGAGAGAGCTTGTCAAGACCTGGAGCCAACTGGTGGACTAACGCGATAGAACCAAAGACACAAGAAGTAAGAGAGAACAACTCCTTCTCAGGAAAGGCTATAGAGAAAGGAGTCTTCTTACCTAAAACAGTCGAGGGCATGCGATTTACCAGATAACAAGCTGTGAGAACGGCATCACCCCAAAATGAAAGTGGAGCCCGACTCTGAATAAGTATTGTCCGAGTGATGTCAAGTAGATGACGATGTTTCCTCTCTACAACACCATTTTGCTGTGAAGTATAAGCACATGATGTTTGACGAATTATACCACGAGATAAAAAGAACAATGAAAGTGCACGAGTACAAAATTCCAATGCATTGTCAGACCTCACAATTTTCACAGAAGTAAAGAAAATATTTTGCACCTAATTGATAAACATCTGAATCACATCTCCAGCTTCAGATTTATTCTTTAATAGATATACCTAAGACAAACAAGAAAAAGCATCGACTGCAACAAAATAAAACATGTGTCCCTGATGATCAGGAACACGACTGGGATCCCAAATATCAATATGGACTAACTCAAAAAGGGAGCTACTGCTCCGACTCTGACGACTCGGAAAAGCGGACTGATGATGCTTTCCCAACTGGCACGCTTCGCACTGGAAAGACGATCCCGGAGAAATCTGAAGCAAAATATGACACGTCCTCTGAAGAGGTAGGTGACCAAAACGCAGATGCCAGGTATATGGAGAGGTTGGTCCTGTGGAATGGAGTGACGCGCCTGCATAGGGAGTACAGACCAGACGATAAAGACCACCCTGCTCACGACCACAACCAATCACCCTGCCCGTAAGTATGTCCTGAAAAACAAGAGACGATGGGTCAAAAATAGCTTGACAATTCAAATCCTTTGTAATCTGGCTAATGGACAGTAAATTCATAGAGAAATCAGAAGCATGTAACACATTCTGCAGTCGCATGGAAGGCGACAAACTAATCTCCCCCTGTCCTGTGATCGGGGAATGAGTCCCGTCGGCTATCACTACAGTCCGTCCTGGTGGAACCTGTCTATATGCAGTAAGCTGCTCTTTGTCTCCACATAAGTGATGTGTCGCTCCTGAGTCCATAATCCATTCTGTAATCGTAGATCCATCACAAGAAGTGAAGCATAAGGGCTACCTGAGGTACTAGCAGAGGCGGATGTGCTGGCAGACGCAAAGGTTGCTACATCTGACTGACCTCCTGAAGTTGTGTCTGGAGGCATGATGTTCCTCAGTCTGGCTACGAGGTCATCAAATTGCTGGTCCAAAGAAGATGGTGCAGGAAACTCAACCTGCTCTGCTACCCAAGCTGATGCTGGAAAACCATGCTTAGAATAGCATGTATCCTCAGAGTAATCAGGACGACGACAGTAAGTGCAGGGCTGATGGATCCGACCCCATCTACCACGGGGACCACGATCACGAAAAGTAGACGGGCCACCTCTTCCCCTGGATGCAGCCATCGCCTCAGGTATCTGGCTAGTAGTAGAACTCGGGACAGTGGTCCAACTCAGTCTGGGGAAAGCTTCCTCCATAGAGGGAATAGTGGCGTCAGCAAGAATCTGAGAGCGGGCAGCATCGTACTCTGGATCAAGAGCAGCAAGGAATATCCCAATCATGGTAGCATTTCTGTATGTCTTTTGCTGCTCAGGAGTGGTCGTCAAAGGCATGAAACTATGGAGCTTCTCAAACATCCCTCGCAAGGATGTGTACAGTGAGTGAAGAGGTCGTCCATTCTGCTTGACTATAAAAAATATCATGCTGCAATTGAAGTATCTTGGTCTCATTTATGTGCCTACGAATATGTCGTCGCCAGGATGTCCCACATTGCCTTTGTCGTGTGCTGATGCAGCACATCGTTGGCGATCTCTATCGTCAACGTCCCAGAAAGCCAAACTTTGGTGTACGCGTCATCTGCCTCCCACGAAGCGTAAATCCCCGTTTTCTCCGTCGACTCATCGTTGGTAAGAATATGTTTCTTACCGTTAGACTTCATGAGGCTCATGAACTGCATCGCCCAGAGCTCATAGTTCGTCCCGTCCATCTTGACAATCGGTGCCGGACCTCTGAAGGCACCTGTGGCGGGTACGTCAACTTTGTTTTCTGACATGATGTCGAATGAAAAACACAAGGCATGTAGACCGATGGAGTGGTGTCTACAATGACATATGGGGATTTGATTGCATTTTTAGACTTATGCAATCAAATCCATCTATTGCGCGAAGGAGGAGATTGAATACTAGGGCCGACGGTTCTTGGGTGCCGACAACCTAGGCGGGCTGAGGTTGCCCTCGATCAATGGCAGAGCCTGGGCGACCACGGAAGAGGCCGCAGGTGGCGCTGACCACGGAAAAGGCCGCAGGAGGCGGCAGTGGGCGGCTTGCGTGCAGCGCCGGTGCCGAGGAGGAGAGGGGGGGCTGGCGGGTGGGGTCTAGGGTTAGGGTTAGGTATACGAGCTCCAATCTAGGACCGCCGCTCTGATACCATGTTGGAAGAAAATAAGTGCATTGTTATTTTTGAGAACCCTAGGCTCTCTCTTATATAGAGGAGAGGCATATGGGTAAATTACATACGGTGGAAACATGGAAATAAAAATAAAGAAGCGATACATATAGTATATAGAAATACGTAAATATCTCTACAAACTGTCACTTTTGCACCCAAAATATATGACCTGAATTTCTCAAGAGCTCATACTATGACGAGCATTTGCTTTTCAATCACTGTGTAATTTTTCTATGCATGGTCTAAAACTTTGTTTGTGTAACGAATGGTAAACGGGATCTGATATTGCCTCTTCCCCACTACGGCTCCTATAGCAAAATCTGAAGCATCAGTCATGATCTCAAAGGGAAGAGACCAATCAAGAGCTTATGCGAGTCGCAAATTTTTCTCTTTAATAGCTCAAAGGCCTCTAGATACTTGTGATCTACAATAAACTCGATGTTTTTCCCTATCATCAGTGGTCGGGTAATCTTAAAAAAATCCCGAATCTTCTCTAAAATCCAACATGCCCTACAAATGATCTCATTGACTTAATGTTGGTTGGTAGATCAAGTTTCTTGATCACATCCACCTTAACAGGGTCATCCTCCATTCCCTTTTTAAAGAAAACATGTCCCAACACGATATTCTCCTTGACCATAAAATGACACTTTTCCTAGGAGAGTACCAGATTGACATGCCTACACCTTTGAAAACTCGATTCAAGTGTGCTAAACATGAATCAAATGAATCACCATGGATCGAGAAATTGTCCATGAAGACCTCTAGGAAATCCCCCACCATTTCAGCAAATACGATGATTATGCACAATTGAAATATGCCCGGGGCATTGCATAGCCCAAATGGCATGTGCTTGAACGCGTATGTGCTGAAAGGACAAGTGAAAGTGGTTTTTTCCTGATCTTCAGGGACGATGGCTACTCGATTGTAGCCAGGGTACCTATCAAGAAAATAGAAGAACTCCTTCCCTGCTAATCTCTCCAAAATCTAATCAATAAAAGGCAGGGGAATGTGATCTTTCTTGTCGCGTCATTCAAACGTCTGTAATCGACACAGACATGCCACGACATATCTACTCGTGTCACGATCTTAACTCCCTCCTCGTTGATGACCATCTGAATTCTGGCTTCTTCTGGACAACATGAAATGGGGTCACCCACTTGGAGTTAGAAATGGGGTATACAAATCCTACTCCACAACATTTCTCAATTTCTTTCTTAACTATTTCCCGAAGATTTGGATTGAACCTCCTCTGAAATTCAGGGGAAGGCCTAGCATTTTCCTCAGCATAAATGTAGTGTAAGCAAAAGTAGGGCTTGTAAATGTAATTGTAGAAGAAGGCTTTGTTGTTGTTGTTGTTTGTAAATGTACTGTGAGCAAAGAACAGGATTAATATCCATTAGATCCGACATTGTCCATCCTATGGCCTTGCGGTTCTTCTCTAGCACTTCTAACAACCTAAACTCATGTTCTACAGTCAGCTTAGAACTAATGATAGCAGGGAATCTATTCTCAGGTCATGCAAGAAAGGAATACTTGAGTGTAGGAGGTAGCAGCTTCAGCTCTGGCAATGATTTATCATCAAGAAAATCCAGTTGAACTATCATTGAACGAGTTCTGTGCTGCATGAAGGTGGTGCTAACTCTGTAGTGTTGGCCACCAACTATACTGAACAAGGAGTCGGATCGCCAAAGAAATGCGGTAATTCAGCTAAAGTCGTATCTGACTTTAAATCTAACTCCTTTGCATGTTCCTTAGAGGTAGGAACTAACAGGTTTGCATCGATCTCCGAGTTGCCAAAAGAATAAATAGATGATCTGTCTCTCAAGAAACCTGGCAACACCTCGTAAACCGCATCATGTACATCGTCCTCTCCATATGAGAGGGTCTCGCTCAATCTTGTCAGGTTCTGTTTCCATAGCCCAACCGTGCTAACAAATCTGCAATCTATTTCGGAAGATGAAAAGAAATTTATACTTGACTCTGAGTCAGGTCGTTACCATTTCGTTTGCTTTATCTTAAGTTCCACTTCTCCGTTTGGAGAAGGAACTCCATCATCCCCGTCTGATAGTCAAAGGAGGCTCCAACGGTCCTAAGAAAAGGCTGCCCAAGGATGATATGTGGCCCTCTCCAATGATTGGGGATATCCATTTCAAGGATAATGAAGAGTTAAGTGTACTCTGTAAACTTATCCCTCAATCGATATGATAATGTCCTTAACCTCTTCCTTTGTCTTCTTCATAAATTTATCAGCAACCTGGAGTAACGTTCAGGATTTTCAAAGTGGATCCAACTCCAGCTTCTCATATAAGGCAAAAGGAAGTAAGCTGATCGAAGAACTGTTATCTAGGAGAGTGTGTGCAAACGCTATGACATCAATATGACTCACCACATAATGTGTATCTAAATCTCTCTTTTTCCTTGGTAGTTGATGGTTCTTAAGACAATATGTAGTAACAGCCAACAAAACATGTCTTGACATAACCGTTCGGTTTCTTCTTGTTAACTATGTTCGGTGTTATCTTCAATTACTTTTGGAACGCAGGATGACTTGCCACATACGTGTCAAATGGCACTTTCACCATAATGTTCTTATAAAACCGTCATTTCAGGATCATCCTTATGAATCTTTTTGATATTACGCTTTCCTGTTGTTAGATCAAAGGGATTAAATAAACATATGAATGCAATCTGAATCATACATAGAAATATGTTTTTTTATTTCTAGATATAGAGTTCTTCACAACTGAATCTTTTACAAATAATTTAGAATCAGGAATACAATTATCTATTATAGGTTGAGAATATTTGTTGAAGGTACATTCTCCTCAACTGAAGGTGTGAGGTCCTCCATAGACTCCGAATCTTATTTGTGTTGCAGTGATGCTCTCGTACTCTTCTTCCTTCTCGTAGATGTCTCCATCTCATGATGAAGATTATGCTGGTGATGCCTGACCTCATCGTCCTCTGAAGTCTCCTCATGGTGAGCTTCAAAAGTCCTCTACATATCTATTGCCCGATCAGGCATGACCACGGTCCTTACGCTCATGAGCAACATGTGATTAATACAATCAAAAGGAAGGATCTCATGCTCAGATTTGTGAAAATCTGAGTAGTATACATGATCATATATTTGTTGTTGTTGAGTCTTGTTCATGTTGTTGGGGTTAGCCTGAACCTGGATAGGAATGGATGTAGAAGGGGCAGTCTCCTTGCCGTGTAAACAGGATAAGCGGTTGAGGTCAACCTGCAAATCCTATATCTCATTCCTGTAGGAACGTAGCTCCTTGAGTATCTGCAGCTGGAAATATGTGAGACCTGACGATGATGGTTGCCGCTATGAAGAAGGGTAAGAAGAACGTGAAGATTGACTCTGATGGCTCTGGTATTGCTGTTGTTGGGATTGATGTTGCATATGTGGGCTCTGTTGGCCCTGGTGGTACTTCTGTTGTTGGATGTACGACTGTTGTTGCCTCGGTGCCTGGGAATGAAAGGCCCCATAGCTCTGTTGTGCTGGAAGAGGTGTAGGAGTAAATGATGTGTTGTAAAAAATCAGAGGTCGTTGGTAAGAGAAACAATCTTCTGAACTACCCTTCCTGATAGGATCATGTGTATACCACACACCATTTACCTCCCACACTTGGGAAGGCTCCTCGAAAACTGTCTCCGTAGAGAGTGGCTGCTACTGACAGGAATGGGTAAGAGTTCGGTCATCTACCTACGGCTGAGGTAGCCCTGATATTGGTTTCTCCTGGATGTTATGAACGTGGTAAACGGGTGCAGCAGATGTAGTCACGACATGTATCTTGATCTTAGATACCTTTTCTGACAGCTCTGCCATCTGCTTCGGCAATTTGGATAAGTTGATGTCCAACTCATCCATCCTCATGTCGATCCTCTCTACAACTGTTACTTTATGTGATATGACACCCATGTCAGAAGAATCAACTGTAGCCCTCACTCCCCCTCTAGGTAAGAGTAGTAAGGGGGTATCTGTCTAAGCTCTGCTCAGGGTTTATGCTCAGCTCGTCTCGGCCATCCTATGGAACACCTTCAGACGGTGTCCGCACCATGTGAAGTGTAGCTGCCTCCACAACCAACGCTAACCAAACCCTACACCTCAAGGTTGAGATCGTAATACACCGACTAAACCAGGACGGTAGGCTCTAAACCGTGACAAGGACACTTCTGCAAGATGTCTTTGAATCGCCCCCATGTATCACAGAATGCTTCATCGGGAAATGGGAGAAAGTAGTGATGCGTGAACGCATCAAGTTAGTTCTACTCAAAGGGTAGAACTTCTTCAAGAAAAGATCCTTGAACTGCACATAGGTAGTCACAACTACCCACAGGTTCCTCATCCAATAACCAACCTTATCTTTCAAGGCAAAGGAATGGCTTTTAGCCCAATGTAGTCTTGGCTAACCCTAGGATGACTAAGAGTAGCACAGACCAACTCAAAGTCCCTTAGGAACGCATATGGTTCCTCATGTGTATTCCCATAAAAATGAGGCAACAAACTCAAAAACTACGGCTTCAACTTGTATTCAACTTTTGGCTCTACTGGGCGCAACCAATTTGTCATTTGGTATTGTCTAGGGTTATATGTCACATCCATAGGTGCATCTAATCTCAAACTTAGCTGGCCACTTAATAATGGTGCATTATGCTCTGAAGCGACTAGCCTAGTTAATATCATTTGCATTGGATCTTCACGCTCTTCCTCTTCTTCGTTCTGTCTTTTGGAGGCATCGTGAATGAATCTTCTAAATCTTCATCAAAAAGATAATTGGAGTGGGATATTGACGAATACATTGAAATCAAATCGATTTCACCAAGGCAATGATCTTCCTCGATGAGAAAAGAAGAAAGAAAGAGATCGGTTAGGATGTAACCGCTCCCTAAGAATGAATCATGATACACCGGATCAAAACAAGGGTTATTTCGAATCCAAAAAGGTCCAAAGGAAAGAGGTGGTTGGACCTTGAAAGATGTGATATTTTAATAATTCAACGAGAGGTTCACGAAGTCCGAACAAATTTTCGATCAATTATCCATCTTCGATTTCAAGGAGAATACGAGAAATGAGCATGCTCGATTCAAAAGATGCTAGTACTACGGTACACGTAAATGTATGGAATCAACTCACATATTACAATGCAATCAAACCGTTAAAATAAGTTCACCAACTCAACACGTGAAAACCGTAATAGTTCGGCCTTATTTATCTTGGCATATTTAATTTGTGATTCAAACAATCTTATACAAGCACACATGGAGTCTCCTGCTACAACTAGTTGAAGTTATATAAGCCCTCTATCAATGGAGTGATCTTCCTGTACTATCAGGTTCAATATCACACCCCAAAATGAACCTATAAGCGCAAACAACCAAAATGTATTTCTAAGGTCGGAGGCAACCATTTGTAACTCCCAAAATACGTGAAAGTCAGACCTGGAGACTTCGGGTGGAAGTCTAGGGTTTTGTTCTCTAACCTTAGGGCATGTTTGGTTACTGGGTTGGACTGGGTTGGGCTGGGTTGGGGTATCTTCCTGTGAATAGTAGTTGTTTGGAGGGTTGGATGGTTGGAATGATAATTCTGATGTGATGTGCATTTATTATGTGTTATATTAACTTTTTTAATGAATTATAATATTTTTTTATGCTAATAAGTGTATTTGAACAAGGTTAAAAACCATTATACCAAAGAAATTGTAAGGTTAATGGAAGCAATCCCAACCTAGGAATGCAGGGTTGGAGCTGGGGGTATGCCAGGGTACCCTGGAGTACCCTGGCAACCAAACAGGCTCTTAGGGATCTGTCCTCACCTACTTTGTCTAGGGGTAAGTACTTGCATACAATGAGGGTTTTACTGCTCTTAATACAAGGTGAATTTTATTCCAAATTATTTAAAGTCAACTTGCATGCCTTAATTTTAATTTATGGTTATCACTTGAATTAGGTGACCATACAATAATCGCCTAACGCACGGTCCTTTTTCATTTATCCTTAGGTTGGTAAAAATCGAGGAAGAAGACAGAAAATGGAATGCGTTGGAAAATCAATTGCAGTCGTTTAGGGATAGTTATAGTGATTCTCAGCAATCTCCATGTGGATAGAAGACTGAATATATAAATTATACTTTAAATGATTGATGAATCTCCATTTCATCATCTTTATTCTATCATTTTGGTTTTAAAACCCCTGGTAAATGCGTGTAAATACCCTTAATTCATGCATTTTATCATTCATGCATCATTGGGTACATAGTGTATAAAATACGGTTTTTAAAGCCAAATTTATAGAATAAAGAAAAGAAAAAGAATAAAATATTGAAAATATTTTATGACCTTAAACCCCCTTTTGACCCATGTTTTTGCCCCCTTTCGTGTGCTCCGGTGGGAGGAGGGTGATAGCCTCCTTCTCCAGCCCTTAGGGAGCGAAATCAACTGCGTCTCAGGCGCTTCGCCGGTCGCTAGTGTCGAGGTCCCCATCTCGTGGCCTTTGGCCGCTCGAGGTCTCTTTTCTCGCATTTTAACTTAGTTTTAACTCCTGCATTTGATTTATAGCCCTAGGATAATTTTTCATCGCACGTTTGATCGCCTACACATCCCATTCGAAGTTCACCGGAGCTGAGCTCCGGTGAACCTCCATTGCCACTCCCGCCTTATTTCCGTCAGCTGGAGGGTCGCGACAGTTTGCCTGCGACTCTTTTAACCTCTTCTTGTAGGTCTTAGGAGCAGAACAAGCACCTGGAGCCTTTTTGACCGCTCGTCGGCGATACCTGGGGGGCTTTTGCTCCTCCGGCCTCGTGGATGGGCGCCGGTTGCCCTCCGGCCATTTTCCGACCTCCAGGCAACTAAGGGGACCTGCGGGAGGTGGCTCGATCCTTTTGGAGCTTACAGGATCATCGGTGGAGGGAGGAATCGTCGGAGGAAGCTGCCTCGCCAGGGCTTCCTCCCTGTTCTTCCTGGACCTCCCTCTGTCATCGGATCAAGCCGCAGCCCAGATCGCACAGCATCGTTGGATCAGCCCGCGCAACGACCGTACGATCAAGGGCCAGGATCTAATCCTGGCAACTCATCTGCGAATGGGTATCGATGCGCCAGAGCTCGCCACATGTCAAGTGGCTCGATAGCCACCGTCCGATCGCGCCCTTTGGCTGGGTATTTTGCGAACTCCACCTAACCCTTTTTTTTGTATTTTAATATTAGTCTATAAAATGTCCTCGACAATTTAAATATTTTTGTATTATTTGCGAACAGGCCCTTAAGTTTCTCGTATTTGATTTTTGGTCCTGGCGACGTCACCTCAAGTGACATATTACGTAAGGGGGCATTTTGCAGCTGGACCCCGGCCTTTTGGTTATATTGTTGTTTAGTCCAGAGACTTTTTTAGTACGTTGTAACTTTTTTTTGTAAAAATTGCAAAAAAGCCCCTGGAGTTTTGATAATTACGTTCAAGCCCCCGCCAACGTGGCTCACGTACTTGGAATTGAAGTAATAAGCTGGAAACAAACAAGCACACAATTCTCAGATTCTAAAGTGCTATAAAAAAATGAAAAATCAATTAGGTTATTACATAATACATACCAGCCTTGTGAAGAGGATGTGAGAGCATCTTAGACCAAAGTTTGCCTATAATGTCCAATCACGCTTTTAATCCTTTTCCAATTGCTTCTCTGACATTCTCTCTTATGCAGTGCATTGCCTCGCAGATCACTCTCATGGTGGCTTCTTGTCACCATCTACGATCTGCAAAGCAGAAACAACCGAATCCATGATCTTCATGACCTGAGTCATGTTATCCCAAAAGTGCAGATCATTGATCAATGTCTTCACTTTCCATCCTTCAGCTGAGCTTCAAGTATCTCAAACCATTCATATTGGCAACACATGGTCTTTAATCCCATCTTGTGTTGTTTAAGGCTTTGCAACGCTATAAAATCGATTGCAATTATGTGATGTCAGGCCTCACCAGCTCACCATTTCACATCCGCCTCATCAAAGCCAGCACTTTGAAATGATTGTAGATGAATGTGGTGATCGTCCATACTTGCTCCACCACCCTTGAGACAAGATTCCTCTTGTTGAAGTCTTTTAAAAATAAATCAATACAATGTGCAGTACATGGTGTCCAAAAAATGAGGAAGTTGCTAGACTTCATTATTATTTCACTTGCTTTTTTGTAATTGTTGCCATTATCCATGACAATCTGGACAATGTTCTCTTTCGCAACAACTTTAATGATGTCCTTCACCAAATTCAGCAGGTACTTGTGGTCCTTCACATGCTCAGATGCATCAACGGCTGTCAAAAAATGGTCTTTTCATCGCAATAAACAAGGAAGTTAATGATTTGCTTCCTCGTATAGCTCGTCCGCCCATTGCACATCAACATCACCCCCATACTTTGGCCATCTCCCCCTCAGCTCAACGATGTACTCATTCATCTCCTCCTTCTCCATCTCAAGATATTTGTTCATTATTTCGTAGGACGTGGGAACCTTTGCTCCCCTTCCTATTGCAGCTATCTCATCAATGGCATGCTGCAGAAATGGCATGCCAGCATTGTTGGCAAGAATGCTCTCCCCAAAGAAGAGGTTGCTAATGGCCTTTCCCACTCTCTCCCATGCATTGGTGAACATGCCCTTCACCGTCATCTGCCTCAGATCATTGCTTGGTTTATATTGCATGGATCTGCTCCTCATCAAGGACTCAATTCCCTTCCTCTTGTGTTTTTTGGCAGGTGGTAGTACGGATGCACCTCCAGAACCACTCTCACTCCCACTGCCACATGCACCATATAAGTTGCCTCATGCACCAGCGAGTTCTCTCCTCTTGAATTCACTCATCATTGATTCTTTCGTTGCCCTCTGTATGCCTCCTCTCCATTGTAGTCCGAATGTCAGCGGGGTAGACAAAGTCATCGTCGTCTGAATCTAAGATGACATTGAATTCTTTCTCAAACATGAACTCTTCGAATTGTTCATCCCTCCTTACACTCTATGTATCCATGTCCTTATTCCCATTTAAGTTGGCCTTCACCTTGTCCCTCACATCTTTGGGACAACACGTGCACTTAGCAACATTCTTATTATTGCCAGCAAGATGTTGCTTCTTCCTCGTGATCCCTCCTCCCAACTTCTTCCCATATAAAATTGCATTGTGGTTTAAATTTGTTACCATCAGGAGCGGAACATACCTCCAACCAACGTCCCCACTGAAATCCTCTCTATGATCCTCAGAATTATCAGATCCTGATCCAGAATGTGACATGATGATGATCACCGAAACCTGCGAGGAAATTGAAGAACAATCATTCATGAGCCATACAATGCGAACAATTAAGTATTTGCTAATTATTTTATGTTTTAATTTTTGGAATTAATATATTTTTATTTTTTTCTAACACTTAATACGTACAAACTTGTAAATAATTGGTGTTTAAAATTGAAAATATACTTTTGATATTGTGATTTTAAGAAAAAAACACCTTAAATCTATATATTAAGGTCTTAGATATAGCAATTAGGGTACCATTTTCAAGAAAAACCGCCTAAGAGACAAAAAAACATGTAAAATAATGCATATATCTAAGGTTTGATTTTCGGAATTACTCAAATCTTAAATTTCATTTACCAAAAAATGAATCATGTTTTCTACATCTGAAACTTAAGATCTGAGAGTTTATCATTGAAGAACTCATCATGATTCCACATTAAAACACGAAAGTCCAATTTTCTCTTCCAAAGAACTCATAAATTATTTCCTAACTATACTTTACTACATGTTATACACGAGATCCAAGTAAATACATTCATAACTCATCATTATTGCACATTAAAATAAAAAACCCCTAATTTTGGTCTCCAAAAATCAAGCTAGATATCCAAATCTCTCAAAAAAAACACATCAAGCGAGATCAACATCTTAGGAAGAAAACCCCTACAAAATTGAAGAAATTGATAAAGATCCGATCATTTTTGGATTACTTGAAGCAAAGGACAAAATATGGGTTTGGAGAACCGTGGAGGAAGTGTCCCAGCAGCAAGCAATAGAAAGTGGGGCGAAATGGGAGGCTTTCGACCGAAGTTTCGATCTATCTCGACAAAACAAAAAATTTTTTAATTCAAGATTCACGTTTTTTGGGCAATATCTCGAGATGGGCCGATATCTCCCCGATATCTCGCGACATTTTGGCCGAAATCCTAAAAATTGACATATACACTGGTTGGATATCCAGAACCCATCGAAACTATGAGATTTTGGTCCATGTCAATAATCCAAGCAGGACTGGAGGCGGAGACATAGTTGGCTATTGTACATGAGGTAGTGGCCAGACTAGCAGTGGGAGCAGAAGGAGCTGGAGTTCTACAGTAGCTTCCTAAGACGAACGTATTCAGAAGCCATAAAGGGTGCATGTGCTCCACCTGAGTGTTGATCAGGTGTATCCTCAATGGTATCATAAGATGCATCGTACGAAGCTTACTCATAGATATTGTTGGCATTAGGTTGTATGCCAAAATTTGTCCAGCAATGTTCAGATGGATTGTTCCAACGTCCACAATGTAAGCACACTGGATAACGGGCAGTATTAGGATTACATCTACGTCCATGACCAAAGTCACGACCACATTCAGACTCACGACCACGGCCACGACCAAAGTCACAGCCTCCTCCTCCTTGGTAACTCTGTCGTCATCTGTTCCCTGACAAGGCACGGTGGGTTGTAGTTTCCGCAAATGGTATGGTGGGAGATGCTCGACAGGTGTCTTAAATTCCTGCAGACGATCAAAGATTGTCTCAATGGTGGGTCATGTATCAGCCGCCCGAAACTGGTCCTCCACAGGCTTGTATCATGGATGCAATCTAGAAAGAAATCGATAGACATGCCATTTAGTACGTTCTCCAACCTATTGATCACAACATGCTCGCTAAAAAATGGGGAGTTCTTCAAATAGACTAGTGAGCAGCCTTTAGTACTCAATAAGACTCGACGCTCCATGAATAGCGGACCAGATCTGCGTGTATATATCGAAAGTCGGGATATGGTCGTCTTTTGGGAGTATGTACGCTCGAGATTCTCCCACATTGCCTTCGATGTATCCTTGTAAAGAAGATTTGCCACAACATTTGGATCGACGGTGTTAGTCATCCAAGTGAAAAAAACTGGCAGTTGTCAACATATCATGTGTCATAGTCCTAGTCCGTCTCCTTGGGCGGATCCTTGGTAAGAATATAGTTCTTGCACTGACCATCGATTAACACCTTAAAGAATCGAGATCATAACACATAGTTCTCTGAGCCTTACAATTTGATAGAAGTGTCATGTACCATCACAGAAGAAATCGAGTACATGGGCTTGATCTCGATAGACGTCATCGTGGTCGTGAAGGTCAAGAAAAAGTGACCCACAAGAAGATTTATTTCTTTAATCAAGCATACAAGTGACCTAAATCATCATATCACCCCTGTTTTGGGCTTCTGAGTTGGTAAACGATGGTTGTGATGCAACGATCAGAGTTCCATAAGACACAGATGAGTCGCTTGGTGGTGCTTAGGGCACAAGAATAATATCAGGAGTCTTAGCGGACCCTCTTGCAGTCTAGGCAGAGGTTTTGGGCAGACCTATCAACAGAGACAGAATAGAATATCTCGCTGGAAGACTAGGTTGCTTCTCAGACGGCAATGGTGGTGACCAAGGAGTCATTGTAGGGGCCCATGGAGGCACCGTTGATGGCTGCGGTGGCCAAGAAGTTGCAGCAAGAGGCCAAGGAGGCTGCTCAGGCAGTGGCGGTGGCCAAGGTGGCACCACAGTTGGTGCACGGTATGAGGAGGATCCCTGCCGAGGTGCGCAGGGGTTGTGTTGGATGCATGGATAGGTGCAAACCCCCCTTGCATGGGGCTCTAGATGCTGAAAGGAGCCCGCACAAGGGTTTTCGCGAGGTAGAGAAGCAAGAGGTTGGTGATGGCAGAGGGATATAGGTCAGAACACCGGTTTAGTATCGTTGCTCCGATACCATGTGGAAAAGGATGAGAGAACACAATGAATTGATTTATTGAGGAGGTCCAGGAATCCTTATATAGGAAGGAACCGTAGAGTGCTCATAACCAAGAAAATGCATAAATAACCCCAGAGGGGGCTACAATGAAATAAGATAAACATAAATATATCACTAACAAGTTCAATGTTCGCAGCCACAATTTGTTCAAAAATCAAAAATTAAATGCATGAGTGTGAGCAAGTGCATTTTTATGATGACGGAAATAGTAGAAAAGCATTGAAAATTGAAATTTCCAAAATACACTAATTAAAAGGTTATACTGTTTCATCGCATTTCATGGAGATGGCTTCAAAGATTTCTAACGTAAGTTTTTTTTTGACATGATCAGATGTAAATCCAAGAAAGTTGAATCATTTTTTATAGTCTCCGACCAACGCTTCTAAGAATTTCTACCATCTCTTTTGCAGGACAAGTCAACCAACTTCTTACACCTTCATGTTTTTTTTTGACGCTTACACCTTCATGTTGTAATATAGGGCTTCTTTAAAGAATTGCATAACCGTTAATGACCAAGCAACAAGCTTAAAATGTTGAATAGCAAACAACCAAACATGATCTGATGAAGGAGGACACGCCGACTGAACTGTTGTAATTCTGAGCTAATTCTTAATTTAGAGATCCAAAGATATTGGTAAATGGTCCAAGCACACACCAACGATTCAGCAGCCCGACTTTAGATGATCAGCTCTTTATAATCCGAAAAATAATACATGAAGCATGTTCAGATTCTAATATTTCCCATTTAAAATATGTTAGAAAATCAACAAATTATCGGTACTGCAGATTTAGTCTGATTTGGATGTGAATACATACAAAAAACAATTATAACTAATCAATACACGACTTCCAACCTGACTACTTTAAGATTGCCACTAGACCTGCAATAAAATTGGAGACCCCAACCACCTTAATTTATTCTATAAGCTAACCCCTGCCGTAAAAATCATGAACAAATGGGCTACAGAAGATAACAACAAACCTTATTGATACACGGCTCATGGAAGTGAAATGAGAACACTAGCAGCTCAATGACTGCATTTTGTAAACCGCGGACTGTATCCCTATCGTCTTGCCTTAATAAGAAGCACAAATTAGTGACCAAATAATAAAAAATGGCGAAGCATTTTCCCACTATAAGTAGGGTCGGCTACAGGGATTCTTGCTCAAATCCATGTTGAAAGATTCCACTATTTTTTACACCGGTTGTCGACTACCCAACGCAACCCCCACAACGGGGAATTTGGACCCTGATCTTTTGGGTGATAGACACACTACACTACCACCACACCATTTAAGTGGTCGAACAATAGAAGTATAAATTTATTAAAGAAACATGTATTACTATAAAAGAAGTTTCATTATCAAAGTTAAACTGAAAGAAAATATCATGTACTATAGCACAACACAATCCCTTCACCAAACTAAGATGTGAGTTAAGATAAGAACAATGACGATGTATATGCCTTTTTTGAGTTTCTTTTTTCAAGGAAAAAAGGGCTTCCACCGTATAGGTATGTGTCCAAAAAAACGTCACCATCAATCAACCACCATTAGAAAATTACACGCCTGTAATTAGGTATCAAAAAAAGCATTACAAAATAGTCCAATATGTCGCTAAGGCCGTAGAGTGTATTACAACATTTTCCAAGCTTGTAAAAGTCGGCCGACTAGTCGGCACGACTAGTCAAGTCGGGGGGAAGGGGGGAGGGGGGTGGCCGACTCGACTAGGACAAGGCGGCCATTAGTCGGTCAACCCAACTAATAGACCGACTTTTACATCGAACTTTTTTATTTTTTTTGAAGTGCTAATATGCTAGGAAACTACATCAATTTAAACAAGTCTTTGTTTGTTTAGTGTGAAGGAGACGTGTGTGTCTTGGAATTGCTTTGTACAGTCCCTAATCATTGCTTTGAAAAAAAGATACATTATGGAATTTATAACTTCAACATTTTTAGAAATATAACTGCAGATTTTCTATGGATGATGGCGGAAGCTCACAAGAAACTTGAAATAATAGGGAGACTTCATATCTTAAAGATGAGGTGTTGATACGTTGAATATAAATGTTATATTTAAAGTACACTTATACTTAATGTTATAAGTACAACAACAACAATAAAGCCTTTTCTCACAATTAAGTAGGGTCGGCTACATGGATTCTTCGCCACCATTCAGATCTATCCTGGGTCAACCCGAGCTTATATCCATTTTGAACCCAGGCTGCGATGTAGAGTCTCTTGCCAATTTTTCATTGCATTTGGGCGATGCAACGTGTCGCAAGTAGGGAGCTCCCCAACGAAACATGTATGTTTGCTTAAATCCATGTTGAAAATATCCGATTGTCGTGAGGCAACTTCCTAAATAGTATTTTTTAGAAAAATATTATTTAGGAAGTTGTCTCCGACTGTTTTACGTTGGATGTCGGCTACCTAATGCAACCCTCCTCATTTACCCGGGCTTGGGACCGGCCATGGCTGAGTTAAAGTCAATTACTTCTTATAAGTATTATTTAATGTTATAAGTGTTAACAAATATGAAGAATGCGGAAGCGAACATGGAAAAAGATAAAGAATAAAATAAGAACGCGGGTTTTAACGTGGAACTCTACTCCGTGAGGAGCGGGATGAAACCACGAAAGTAGCCCTCAAATAGGGCGTGTTTTTCTATTGCTTTTCTCAATGAGTACAGGGGGTGTGGGGCTTCTTATATAGCCCCACGGACAGACCCAATAGTGACCGCTCCCCCAAGTGGTACTAAACACATGGGTGGGCTCTTTTCTTTTCCAACACTCCCCCTCAAGTTGGTAGCTGGGACAGCTGCAACTTGCAACAATAAAGGAAAATATACACCATTACATCTTCACTTGAAATCACCACAATAAACGTATGTATCCGCAACTGGTAGACAAACCCGCTTGCTGACGGGTATATCAGGTCACCGGAACGTATCTCTGTCGTGCCTGGAAGGTCACCGGACTGTCTCTGTCGTGCCTGCATGGTCACCGGATCTCTATCTCAGTCGTGCATGCGGGTCACCGGACTTTGTCTCCGTCGTGCCTTGAAGAAAACAAATCCAGTGCGGAGTCGATGTCGAGGATAGAGACACCACGACGAAGATCGATGCACAGTGAAGATGGCTTGATATTCTGTGAAATCCGGAGTGTTTGGTCTGTCAGTCAATGATGTAGGATGCATATGGCTTTTACTCCCCCTTTCTCCCAAACTTGTGAGAATAATGAAAATAAAGACAAGTTGGGAGAAGCAAACATGAATCAAATTTTTTTATGCGTATGACTTTTTTTTGTACGCGATTTTTTCTCATTTTCCTTCCCTTTTTTTTTGAACCCAAACAGTGGGTTTCTTTCATTTTTCTCCCCCTTTTTTCTCTCTTTTTTTAACAAACCTCAGCCTCCTTTTTTTTCTTAGATGACAACTCCTTTTTTTTAACTCCTGAGCTGTCAAACCATGCGCCCCCTCTCATTTAAAAAAAACGGCAGCCCACTTGGGCTATCAACCAAATGACCACCGGCCTCTCTTTTTTTTAAACGCCCCTCGGGCCATAGGGTTTTCAACGTGGGTTTTTTTTCTTTGAGACATTGTCGCCGCCGCTTGCCAACTGGGAGATTCCCAGATCTGGAGGGATTGAGGCTTCAGCGCACGGGGCGCCGCCTGTAGCCAAGGCGGAATCTCCCCGCCTGTGTGGGGGCGCCGCCTCTGAGAGGGAGGCGTCGCAAGAAGCAGATGGAGCAGGTATCGCCATGGCTCCGTGCGTGGGGGAGCGGGAGGAGCGCCGCCTGGGCGCGTCTTCGATGCCGAGGGGTTGCGAGATGGAGGAGATTGGTGGCAAAGGGCCCGCCGCCTGGGGCCTAGAGGGCTTTCTTTTTTTTCGTGCCGTGTCTTGCGCACTGCCAGTGCACCTCTTGCGCGATTTTTTTTGAACTGAATCTGGGACTTTGCTGCAGGGCATGCGTGCAGGCTCGCGGCTGCGCGATGGCGCGCGGGATTCAACCGCTCGGACTGGGAAGGAAACACCGAGATTTCAAGGCGTGTTCTCACGCTGCTTGGAGGAGAAAACAGGGGCTCGCCCGGGTCTTTCTTTGGCACGAGCTGTGGCTGGCGAGGGCTGATACGGCGGCGACAGCACACAGACTTGGAGGTTAGGACAAGATTGTTGGGGCTTGAGGCGAGGTGGTGCTGCCGCCGAATCAACAGGAACTTTCGGGGTTTAAACAAAATCCTAGATCTCAAACTTTGAACAAACAACAATATTTCTCAACTAATAAATCTTCACAAACATAGAACCCTAGGAACGAATCTCCAAAAATAAAGAACTCGAAAAATCCACGAGAATCAGCCTGCTCTGATACCATGTTAACTAATATGAAGAATGCGGAAGCGAACATGGAAAAAGATAAAGAATAAAGTAAGAATGCAGGTTTTAACGTGGAACTCTACTCCGTGAGGAGCGGGATGAAACCACGGGAGAAGCTCTCAAATAGGGCATGTTTTTCTATTGCTTTTCTCAATGAGTACAGGGGGTGTAGGGCTTCTTATATAGCCCCACGGACAGACCCAATAGTGACCGCTCCCCCATGTGGTACTACACACATGGGTGGGCTCTTTTCTTTTCCAACAATAAGTATGCTTAATTTTATAGAAAATGTTTAATGTTGTACACGCTTATATTAATATGATTAATGTTATATTTAAAATCAATTACTTCTTTTGTTTCATTATGATAGTATAGAAAATGTATAAATATATGTTAATATAATAATACATGTATAAAAAATGTTTATATATTTAAAATAATTAAAAAATAAAATCAACTAATGGTTGACTAAATCCAATTAGTCGCCTGACTGTCGATTAATCCTTGATCAGTGACCCTGCCAACTGAGTACCGGCTGCAGCTTTCTGTAACCTTTACATTTTAAGCATAGAACCTCTCTTGTTGAAAGATGACACCGTTTCTGGCCAACCAAATTGCCCAGAAAAGCTTGATGCACTCCACCCTCTCGTGCTCCGTGTCGCACCAGCCACTTCCAATAGATGCCTAGAAATCCGTAACACCTCCAAAAGATACGTTCCTGCTACCAAACAGGGTCCATGCCGTTGTAGAGCCCTCACAATAAAAAAAAGGTGATCAACATCCTCAATGTTCACTCGACAGCGAGAGCAAGTAGGAATGACGGTCGGGACAAACCTAGCAAGTCTCCCATTCATGAGAAGTTGCCCTCATTCCAAATGTCCCTCCAATCTACCACGCATCCACCAGGATCAAAAGTTGTTGGACCGGTCAGTGCTTTGTAAGCCTTCCTCACCAAGAAGCGTCCATCATACCAAATTCAAGGATCCCTACCCTCAGTAGGTCCAGCCACCTTCCCAACTCCGACACCAAAAGCAAAAGCTCCTCCAAACACTAATCTGATATATTTGCTCTGAACTGGGGAAAAAAGAGTAATCATCCCAAAGATCTGCCACCAAGCAACTCAAATCCGTAGCCATCATCATAAGCCGCGAAAATCTCACCCAAGCACACCAATATCGCTCCAATAATCTGAAGGATACGGAAGGATCCTTAAGCGCATCACGAAAGTATGGTGATCGTATCATATACGATCAAGAGCGACAAGTCATACTAGTTGTTCGGTGCAGCGGAATTTAAAATTTTTTAAACGACGAAACCACATGATCCATAAACCATTTATGAATCGTTTCGTCTAACCACATAGTAGATATAGGAATACATGTTGTAGCGTGGTTGTAATCGAGCTTCTAAGAGAAGAAGCCTCCTGTCTCAAGTCCGTTTTTCGGAGGAAACGCTTGCGAGCGCGGGGATGAATCGTGGAGATCTCGCAATCAAGTAGTTGTCCAAGCAAGGGAACTCCTGATCTCGTCACACGAGATCGTATGTCTTTTTCGCGGGCGAGATGCACCAAAGAAGATGGAGTACCGAGAATCGTCGAAGCGACAGCACAACGGCAAGGCGACGACGAGGGCTTTCTTCCTTCTAGGCTTAGGGTGGACGGCCACCCAAAGAGAGAGGAGGAAGAGGGCACGTGAGAATGAGAGAGAGAGAGAGAGAGGAGAGAGTTGTTGCACAACTTATTGTAACCTTGAAGAGCATGGGGTGCATCTTCTTATATAGTATTTTGGGGATCCATGGACTACACAAAATCAATGGATGAGATTGATTTGTATTTCTTTCAATGGCCAAGATTTTGTTGTAAAAACACAACAACAATTAATTTAATTTAGATTAAATCTATATTGATAAATCAATATAATTTAATTCCATAAATTAAATCAATTAATCATGGAGATAATAGAAAGGAGACTTCCTCTCTAAGAAATAGAGTGGACAGCCACTCTTTCCTTGTTGGAATTGGTGGTCGTCACCCCTATAATCAAGGGGAGTGGAGATTGCATGTAATCTCCATTATCCCTTAATTATCTCAATGTTTTGCAACAAAACAATTGTTGCAAATTATTCACCAAAAATAATTCATAATTATTTTGTGAATATTGCAATCTTGCCATTGGAAATTTGTGAATCAAATTCACAACCCAAAATAAAAGGTGATTTATATTTTCAATTAATTATCCAATGTGAATCCAATTCACATCAATAATTAGCAACAAATATAAATCATAGCAAACTCTCTCTAATATATTATAAATCATATTTATAACATGGGTAAAATGTGTATGCCCCCTAGGGGGAGCTAACTTAGCTCCCCCGCCCCTTTTTCACAATTTTTTTAATTTTTTTTGAAATCTAAAATGTGTAAATTCATTATTAAATCCCTATATTATGTCATTCAAATTTCATGCGAAACAGAGACTCCTACTACCTCCATCCAAACGGGGTCGATTTAAAAAATCCGGTTACCGTTAAAAAAATGATTGTCTGGATGGAGGACGTAGGAGTCTATGTTTCACACGAAATTTTAATGACACAATATAGGGATATAGTGATTAATATTCATGGAAGAAATTTTCAAAAAAAAATTAAAAACATGGAGAAAATGGGGCGAGGGTAGCTAAGTTAGCTACCCCCTGGGGGCAGCCCCATTTTACCCTTATAACATATTATAAATAATATGAATACTTCTATCCACGTTACACTTATCCACAATAATTAAATCACATTTAATTATATTGGATAGCCATTCTCATTCTCCAATGAAATTCACATTATTCATGATAATTAAATCACATTTAATTATCTACTTCTCTATGCTTTCAATAATGGAATTACTCATGACTCTTTCAAGAATAATGTGTATTCTCCGTAGGTACTTGGAGATAAGGACAGGGTGATTGTATTGTTCCATGTATAGTGACTTGGATATTGAGATCACATCTCAAATCCAGATCTCACGGACCTCCCATAGATGCTTGATTAAATCAAGTCAGTGAACCTAATCTTTTCATTGCATATGAATCTCATTGACATCAATGTCCAACACTTGGACTAAGATCAAGTTACTTCTCTACTGAGAGGAGTCAATAAAATCCAAACATGTTTCATCACTCCCTCGGAATGGAAACGCCATAGTTATACAATCGTTTATGATCACATCACCCTTAGGTATTCCCAATACCTATACATCCTGCATACTGGAAGACCTTCGAATAAATCCGAAGGTATAGATCTCTTTCAGACTGCACCTCCAGGGTTTTATCATTAAGGTTCTCATTTGATCATTGGGATTTCATATTGATCGTATACTTTCCAAAAGCATATATCATACCTATAAATTCTGTCAAGCTTCATAATCGAGACGACCATGCATGGAATTTATCGATCCCGATATCTCATGAGTGAGCTCGTGTCTTCCGGTTCAGAAGTGAACCTGTATGATCCCTTTGAGAGATCGTATTACTCATATGCCATTACATGCACACCAGCTTGCCGGTATATAGACCTTGGTTAGGTCATCAACCTATTGGTCTACCAAATGTACATACTCAGACATATAATAACATATCTGTCTCCGGTCAGAGGATGTGTGCCTATATCGCGATAGCATACGATGTAGGACTTTGGTTATCTCGATCTCGTTAAGTCAACTCTTTGACCTAACTAATCTAACACCTTCGAATCTCTATTCCTATGTAGAAGACCTGCATCAAGAGGTCGGTCAATATCAGCCTTTAGAGATAATGATTGACATCTCCTACTCATGCTGGAGATCACATCTTAACAATCATTTGACGGTTCTTGATGGGTCCTCAATCTAACTCTTTAGATATTTATCCAAGCACCAGCCTCTATGATTCAATAATTGAATCAACAGTTGTATGATCATTAAGATGGCTATGGTACATAACCCTAATTGTACTAAGGGACCTATTATGCAAATTAGTTATTCTTTATTTCAGATTGAGTGAATTGCAATAACATTTATTGCATAATAGCCCACCGTGGGCTCGCATGTCCAACAATCTCTCACTAGCCCAAAGAGCCATTAATGGGCTAATCATTTAAACTCACACTCATGTGACAATCATAGGCTATTTAATATAGCCAGGTAAGCTGATCAGTCACTATGTTCCCGAGAGACTATGCCAGGTCCTTTTACGGCACTAGCATATCCCTTAGTAACAGTGCTCGCATCCAATACGAATGTTGCATCTTCTGCAACCAATACTCAATATTAAGACAGTCATAATGTCTTTGACACTACAACTCAACAATCGTTATAACCAGTGTGTAATTTCAATTATCCTTATCAGAATACATTTATTCCCAAAGGTCTCTATCTCTTAAGGTATCTGCAGTTAAGACCTTTTTTAGATCACTATCTATAAAGTCCTAGGTTCTTGATGATGAAACTTTGAGATCATTATCTCTAAGTCTTGTCATCTTTGAAGATATTATTTTATTACTGTAACTAAGTATTTTATCTCCATAATAGGATTAGCAACAGTTTACTACTCCCACTGCATGGCAAACATCTGGCTTTTCATACATAGGTAGCACATACCAGGCTTCTAGCAACCGATGCACAAAGGCAAGCAGTTTTAGTATCATCAACACTTGATATGTTATCCCTTCAGATTGGTCAGTACCAAATCTTAAGGGGAAGGAGCCTTCCTTGGATAGAATATATCCAGGATGTACCAATAATGTGACAATCACAATCCTCTCTCTTCTCTTTACTTCTGAACAACTTCAGAACTAAGATCTAAGAGGCATCCTTGAGATCATATCTCAAGGTATGAAATAGCCAGATCATAAAACACTTATTATCATCCTTATATCATTCTAAATGATTAGGATATTATCTACATTTAGCACGATGAACACATTGGTACTCCCACTAAGCTTCACATGGTTCATCAAGATTCTATTTGAAATCATAACATTTATAATTTCATCAAATCTTATGTTCCAACTACAAGAAGCTTATTTGAGTCCATAGATGACGTTATTCAACTTGCACACCTTGCTTTCCTCAACCATGAAGCCCTGGGGCCACTACTTATGAATGTCCTCGGAGAGGTATTAATCGAGGAATGCAATCTTGACTTCCATCTCGAAGATGTCAAAGTCAAGTTGTGCAGCTATAATTAGCAATATTCTGATGGGTTTAAGTATGGTAACTGAAGGAGAAGTTTCATCGCAAGCGATGTCTTCTCTTCGTATGTTTCTTGTGGATAAGAGTCGTGCTTTGGACGTCTTTACCTTCTCATCAGGTTCCCTCTTTCTCTTGAAGATCCATTTACATCTTAACGGGTCTTACCCTTATAGGTGGATCCTTGAAAATACACATCTGTTCATAATAGAGTGTTTCAATTGGATATAATTAATTCAATCTCATTAAATCGATTATCAATCCAATTCAATCATCAAACTTGATTGTTACTTGAATTAGTGGTATTATCTCAAAGTACGTATTATTCGATTTTTAATAATTTAAAAAACATCATGATCTCGCAGGCATCATTCGATCACTACTCGCAGTCATGGCCAGTACCAAGGTTGCAAAAAGCGGTAGTCGGTATTCAGTCGGCGGGTCACCTACTAAGGATTAGTCGGCAGTCGGGCGACTAGTCAGAATTAGTCGGTCATTAGTCGGTTTTGAATTTTTAATTATTTTAAATATATAAATCAGTTTTTTATACATATATTCGTATGTATATACATATATTTGTATATTTTATATGACATCATGATGAAACAAAAGAAGTAATTGATTTTAAATATAACATTAAGCATATTAGACTATGTTTGCTTTAAAAAAAGTGAAAAACAAAAAAAAAATAAAAAAGGTTGTTGTAAAAGTCAGCTGATTAGTCGGCCGACTAGGCCGACTAGACCTAGTCGAGTCGGCTACCCCCCCGACTCGACTAGTCGGACTGACTAGTCGGCCTAGTCGGCCAACTTTTGCAAGCTTAGCCAGTACCAACGGGAGTGGGACAGACCACACACGGTGCAAACTTCTACCCCAACGCTCCCGACTAGGCACCATATCCGTCTCGAGAAAAAATAATGCCGAGTCAATCACTTTGTACTTGAGATGATCATCGGTTTTTCAACCGAAATTATACCATATAGTAATAATCAAACCATTTTGATTATAAGGAAATTTGCTAGACAAATTCCCAAAACCTATTCAAGTAACAAATTTGATGAAAGTGCATCAAGTAACCAATTGGTGATATAGATCTAATCTAATCATTCATTGGTTGAGGCAATGTCATTTAAGAGAACAATTATTGTTCTAATATTTCCCAAATATTATCCATAATTATTCCAGGAAATTAACCATTAATTTCACAAGATTCTTAAATGACAATCACAAGGTTCATAGTTGAGTATGTAATTTTCAGCAGTGACCATGACCAATTAAAATTAGCATCTCTTTCATTTCAAATCCAAATTAAGTAAAATCAATTTCCAGAGATTGATAATTTGATTTAAAATAGAAATCATGTGATTAACATGCATTTTCAGGCATTTTAAAACAGTAATTAACATCTTAATTACGTCTCTAACCGCCATCCGCGAAACAATAGACATATGGTCATTAAAACGATCATATCTTGAGCAAACGGAATCCAAATTATGCAAACTCAAATTCCATATTTTCTTTATTTAATAGGGAACATAATCCAGTGATAATTTCGTGTTTAAACATTTTTAAACAGAGCAGAAAAAATCACAAAATAGGACCGCGTGAACAAATGCGATAAAAACTTTCTCAAACCCTAATGAGCCCAAGTCATCCTAGGTTCATGGATCATATCCAAGACCTCTAACCTGGCTCTGATACCACTTGAAGGATACGGAAGGATCCTTAAGCGCATCACGGAAGCGTGGTGATCGTATCATATACGATCAAGAGCGACTAGTCATATTAGTTGCTCGGTGCAGCGGAATTTAAAATTATTTAAACGACGAAACCACATGATCCATAAACCATCTATGAATCGTTTCGTTTAACAACATAGTAGATATAGGAATACATGTTATAGCGTGGTTGCAATCGAGCTTCTAAGAGAAGAAGCATCCTATCTCAAGTTCGACCTTCAGAGGAGATGCTTGCGAGCGCGGAGATGAGTCGCGGGGATCTCGCAATCTACGTAATTGTTCAAGCAAGGGAACTCCTGATCTCGTCACACGAGATCGTATGTCTTCTACGCGAACGAGATGCACCAAAGAAGATGGAGTACCGAGAGTCGTCAAAGCGACAGCACAACGGCAAGGCGACGACGAGGGCTTTCTTCCTTCTAAGCTTAGGGTGGACGGCCACCCAAAGAGAGAGGAGGAAGAGGGCACGTGAGAAGAGAGAGAGAGAGAGAGAGAGCGAGAGAGAGGAGAGTTGTTGCACATTTTGTTGTAACCTTGAAGAGCAACGGGTACCTCTTCTTATATAGTATTTTCAGGATCCATGGACTACACAAAATCAATGGATGAGGTTGATTTGTGTTTCTTTCAATGGACAAGATTTTATTGTAAAAACACAACAACAATTAATTTAATTTAGATTAAATCTATATTGATAACTCAATATAATTTAATTTTATAAATTAAATCAATTAATCGTGGAGATAATGGAAAGGAGACTTCCTCTCTAAGAAATAGAGTGGATGGCCACCCTTTCCTTGTTGGAATTGGTGGCCGTCACCCCTATAATCAAGGGGAGTAGAGATTACATGTAAAAGTAATCTCCATTATCCCTTAATTATCTCCATGTTTTGCAACAACAATTGTTGCAAATTATTCACCAAAAATAATTCATAATTATTTTGTGAATATTGCAATCTTACCATTGGAAATTTGTGAATCAAATTCACAACCCAAAATAAAAGGTGATTTATATTTTCATTTAATTATCCAATGTGAATCCAATTCACATCAATAATTAGCCAACAAATATAAATCATAGCAAACTCTCTCTAATATATTATAAATCATATTTATAACATATTATAGATAATATGGATACTCCTATTCATATTACACTTATCCACAATAATTAAATCACATTTAATTATATGGGATAACCATTCTCATTCTCTAATTAAATTCACATTATTAATGATAATTAAATCACATTTAATTATCTATTTCTCTATGCTTTCAACAATGGAATTATTCACGACTCTTTCAAGAATAATGCGTATTCTTCGTAGGTACTTGGAGATAAGGACAGGGCGATTGTATTGTTCCATGTATAGTGGCTTGGATATTGAGATCACATCTCAAATCCAGATCTCACGGACCTCCCATAGATGCTTGATTAAATCAAGTTCGTAAACCTAATCATCTCATTGCACCTGAATCTCATTCAAATCAATGTCCAACACTTGGACTAAGATCAAGTTACTTCTCTACTGAGAGGAGTGATGAGCCAAAAATTTCTCTTGAACAATCCGGGATAAGATAATCACACTCGAGTCGTTGCGACCCGGATCGAGGGAGAAAATCGGTCGATCAATAAAAATGAGGATCAGACCACCAAACAGAGATATAAATCAATAAAACAACAATAGCGGTCCTGGCTATGAGATTAGCCTGGTGTAGCACACAGGGTCGGACTCAGGGAGCACGAGTTGGCCTTGCGGCCTACGAAGTAGTCAACTCACAAATAAGGGAAGAAAATGTGTTTTTGGTGGTTTTTAAAATATTTTTATATTTTTTGGATTTTTAATAAAGAAGGAAAATAATGAAAAGGCAAAAACAATCACATTCAACAAATTATTTAAACACTCTAAAAAGCTCCAAAAAAATTCAAGCAAACATATTTTTATGTTCTTTGGATTTTTTACTGTTTTTGGTGAATTTTTGAGATTTTTCTGATTTTTATAGATTTTTCTAAAAATCAAAGAAGATAGAAACAATGCACTACTGTCCAGCCAGGCTTGAAAGATCAATTTAAAATATCAAGTTGATCTATAAAAGCCTGAAGGTAATTTTTATGACAAATTTAGACAACAAGAAAAATTCTAAAAAAGAGTTTATTAATTTTTTGAGTTTTCTACAGTTTTTTAGAATTTTTATGAATTTTTTAATGGTTTTTCAATTTTTAGGGTTTTTATATATCCAAAAATCACAAAAATTGCACAGAGAATCAAACACACAAAAACTAACAACTCCTAATTTTTTTAGAATTTTTGAAAGAGTTTTAATATTTTTTATGGTTTTCTAATCTGAACAGAGGCAAAAATGACTATTTTTGAATTTTAAAAAATAATAAAAAGCCTCAAAAATGTACCCAAAAATTAGGGAATTTTTTACACAGTGGCAGGAGCCACGTATCCAAATCTCACACAATTTGGGTTTAATTTGCTATTTTATTAAAATCAAACAAAGAGGTCTAGTTCACAAGGACCTAAATGTAACAAATACTAAGTCCAAGGGCCAATCATTAACACGGCATAAAAGCCCAGGGCCCAACGTGCAAAAAGTCCAATAAAACACACGCAGAGCATGTAGACCAGGCACGGAAGGACTGAAATGTAAATCCTATTTCTAAAAGATCAAACCATAAAGCACAAAAAGCACATGATCTATATTGCAAAATTTCCAGGTCTCACGTGTCGATGCACGTGGCATACACAAACAAGGACTATAATGCAATTAAACTAAACATAAAGGTCCAGACTGCAATTATCCAAAAATAAAAACAACTCTATCTGATATTTACAGGACTAATTAATAAAAACAAAAAGGGAAAGGCCTACGGGTAAATTACCCCTTATTATCCGAAGGACGGAGGCGTGCCACGTGGCTGATCTGACGCTCTGGATCAAGGGCACCCCTCGCTGGATCTGACGGCTGGGGTCAAGCCCTACAAGGATCGACGGTCGGTGCAACTCCTCAGATGGACGGTTGGGAGAACGTCTGGAGCAACGGGCTGATCCAACGGCTGCGGAGGATCCTCGAAGAACAAGGCTCCAACGAACTTCGCCGGAGCACCACGGTTGCGCAGGACCTCCTCGGGGGCTGCAAAGATGTGGAACGAACTTGTCACGGCCTCCCGCAGATGGTGGGCTCCTCCAATGACGTCGGGAAGCTTCGAGGAGCTCCGGCGAGGCAGGCGGAGCTGGGCCTCTGTGCTCGAACGTCGGACCTCCAGATGAGGCCCCTTCGACCTGCAAAATGGCACTAGAGGAATCCTGGGTCGAGGGCAAACTGCCTCGACCCGGTTAGAGGTGGCGAAGGTGACTGGATGAGGCGCGGCGAGGACCTCCGGCGAGGCGACGGCGAAGGAGGTCGAGCCTTGACTCCGTGGCGAGCCAAGGTGGGCGAGTGGGCGAAGAAGATGGAGAGGGGTCTCGTGAGTGTGATGGTCGGGTCGGATGAATGAAACGATGAACGGCGTGGCAGTAATCGATCGGAGACGATGACGGGTGGATTTAGGCGAAATCGGAAATTAAGGGAAACCAGAAGGAATCGGGTTTACCTGGTGAAGGGTATCGATTGTGGACGAGCTCGCGGAGCTCTGGTTGTCGCCTCGAGGGTCGTCGGAGGACCGAGGCTCAAGCGCTGCTCTGGGCGGCGCACGACGGCGAGAAGACGTCGGATCAGTGGCGAGGAGCTCCTCCTCCTCTCTGCAACACGCCAATCCAACGCTGTCACTCGAGGGAATCGGGTGGAGGTCCTTGGTGGAAGAAGCGACGCCAAAGATCGTGTGAATCGTGCGGCGGAGCTGGAGCTATATACTCCTGCAGGTCCGAGAAGATGGCGTCGGGACTGGCTTGGTGAAGCACGGACCCCTAGGCAACATGTCGGGTGTGGGTCTCGGATGTAAGAGGAAGGATTAGGACCCGGGGTTTAAGGATTTGGTGGTCGGATCAAGTAAGGAAAATGGGGAGAAATCGGGTCAGTAGCTAGATCCGCGGGAAAGAAGTCCGCGGGGGAGAGTTGACCGGGGGTCAACAATCCCCCATGGACCAATGAGAATGCAGTCTTTTATTAAAATTTTGAAAATTCAATAAAAAATAATAAATGACCCTATTTCGAAAAACTTAAAACATGAAAAATATTTCTTTATTTTTAAATTATTTTTTAGTGATTTTTATTTATTTTTTGAAATATAATTTAGGTACTTACAAAATATTATTTTATACAGGTATATACATATGTATTTTTTTATTTTTTATTTTTAATTATTTATTTTTATACAAATTATTCCAATTTTATATTTTATTTATTTATTAGATAAAATTGGGAAGAAAGGGGTATTTTTATTTTATTTTTATTAATTATTTACAAGGGTGAAATAAATATATGTACATACATGGTATATATACAAGGTGGCTTTGATTTTTATTTTGTTTTCTTTTTATTTCCTTTTTATTTTTATGATTTTTATTTTGTTTATTTACACTATGGACTGTGGAATATGTTCATATTTTTATTTTATTTTAATTATTTATCTACAAGGGAAAATAAATAGATGTGTGGTTCCATATACATGGTATATATATACAATGATGAGGAAATTTTATTTCTATTTTTGTTTTTCCATTTTTATTTTGATTTTATCTTTACAAATACATATACAAATGAATAGTCACACAATTTTATTTTTATTTAGAGGAAAATAATTTTTTATTTAAAAACATAGGTATATGTACACATATATGAGCTTCCCTATCTCTCTCTACTTAGGATCTTTTGCGGTCAGGCCCATGCTGAGCCCTCCCTTGGGATTAGGTTGCTCAATATTTATTCTAAATATCTCCCTCTTTTTCTTTTATTTCTTTATTCTTTTATTTATGCACAAAAACATGCTAATTATTCATTTTTACACAATGCATGCTGAATGAATTGCTATTTACAACTATCTACATGTGTTTTGCATAGGTTTTGTAGCTAAAATAAAAGAGTAAAGAGTGATGAATGGGTATTCATCACCCCCTATACTTAACTTTGCTAGTCCCTTAGCAAACACTTATTTGAAAAAGAAGTGAAACAGAAAAAAGGAAAAAGAAAAAGAGGAGAAAATGCATGGATCAATGCTGATTATTAAACTTGCCTTCATTAAATTGAAATATGGAGCTCGATCAGATCTTTGGATTATTAATGTGTCGGAACCTTATTTGGACTTAAGCTTAAAACCTAACAGCCTCTAAGTTCCACCAATCTATGGGCAAGACTCCTCAATAAACCAGATCAGAACAAGTCTACATACACAAACTCTAATGACCATGAATCTTTCCTTGTATGGTGTAAGTGATATGTAGCTCCCCACCTCAGAAGTAACAAAGAAACAACATCCCCCAACCTGGTAACTCTAATGCCTCGGTCTAGCAACTCTTTCCTCGAGAAGCGGGGTATTCCCTTCTAAGTTCAAGTGCAACCGGCTCAAGAAGAGGGGGAAGAAGAGAATGGACCATGGCCAGTGTAGCCATGTATCCTTGGGAGCTCTAACCAGTGTAGCTGAGTCTCCCGCTGCAAGCTTCATGAGATGAAACATGTATACCATAAGCTTTTGCTTTATTTGCACTATATACACTCCCGGTAGGATTATTAAATTTTCAATCCGACCCACCACTTTTTTGGAGTTCTTTTCTTTTTGCACATTTTTTTCATGTGCATTTGTACAACATATCTACATGGTGCAGCATATAGACATTTCCTCTTGAGCCAATAGACTATCCCTCTTTTGAAGCTTTATTGCAACCCATGGCTTCTGTCTTTAGACTTCATAACCACCAGACCAAGTTGAGACGCACTTCTTTCACTAGAAGAAAAAGAGAGGTTCCGCCTAGAAGTACTACCCTCATATGCTACCCCAAGCCAAAGGAAACTGCCTCCTCACCACCTCATCCGTGAAGAGCTATGTGTAAGGTGTTGGTGCAAGTAAAGCCATTGTCTCTGAGAGTCATGCGTGTGTTGTTAAGTGCTCTACTTAGGCTCATAAAGATGACATATGCTCATAGCCTAGTGGACTCAAAGAATTAAGTCCCAATGGACCTGAAAAGCCTTAACCCCTAAGCCCTATAAGGTTCCTCTTATTGTTAGGTGGATTAAGATTTCAATCAAGCTCCATTTTCCAATTTAATTCCAGGTTAGTTTAAATGTCAACTATAATCCAGGACAAACTATACAAGTATTTACAAAGATGTATTTACAAATATTTACACATGTGCAAAATTTTTGAAATGTTTTGAAACCATGGATGTATGCATGAATGCAAGTTTTGCAAAATATGTACACAAATTTAGATAAGGTTTTTGCAAACTTTTGATTTTCAAAACATTTTGGAAAAATTTTATACTATATACATAATTTTGATATACACATATTTACACATTATTCACATAAAAAGTTTTTTAAACATTTTTACAAAAATAATTTGAATAAATAAATAGGTATGTGCAAAATGAATTATATATACAAGGAATTTTTTAAAATTTTATGGATTTTTAGGTTTTTAGCCATTTTTAATTATTAGCACACTCACACAAAGTACGAGTTATGGCTAAAGTGTATATGGAATATATACACACCCCCCTATACTTAGCTCGAACGATGTCCTCAGAGTGATCAAGAGCGATGAAGAAGACATAAACTCGTGCTTAGTATAGGGTAGTGAAAAGGAAGGCTATATACAAAGATGAATCAAAGAATAGAATGATGAGAACTCGGTGTTTCCCCCTATACTTAGGATCAACTAATCCTAAATATAGCAAGTTGTACACAAAAGGAAATCCGAGTGAAGGATGTACAGGGTCTACCCCCCCCCCCCCTATACTTAGGGTGAAATATCCCTAAGTATAGGCAGCAAACATGGGTAGAAAGAATCAAAAGAATACCCGAGAGTCCGACATCCCCCTATACTTAGGGTAAGGTTGCACCTAAGTATAGCATAATCATAAGATGAGAAAGGGATGTGGGACTAAAGAATAGAGTGATATGGACAACTGAATCTATATAGGTCGGAAGAATAGTGATAATCAGGCGTGAGATGCAATGGATATGAGTCAAGAGACCACATCTCCGCAAAGTGAATAGGGGCAACGTTCAACGACCCGCAGCTCATGATCTAGATATGGCTTGAGCCGCTGGCCGTTCACTCGAAAGGTAGCATCAGAAGACAACTCAGATATATCAATACTCCCATTGTCATGCACCTTTCTAACCAAATATGGTCCCTTCCATTTGCTCTGCAGCTTTCCTGGAAAGAATCTAAGCTTAGCATCAAACAACCATACTCTCTGTCCTGGCTCAAACTGCTTGTGGCTGATATGAGAATCATGTCATCCTTCACTCTCTCCGTATAATGTAGGCTGATTGAAAAGGCGGTATCACGAAGCACCTCCAGGGCTGCTAACTCTGCCCTCCTCTGATCTCCTACACTCTCTGGATCCAAAAGTATATCAGTGACTGCACAAAGTGACCTATGTCTCAGCTCACCAGGTAAATGGCATGGCTTGCCATAAACGAGGCGAGAAGGGAGATGTTCCCAAAGGAGTCTTGAAAATGTCTGATATGCCCACAAGACCGAGTCCAAAAGCTGTGACCAATCTTTCGGTCAGGGCGGACGACTTTCTGCAATATAGTCTTGATCTCCCTGTCCGACACTTCAGCAAGACCATTCGTCTGAGGGTGGTATGAAGTGGCAACTCGATGGTCTATGCTAAACTCGCTAGCAAGGGCCTTTACCTTGTCGTTTATGAAATGAGACCCCCCGTCAGATATCAACACTCGAGTTACCCGAACCATGAAATGATATTCTTCCTCAAAAAATCTGCAAACAGTCCTAGCATCTGCGGTTCGGGCGGGGATGCCTCCAACCCAACGACTTACATAATCAACGGCCAACAGAATATACTCAAATCCTTTACTCCTAGGAATGGACCCATGAAATCGATGCCCCATGCGTCAAAAACCTCACAGAAGTGTATGGGATGCATCGGCATCATATCACGCTGTCCACAAGTGCCCATCCTCTGACGGTCAGACATCTCTTCACGAACTCATCAGAGTCCTTGAAGAGAGTAGGCCACCATAGGCCAGATTGGAGCACTTTCTGTGCCGTTCTCCTCCCTGAGTGATGTCCTCCTGCCTCAAGCTTGTGGCAGTAAGTAAGGACGCTGTGGTGCTCCTCCTGAGGAATGCACCGACGCCAGATACTATCCCCTCCCTCATGGTAAAGGATGGGATCCTCCCAATGGTAAAACTTGGCCTTCGCGAGGAAGGTCTCAAGTTTCTGCCTGGACCAATCTTGTGGAACTTTCTTGGCGACAAGATAGTTCACAATATCAGCATACCATGGGAGCGAGATGATAGCAAGGATCGCCTCATCTGGGAAGGTCTCACAAATAGGGTCAATCTGCTCAGAATCCTTCAAGATACTCCAATCAGGAGAGATGATCCGCCACCACATTCTTGACTTCAGGCTTATCCTTAATCTCTATGTCAAACTCCTGGAGTAGAAAGATCCATCTGGTCAATCTAGCTTTGGCATCCTTCTTTGCCATGAGGTACCTGATGGCGGTATGATCAGTAAAGATGGTCACTCTAGATCCAATGATGTAAGATCTGAACTTATTTAGGGTGAAGACTACGGCTAGCATCTCCTTCTCAGTGACCGTGTAGTTCCGCTACGTGGCATCCAATGTACGGCTAGCGTAGTGAATAGCGAATGGGACACATCCCTCCTCTGTCCCAGCACGGCCCCCACGGCAAAATCGGAGGCGTCCGTCATGATCTCAAATGGGAGAGACCAATCAGGTGGCTGGAGAACCGGAGCCTCTATGACACAGCTCTTGAGAGTCTCAAACGACGATAGACACTTATCATCTACAAGGAACTCGGTGTCTTTCGTCAACAGATCAGTCAACGGTCGGGCAATCTTGCTAAAATCATGAATGAAACGTCGGTAGAAACCGACGTGCCCCAGAAAAGACCGTAGTTGCCGCAAGTTGGACGGTAGATTGAGTTTGCTAATGACATCCACCTTGGTCGGATCAACCCCCCATGCCCCTGTTGGAGATGATATGGCCAAGCACCATCCCTTGAGTCACCATGAAGTGACTCTTCTCCCAGGATAATACCAGGCGAACCTTTATGCATCGCTAAAGGACTCGGTCTAGGCAGTCAAGACAAGAGTCGAATCCGTCGTCGTAAACCGAGAAGTCATCCATGAAGACCTCTAAGCACTCCCCCACCATGTCCGAAAAGATAGACAGCATGCATCTCTGAAAAGTCGCAGGGGCATTGCATAGCCCAAATGGCATGCGTCTGAAGGCGTATGTGCTGAAGGGACAGGTGAAGGTGGTCTAGTCTTGTTCCTCGGGCGCGATGGCCACCTGATTGTAACCGGAGTACCCATCCAGAAAGCAGTAATGGCTCTTCCCTGCCAGTCTCTCAATGATCTGATCAATAAAGGGCAGGGAGAAATGATCCTTCTTGGTGGCCTGGTTGAGTCGTCTGTAATCTACGCAAACCCTCCAAGAAGTGGGTACCCGGGTAGCGATCTCCTCTCCGGACTCCGTGATAACAGTAGTGATGCCCGTCTTCTTGGGCACCATATGCAACGGACTGACCCACTTGGAGTCGGAGATGGGGTAGATAAAATCGGCGCTCCACCACTTCGAGATCTCCTTCATGACAACCTCTCTCAGATTCGGGTTCAGCCGCCGCTGGAACTCACGCGACGGCTTTGCCTCATCTTCGAGATAGATGTGGTGAGAGCACAGAGCCGGACTGATCCCCTGGAGATCTGCTACACTCCATCCTATCGCCTTACGGTTCTTTTCAAGAACCCCTATCAGACGGGATTCTTGCTCTCCAGTCAAATCAGCGGAGATAATGACTGGGTACATCTCATGCTCACCCGCAAGGAACCTATACTTCAACGACGCTGGTAGTGGCTTCAGCTCTGGACATATCGGTGCTGGCAAATCTGGCTTCTACAGAATCCGAGTGTATGCTGCCAAATCTGCTCGGGAAAATGAGAACTCTCTCTCGCAAACTGGATCTGGAGAAGGCTGCTCAACTGGACTGTCTCTACTCTGTATGGCATCAACCTCCTCCCTAGCTGTAGGCTCAGTAGAAGTCAGATCTGGTATAAGCTCATCAAACTCTGCCTAATCAAAATTTGACTTCGAGGGATCTGTATCATCATCACAAAACAACTCTGTCTCGCGGTCGAGAACCGAATCTGCTGGCTGAAAAGTATCCTGGACCAGGTTTGTGCTCTCCAAGCTATCCTCTGCTGGCGTCTCTGCATCAGCGCTCTCTGAAGGTGAGAGGATGGCCTGTGCGTCTGGATCTGCCCAAACTGCCTCATCATCTGTGATCACAAAATTGCAGTCCTGGTGGATGTCTCGCCTGTCTCTGTCATCTGCTCTGAATTGGAAGTAGTCTCTGAGCAAGCTGATCTCTGGCTCTGATGTCCTCGACCGTCTCTATTTGTACACTCTCGCCCTTGACGCGAAAGTTATACCTTCCCGCTATCATGGTCGGTCATGCCTTGGCTGTGGCCAAGAACGGGCGACCTAGAATGATGGGGGTATCGGTCACAGACTCAGGGATCTCCATGTCCAACACAACGAAGTCCACGGGGAATTGCAGGCCCTGAATCGTGACGACAACGTCCTTTAGCAACCCCTTCGGCCTCTTGACAGATCGATCAGCAAACTGAAGGACTGTCCTACTCTGTCATAGAGTGCCCAACTCGAAGCGGCCGAGAAGGACTGCCGGAAGTAGGTTGATCGAAGAACAGCTGTCTAATAGAGTGCGGTCGAACCTCTGCTCTCTGATATGGCATTTGACATATGGGCCTCCTGAATCTGGCCTCTTAGCCGGCAGACAGTTCTGAATCGCGAAACACGTGGCTATGTTCAGCACATGTATCTCTGACTGGTGGTTCCTCCTCTTCCTCCTAACTGTAGTCTGTCTCTGAGTGATCTCTGGAGTAGAGGGATGTGCTGCAAGCAATGGAAGGCCATATCCCGATATATCGGCGATATGTCGTCGATATATCGGTATCGACACGATATCGATATCGAAATCGATATATCGATATATCCGATTTTCAGCATTTTCTTCAGAAAGATTCACTTATATATAGCGATATATCGGCGATATATCGATATCGACACGATATCGAAACGATATCGATATCGATATGTCCTTCCATGGCTGCAAGGCCTCCTGAAGAGTCAGCTGAATGTGGAATCGGTCGATCATCTGCTGGCTGAACTCTTCCTGCTGCTTCTTTTTGGGATTTTCTATTTTCTTCCCCTTCCCCATGTGGAGTGCTCTAGGGAAGGGGATCACAGGTTCCTTCTCAGATGAAGGACTAGGAGAGGGTCACGGCTGCTCAAGCATGGCAGAATCCACACATACATCATCATGCACTACAGGTGGATCAGAATAAAATAAACCCCTTTCCTTTATTGCCAGATAAGTCCTGAGATACATGAAGGATGGAAAGACTACAGGACTAGCAGAAGTAAACGGTGGCCTCAGTACCACCCTCGGCATGTCGATTCGCGGCCTCAGCACTGCCCTCTGGCTCGGCAACAATGGTGGCATCAGTACCACCTCCCTCCATCTGGTGAAGTGACGGCCTCAGTACCGTCGTGCGGATCAACATCCATGGTGGCGTCAGCACCACCGTCATCATCTCTCGTGGCATCAGTACCGCACTCCTCCTCGTCTGGCGCTCTAGAAGTGGCCTGGGAACGCCGCTCAGACGAGACACAGCCTGCTTGCATCCTACCGCTCCTAAGTGTTGACAAAGTCAGTATCAAACAAATATGCAGACATATCACCAAAAGCATCACTAGGAGTGGCATACTCTGTGAAATCTACCTGCTCAGATTTCCTCTTCGGGTTGTTCGTTCGGCTCTATATGGGCAGGGATGGCAGCCTTCCCTCTCATGATCTCCCGCACCTCCTGGCGGAACTCATCCATTTCCCGTCGAAAAGTAGCCTACTGATCGGTCAGGAGGCGGGGCTATGTCGTCTAAGGTGGGGTTCTCATAGGATGGCCCATGAGAACCTGATGGGTGGCCTCGCTGGTAGAGAGGCTGCTGCTGTGGCTGGTGCTGAGGGTGAGAGAGGTACTGCTGTGGATGAAACTGTTGTGAGGCTGATCACGCCTCCAAGAATGTCCCTGTTGATAGGGACGAGAACCACACTGGGACGACTGCTGCTGCTGCTGGTGGTACACTGGGGGCTGCTGCTGCTGGTGATCTCGCTGATGGTCGTACTGGCCACCCTGACCTGAAGGCTGCTGCTGGAAGCTGGCACCTCCGGCCGACCAACGGAATCCGGGATGGTCTCGTCGGATACCGGGCTAGGGTCGGTCATGCCAAATCCCGTTGACGTCCATCAACGGCTCAGGCTCGTAGGAGAGTGGCGGGAGTACTGCCAGAGGCTGATCCGGCTGGTAGACCACCATCTGAGTGTCTGGGGATGGTGGTGACTGGTAGTACGGTTGTGGCTGTTGGTACGGCTCCGCCTGTACAAGGTGGACCTGTCTAGGCTGGCTGGAGCTGGAGCGCTGAGACGAGCTACCACTGCCACTCGGATCTCCTCGTGACTGAAGACGGGGCTGAGAAACCGTCTGTGCCTCCTGGAGACACGTGATCTGTGTCTTCAAGTCACTCAGCGTCTGTGCCATCTGATCCATCTGCGATATGCTCTGGCACTGCTTCTTCTCTATGATCTCCATCAGGTCCAGCTTCTCGTTGATAATGCCCATGTCGGTGGCTGTGGACTCGGCCTGTGCGACTGCCGCTGATGAAGTAGAAGGACCGGCATCAACCCGTCTTATCCTCTGGTACTGCACGGTCTGTGGCTGGGGGCGTCCCTGTGTATAGAGTCGGGTCTGGGACATCACTGTGTAGTTGTCGGTCATCTCCTCGTAGATGGCCCAAACCTAATCATGATCCTTGGTGAAGTAGGACCCGCCACAAGAAGCATTCACCAGGCCCTGCAGCTCTGGTGTCAACCCGCAAAGAAGCTCTCAACAAGGTTCGGCTTCGAGATGTCATGGTGCGGGCATCTGTCGGTAAGCTCTCTAAACCTCTCCATGCATCGTGAAACTGCCTCGTTAAGGAGCATGGAGAAGTTGTTGATCAGGGCCCTCGCTGCATTCGTCCGCCTAAGTGGATAGTACTTGTTTAAGTACTCGGTGCGGAGCTGCTCCAGATATACACAAATATCCCTAAGTGCTTCAGCCAGTTGGCTGCTCTGTCTGCAGGGAGAAAGGGAAACGCAATCATCTTGATGGTATCCTCGTCCACCTGACGGTCGTAGACGGTGCTGCAGATCATCTCGAACTCCTGGAGATGAAGATGGGGCTCCTCCGTGGCGAGCCCATGGAACCAAGGTAGAAGCTGAAGAGTGTTCGGGCACGATAGCCGGTAGAACAACCCAACGATGCGTCAAAGTCGATCCAGGGTTGTGTAACTCCCGCATCGGTCTCGGAGGCTCTGCTTTTGCTGCTGCTGCGGCTGCTGCCGCATCACCGGGTATCCTCGGTCCGTCGTCTGGGCCGCGCTGCTCGCGGTCGGCTCTCATCTGCTCCATCTCCCTCCTCATCTCAATCATGAAAGCACCCTGATCCCTCAACTGCTGTTGAACTGTCTCAAGGGAGGCGATCAAGGTGTTGTTGATCGCACCTGGTCAAGATAAATGTCTGCTCTCCTCGGGGGCCTCCGGTGCGGTCATCACTGCTGCCGGCCATGGTCTCTGCAAAGGCAAACGACCAAAACTCAGGTGCCGATAAATCATCAGTCTGCTGTCTCGCATCTGGCACACGTAACTCAGGAGTGGTAGAAGGGTGGTCAAGGGGGAACAGGGGCGGAATCGACCTCGGGTTCGGAGAGCGGGTCTGGGCTCTCGCGAACCGACCTAGATGAGTGGGATGGAGTGCTGAAGAGCAGTGCAGCCAGAGGCTGCCTAAGGGACATCCTGCCCATCATCGTGATCTAGCGAGTCGGACGGATGGGATCTGGTAACAACTATGATGAGCAAACAAACCCCAGATTCACCTACTCAACGCGAGCTGAAGACCGTAAGAGTTCGGTCAATTATCTTTTCAATTTTGTTAGGTGATCAAGAGCGGTTACGTGACCTGTTGGGAATCCAATCCGCCGAACAGATTGTCCCGTATAAAAGGCCGGTAGTCTGATCGAGGCTCGGATATGGCTCTAGCCTAGTGTGCGGGTCACTCTCTCGCTCAAGCAAACCAGGCAATGAGGGGGTTGCTCTCCGCAAGACAATTTTAAGTGGGGTGTCTTTTAGGGTCAAGTTGGATTAGCAGTCCCAATTTTATAGTTTTTGATTTTTTAAGTATTTTTCAATATCAAATAATGCCTAACGAATTTTTCGGTTCTCCTGATTATTTTAAGTCCAGAACCAGAGGGAGAAGACGAAAAAGCCGATGCACGAGAATCAATGATGCATGCAGAGTAAGAAATGCGTACCTGACTCCAGCAGTCTACATGCAGGGTGATACGTGCATAAAAATAAATGACAGAATATAAACTACCTATATGATGCACGCGGGAAAACCGGCCCTAAACAAAGCAGTTCTACTCGTGAAGAACGGTAGCCGGATACTCGAGCCTAGGTCCGGAGTCCTATCTTGGGAGCCACTCGGTGTCCGCCACAACGGATCCTGCACGCGCTGTATGTGACTCCTCAAGGCACGTGGACCAGAGCTCTAATAAGCGGCTTTTCTTGTGAATTAATTATTTAGGTCCAATTATTCGAGCTATAGGAACAAGCAAGCAATTAGGTGTGGGATCCTAAATAATTACGTCACAATCAGTCAAAATCCTAAGCTAAGGCTGAAAACCCGCGTAAATCAGACAAGTAGTAAATAAACGGTCGAAAAACTGCGTAAAAATCGCGAAAAACCGGTGGGGTCCCCCGAGCACACCGGTGCTCGACGAAACAAACCCCGAGAGTCTAAGTGTCTCTGTCCTGTCCCTGTATTATTACAACAGTTCAAATAATCTGACTGAAAAGTAATTCTAAGTTAAAGCTAATCTACGGCTAATCCATGCGGCTATTCCGCGGCTCCCGCACTTCTGCTGTCTCCTTGCGCTCTCCTGCGGCTCCGTGCAGAAGGGAGCCGCCTCCGATTCCCGCGGTTGCGTCGGCTCCTCGAGAGGAGCTGCCTCGGTCCTCGAGCCCTCGCAAGTAAATAAAAGGAGTGTCAAACCAGATAAATGTATCAACAAGTCAGATGAAACATATACAAAAATATCTACAGAAAGCTGCGAAAAAGAATACCGCAGAAAAGTCAAAACTGACTACTAAGCCGTGCTCCCCGGCAACGACGTCATTCTGATGAGCCGAAAAATTTCTCTCAATCAATCCGGGTCGTTGCGACCCGGATCGAGAGAGAAAAATCGGCTCAATCAAAGAAAAATGAGGATCAGACCATTAAACAGAGATATAAATCAATAAAACAACAATAGCGGTCTTGGCTATGAGATTAGCCTGGTGTAGCACCCAAGGTCGGACTCAGGGAGCACGAGTTGGGCCTTGCGGCCTACGAAGTAGTCAACTCACAAATAAGGGAAGAAAGTGTGTTTTTGGTGGTTTTTAAAATATTTTTTTGGGTTTTTAATAAAGGAAAATAATGAAAAGGCAAAAACAATCACATTCAACAAATTATTTAAACACTCTAAAAAGCTCCAAAAAAATCAAGCAAAAATATTTTTATGTTCTTTGGATTTTTTTACTGTTTTTGGTGAATTTTTGAGATTTTTCTGATTTTTATAGATTTTTCTAAAAATCAAAGAAGGTAGAAACAATGCACTACTGTCCAGCCAGGCTTGAAAGATCAATTTAAAATAACAAATTGATCTATAAAAGCATGAAGGTAATTTTTATGACAAATTTAGACAATAAGGAAAATTCAGAAAAAGAGTTTATTAATTTTTGAGTTTTCTACAATTTTTTAGAATTTTTATGAATTTTTAAAGGTTTTCCAATTTTAGGGTTTTTATATATCCAAAAATCATGAAAATTGCATAGAAAATCAAACACACAAAAACTAACAACTCCTATTTTTTAGAATTTTTGAAAGAGTTCTAATATTTTTTATGGTTTTCTAATCTGAACAGAGGTAAAAATGGCTATTTTTGAATTTTTAAAAATAATAAAAGCCTAAAAAATGTACCCAAAAATTAGGAAAATTTTAACACAGTGGCAGGAGCCATGTGTCCAAATCTCACACAATTTGGGTTTAATTTGCTATTTTATTAAAATCAAACAAAGAGCCTAGTTCACAAGGACCTAAATGTAACAAAAAACTAAGGTCCAAGGGCCAATCATTAACACAGCATAAAAGCCCAGGGCCCAACGTGCAAAAAGTCCAATAAAACACGCGCAGAGCACGTGGACCAGGCACGGAAGGACTGAAATGTAAATCCTATTTCTGAAAGATCAAACCATAAAGCACAAAAAGCACATGATCTATATGCAAAATTCCAGGTCTCACGTGTCGATGCACGTCGCATACACAAACAAGGACTATAAAGCAATTAAACTAAACATAAAGGTCCAGACTGCAATTATCCAAAAATAAAAACAACTCTATCTGATATTTACAGGACTAATTAATAAAAACAAAAAGGGAAAGGGCCTACGAGTAAATTACCCCTTATTATCCGAAGGATGGGGGCGCGCCACATAGCTGATCTGACGCTCTGGATCAAGGGCACCCCTCGCTGGATCTGACGGGCTGGGATCAAGCCCTAGAAGGATCGACGGTCGGTGCAACTCCTCAGATGGACGATTGGGAGAACGTCTGGAGCAACGGGTTGATCCAATGGCTGTGGAGGATCCTCGAAGAACAAGGCTCCGGCGAACTTCGCCAGAGCACCACGGGTGCGCGGGACCTCCTCGGGGGCTACAAAGATGTGGAACGGACTCATCACGGCCTCCCACAGATGGTGGGCTCCTCCGATGACGCCGGGAAGCTCCAAGGAGCTCCGGCGAGGCAGGCGGAGCTGGGCCTCTGTGCTCGAACGTCGGACCTCCAGATGAGGCCCCTTCGACCTGCAAAATGGCACTAGAGGAATCCTGGGTCGAGGGCAAACTGCCTCGACCCGTTAGAGGTGGCGAAGGTGACTGAATGAGGCGCGGCGAGGACCTCCGACGAGGCGACAGCGAATGAGGTTGAGCCTTGACTCTGTGGTGAGCCAAGCTAGGCGAGTGGGCGAAGAAGATGGAGAGGGGTCTCGTGAGTGTGATGGTCGAGTCGGATGAAGAAACGATGAACGACGCGGGAGTAATCGATCGGAGACGATGACGGGTGGATTTGGGCGAAATCGGAAATTAAGGGAAACCAGAAGAAATCGGGTTTACCTGGTGAAGGGTATCGACTGTGGACGAGCTCGCGGAGCTCTGGTCGTCGCCTCGAGGGTCGTCGGAGGCCCGAGGCTCGGGCGCTGCTCTGGGCGGCGCACGGCGGCGAGAAGACGCCGGATCAGTGGCGAAGAGCTCTTCCTCCTCTCTGCAACACGCCAATCCAACGCTGTCACTCGAGGGAATCGGGTGGAGGTTCTGGTGGAAGGAGCGACGCCAAAGATCGAGTGAATCGTGCGGCGGAGCTGGAGCTATATACTCCTGCAGGTCCGAGAAGATGGCGTCGGGTCCGGCTTGGTGAAGCACAGACCCCTAGGCAACATGTCGGGCGTGGGTCTCGGATGCAAGGAGGAAGGATTAGGACCCGGGGTTTAAGGATTTGGTGGTCGGATCAGCAAGGAAAATGGGGAGAAATCGGGTTGGTAGCTAGATTTGCGGGAAAGAGGTCCGCGGGGGAGAGTTGACCGGGGGTCAACAATCTCCCGTGGACCAATCAGAATGCAGTCTTTTATTAAAATTTTGAAAATTCAATAAAAAAATAATAAATGACCTTATTTCGAAAAACTTAAAACATGAAAAGTGTTTCTTTATTTTAAAATTATTTTTTAGTGATTTTTATTTATTTTTTTGAAATATAATTTAGGTATTTACAAAATATTATTATTATATACAGGTATATACATATGTATTTTTTATTTTTATTTATTTATTTTTATATAAATTATTCCAATTTTATATTTTATTTATTTATTAGATAAAATATAGAATAAAGGGGTATTTTTATTTTATTTTTATTAATTATTTACAAGGGTGAAATAAATAGTTTTATATATGTACATACATGGTATATATACAAGGTGGCTTTGATTTTTATTTTGTTTTCTTTTTATTTTATTTTTATTTTTATGATTTTTATTTTGTTTATTTACACTATGGACTGTGGAATATGTTCATATTTTTATTTTATTTTAATTATTTATCTACAAGGGAAAATAAATAGATGTGTGGTTCCATGTACATGGTATATATATACAATTATGAAGGAATTTTATTTCTATTTTTGTTTTTCCATTTTATTTTGATTTTATCTTTACAAATATATATACAAATGAATAGTCACACAATTTTATTTTTATTTAGAGGAAAATAATTTTTTATTTAAAAACATAGGTATATGTACATATATATGAGCTTCCCTATCTCTCTCTACTTAGGATCTTTTGCGGTCAGGCCCATGCTGAGCCTCCCTTGGGATTAGGTTGCTCAATATTTATTCTAAATATCTCCCTCCTTTTCTTTTATTTCTTTATTCTTTATGCACAAAAACATGCTAATTATTCATTTTACACAATGCATGTTGAATGGTAATTATTGCTATTTACAACTATCTACATGTGTTTTGCATAGGTTTTGTAGCTAAAATAAATGAATAAAGAGTGACGAATGGGTATTCATCAAGGAGTCACTAAAATCCAAACATGTTTCATCACTCCCTCGGAATGGAAGCGTCATAGTTATATAATCGTTTATGATCACATCACCCTTAGGTATTCCCAATACCTATACATCATGCATACTGGAAGACCTTCGAATAAACCCGAAGTTATAGATCTCTTTTAGACTGTCACCTTCAGGGTTTTATCATTAAGGTTCTCATTTGATCATTGGGATTTCGTATTGCTCATATGCTTTCCAAAGGCATATATCATACCTATAAATTCTGTCAAGCTTCATAAGCAAGACGACCATGCATGGAATTTATCGATCCCAATATCTCATGAGTGAGCTCATGTCTTCCGGTTCAGAAGTGAACATGTATGATCCCTTTGAGAGATCGTGTTACTCATATGCCCATCAGCTCCGCCGGTATATAGACCTTGGTTAGGTCATCAACCTATTAGTCTACCAAATGTACATACTCAGACATATAATAACACATCTGTCTCCGGTCAGAGGATGTGTGCCTATATCGCGACAGCATACGATGTAGGACTTTGTTATCTCGATCTCGTTAAGTCGACTCTTTGACCTAACTAATCTAACACCTCCGAATCTCTATTCCTATGCTGAGGACCTGCATCAAGAGGTCGGTCAGATATCCGCCTTTATAGATAAGGATTGCCATTTCCTACTCAGGCTGGAGATCACATCTTAACAATCATTTGGCGGTGCTTGATGAGTACTCAATCTAACTCTTTAGATATTCATCCAAGCACCAGCCTCTATGATTCAATAATTGAATCAACAGTTGTATGATCATTAAGATGGCCATGGTACATAACCCTAATTGTACTGAGGGACCTATTATGCAAATTAGTTATTGTTTATTTCAGATTAAGGAGTGAATTGCAATAACATTTCTTGCATAATGGCTCGTCGTGAGCTCGCATGTCCAACATCATCCTCCAAGAATATAAATTAGGTTCCATCTCCCAAAATCGGCCACATGGAGGGATTGGATATTCTGCACCATGCAGCATATGCCTCCCAAGATATCGATGGAGAACATCCCACATCTCTAGGGTCAGGTAGAGTTACATCGGAACTGTAGATCCTCTGAACCAGTACGCAAAACAAACTATCGCAATCACTCCAGATACGTGTTATCCATTTTCTCAGCAAAGTCTTATTCCATCTCCTCCAAGCTATGTACTCTAAGACCATCATCCTCCTTCGCACAGGTAACAGTCTTCCATTCCACTAAAGGCATGCGTACTCGTTACTAGAAGACGATCAGAAGAAGCGTTTCATGATGCCCTTCAATCTCTTTTGGGCCCCCACTGGTAAAATGCTGGATGAAAGGGAAAAAATGGGGATCCCCGATAAAACTGAGTTCAACAACACAATTCCTGCCCCCTCTAGACAGACACCTGGCTTTCCATCCCGCTAGCTTCTGCTCCATCTTTTCAGTTACTGGCAACCAATCCAACGAGTGCATCCGTCCGACAATCAAAGGGATGCTAAGATACGGTATCGGCAGCTCCCTTTGAGGGGATCTAAAATAACACGCACACTGTTCCATCTCTGTGTCATCGAGGTTGGAAGATACGAATTCCGACTTCTCCCTGTTGAGTCTCAGGATAGATACAACCCTAAAAAAATCGAGTACCGCTGAGATAACCTTGCAACTTTCAGCTCCATCCTCTGCAAGTAAAATTGCATTATCGGCGTATTAGAGGATGGGCACTGAAATCGCATCACTAAGGTAACCCTTGCATTAGCCCACGATCACCGTGTGACTAACCATAGTTGTCAAGGCGTAAGTCACAAGCACAAAGAGCAAGGGGGCAACATACAGACTTGACGAACCCCCACGCTGTGATTAAAAGTACCCCCCCTGGGAGTCCATTAACCGGCACCGCACAAGAAGTAGTTGTGGCATACCTCTTCATCCAAGCAATCCAAATGTCTGAAAATCCTTGCATGTATGCGATTCCCAGATAAAACGCTAGTCTACACAATCATAGGCCTTCGAGAAGTCTACCCTCCATAGAACACCTTTAGCCTTTCTTCTACGCCAATCTGCAACAATCTCTGATGCCATAATCACGTTGTCCATGAGTTGTTTGCTAGGTAAGAACACGTTCTGCAAAGGTGAGATAATACCGCTAAGCATCCCCTTAATCGATTCATCAGAGTCTTTGACACTATCAAATAAATCACGCTGACAGAGCAATCAGTCGGTAGTCAATCCTTACAGCAACGTCCTGCTTGGGAAATAGGAAAATGAAAAACTTGTTTAGGCGCTCGAACCCACGGTTTCCCTCCAAACTCCACAATACTCCATAACCTCCTACCAATGATGTCCCAGATTTCTCTGAAGAAAAACATCGAGAAGTCGTCCGGCCTAGGGCAGCCATCAGCATTCATACCAAAAACCACCTCATGAACCTCCTGCACAGTGAATGGTCTTGGCAAGGCATCAAAATCTGAGCGGAGATATGGTTCACCCCGATCTCCTCAAAGAAATGGTTCACCCAATCCCCGGCCATCGAGAGTCGCCACGTATGGATATTCTAATCATTAACCTGAAATAAACCTTAATCGATGTCGTAATCTCCTCTTCCCTGCTGAAATCACCCCCCCATAAACCGAATGGATAATGTTCCTCCTTCGTCGTCTACTTGCTATCGCATGAAAGTACCTAGAGTTGGAGTCATCTTCCTTCAACCATTTTTGTCGTGACCTATGTCTCCACTCCACCTCTCTCTTCATGTCTTCATCCTCGAGGATCTTTTGTACAATCCCACTGCTTGCCAGTTCTTCCTCATCCAGCTCATAATAGTCCTTCAACCTGTCCAATCTCACCACCTCCTCCTGAGCTCCCGATCAACTCCGCTCCTGAGCCACATGGGATTCCCCTTCAGAAGCCCACCAACATCCGCCGGAGGCTGCCAACTTCAAGGCCATCCTAACTGATGCAGCGTGACCCCAATTATGGGGCCACATTTATTTAATTAAATAATTATCAATTTTATTTACGTTTTTAGCGGTCATATTGGTCTAATTAAATAATTGAGATCGTCTGTGATCTCAACGTTTATTTCGTAAAGTTTAAATGTAATTTGGGTCAATTAAATAATTTAGGGTCCAATTAAGGTAGTTAGAGGTCAATTAGGATTAAATTAGTTGTTAATTTGATTTATTTACTATTTTTGTAAACCCTCTCTCCTTATAAAAGAGAAGAGAGGGTAGTCCATTGTTCTAGTCAGTCAATTATGAATCAAATTTGAGAATTATTCTCTCTATCTCTCTTTCTCCCTTCTCCCTCCACGCGATCTCCGCGGTCTTCTCCTTCAACCTCTCGTAATCCCGGCGAGTTTCTTCTTTTCAACCCCTCTCTTTCTCCACCAAACTTCCACCGCCAATTTATTTTAATTTATCGTCGACGCCGAGTCTCTGTTTGCATCACTAACCGTGGTCGACCCTACCACTGCGAGTTCGTTCCAGAATGAGGTGACCATATCACGAAATCCATCCTCCAGCATCCAACTACGCTAGAATCTGAAATATGTTGAGGTTCCTCGCCCACTGCAAGTGTTCAGGCATAGGGGTGTATGGTCTAATCTCAATCTCGAAAGGGTAGTAATCGTCAAGAGACTGAAACGCTCTAAAGCCTCAACAGACAACAAGAAATGGTCGATGTGTGACCAAGAGGAGGTACTTCTCCAAGTGTATTTACAGTTAGTCGCATCATACACCTTCAATGCTAGCTCCCCCACCACCTCAGTACAAAATTTGGATCCGAGATCTAGTGCCCCTATGTCTCTTGGTTTATCCTCAACAAATAGGGGGGGGGGGTAACAATCACCTCCTACAAAAAGTAGGGAAACGGCCCCTGACCTCCCTCAACTCATCCCACAAGATCACATTCATAGAAGCTCATGCAACATCATATACTGATGTTACTATAAAACGCAGTTGCTCCCGCCTGCTATCAAGGATCACTGTGACCGAATGTGCTAATATAATCTTGTCAGCCAGGGTGAAAAGATTATCATTCCACGCGACCAGAATTCCCTCAGAAATCCCATCAACAAGCACAGTCCTGAAGTCTGTAAGATGATGTTCGGACACGAAATCCCATTTCACTGACCCCCATGATGCAATTTTGGTTTCCTGTAAGCAAACAATGTCCATCTTCCATGCAACCATCAGAGAGCTAACCGCAGACCATTTTTCCGGTTGACCCAACCATCGGACATTTCATGGTATGATTTTCATTTGGTAACCGATGGGAAAGCCCTGCCACCTTCACTCCAACTACCTGCGCCACCACCATCTCGAAGGCCACCTTTTCGATTCCATTTCTTCCCCACTTGGGTCGCACCGCTTGTCAATCTCATTCAGTCCTTGTGGGAGACCATCAACCGGCCAAGATACCAGAAGCTGAGTCCCTTTGTCTGTCTGCTTTTGAGTTTCAATCCCAAAAAATAGTACCATCTGCTTTAATTGTAAATCTTCTTTGATTTCAGTGTAAGTTACAGCTTGTCGGACTACCCCCTAATCGTGAATGTTAGAGTTATTTGATTTAAATATTTCTTTATCTCTTTAGTTATGTAATCCCCAGGGGGGTCACGTGTGCAATTATCTCTTTTTGGTGGCTCTGAACCAAAAGAACTTCAATACAGTTGTCATTCACACAACTAAAGAAGTCTGGGACAAGCTCTAAAAAATGACAAATCCTTCTCCCACTTTAAGTAGGGTCAGCTAGATAGATTTTTGTTCAAATCCATGTTTAAAAATCCGACTATTTTTTATGTTGATTGCCGACGACCCAACGCAACCCCCACAATAGAGGATACGAACCCAAATCTTTTGGGTGGTAGACACACTGCACTACTACCAAAACCACTGAAGTGTATACACACTAAAATATATGCCTTGAAAATTAATGAAAAGAGTTATAAAGTTCAGACCGAAATAATACAATACGTCTCATATTTATAGAAGTCCAACAGCACGCTGCAAAAGATTGTAATTAAGAACCACAAATTCATAGAATTACAAAAATGAAAAAGATACAAAAAAGGAATTCAGCATATCCAACAGAAGAATCCAAAATGTCTCTGTTTCTCAAGGATGTATCATATCTGCATACAAAAATTCCTTCTCCTAGAAAAAAATCAGAACCTAAACAGTATTCAAAAAGAGAAAAAAACCCTAATCAGAAGTTTGTGGCCAAAGGATACTTAGCATGTTCAGCTTCTTTTATAATAACTAATTATGCACCATCAGAAAAGGGCAGTAATGAAGTACGCCAAATGCATATGTACCATCAAATATAGTCTAGAGTGCGCTATAACTCGGAAAAATAAGAAGTTGCATGTGTGTTTGTGCGTATAAGACTTATCATGTGTATTATAAAAGGACGGAATAAGTGATGGTGCAAACTTCCCACTCAAAACCTATGCAACCAGTGCTTCCAATGTTTGCCTAGTATTTGTAAATGAGTAGATTCAGTCTTTTGTCGTTGTCAATTTTCATGTGTGCGACTTTAACTAGCTAACGATTCGAAAGATCAAAACTTGTGTGATTTGGTAAGCCAAAGTTGCATACCACGGCACAAGCAAAAATATGCAGCTTATGTGAGGCGTGTTACATGTGATGGTGCGTTATTTATGCTTGATAAAACATATAATATTAGTGTTTAGTGTTTGTGACTTATGAATTATAGTTTACCTGATGGTGTTGTACTGGGAGCTAGAAAATGCAGTACATAGCACCGCACTACCCTGGAATTTAAACGTATTCCACAATATCAATTCTTTCTCATTCCCGATCAGAGTTGCCACGCGAAGTCCATCACGGCTTCGAGACATTGAAATGACTGGGGTTAAACACTCAGACGACAATGTCTACTTGTTCATAGAGTCAAACCACAACTCATGTGCACAGAACATGTGCATCCACACACTCACAAATGGGACGTATAGTGCACATACTCACATGGCTTGCGTGCAAAGGAAGGCACGCTACAGGACTTGCACAGGCTACTTGCATAGGCACTGGACTTGCACTTGTTCTGTGCGCAGGAAGCCACGCTGTTATATGACAGCACAGGACATCGTCGCAGGAGGCGCACAACGAGGAACTCAGCACAGGCGCGAGGACTGGAGTGGCTCAGCACATGCGCACAGGCGCACAAAGTTCTGGACAACTGAGCGCCAAGGGCGCGGGGGCCTGGTCGGCGCTTCTGGATGCGCTAGGGCGCAAGCGTGGCGTACAAGCCTCTGGCTGCGCTAGGACGTCTGGACCTCTGTGTGTGCGCGCGAGGCTCCACAGGGCGCAGGTCGTGGAGGGCGCAGGGCGTGGAGTTCTCGAGGCTCGGAGCGCGCAGGGCGTGGAGGGCGCATAGAGGCGCTGAGCGGGGAGGGCGCGGAGGGGGAAGGGCGGCGCGGGGGTGGTGGGTCAGGGCACCATGCGCGGGGAGGGGGTGGGGCAGGTGGCCACGCGCGGGGCGAGTGGCGGGGGGGCCACGCACAGGAAGATCGCCGCCTGGGCGCGAGCTAGGACTCGCCTGGGAAGATCGCCTGTTAGATGCGCAGCCTACGAGGGTTGCGTCATGGCGATGGCGGCGACCTCGAAATCGAGAGAGAGAGAGAGAAAGGGCGGTGGGTGGGGTAGGGTTAGGTTTCAAAACTCCCGCCTAGGGACCGTCGCTCTGATACCATGTTGAAGGGAACGAATGAGATGATATTCCATTAACCCTAGAGCTCTCTTATATAGGAGAAAAGCTCTATGGGTAATTTACATAAAGAGGACAAACAAATACTAAATGATAAAATTACTCTAACAAGAACCACTGCCAACAAGATGCTCAGTACTGCACATTGCAGGACACTCCCAGACTGACAGTTTCTCTCCACATGTCAACAACTCTTCCCCGTCGACGCTCCAAGCCATCCCGTGTACCCGAGAACTATGCTCCGAAATCTGGGACAGGCTCTGAATTTAAAAAAAGTTTATAACATCACACGTTATAATGCATCAAAAACCACTTAATTTGAATTCCACTACACAAAAGAGGATCTCATATTACATTTTTAGTTTGGACCAATCATAAATAAATCCTTATTCATCTTAGGATTTTGTCAATTTCATGCTTCCTTCTAATGCAACCATGTTGAACCAGTTTTTGCAACCAAAAATGCACATTACGATGAAGAGATAAATTATTTTAACCTTCATGTCGCCTTTCAATTTTCTAACACTAACAACAACCCTTTTATTATTCGGTAAAAAAAGTGTTTTTGAGACTCGCATCGAGGTTCCAGATTTATATATATTTCTTTCTACATAATAACTTTAAAGTTGACCAGCAGTCAAAGCAAAAGAATGACAAAGAAGCATGAGCTATCCCTGGAGGTATTGAAGTACTCTGACCTTGTGAGACTATAACTTGACTATCCCTCCGATCACTATCCCACGACTACACTAACAACAACCCTTTAATAATTCGATAAAAAGTGTTTTGAGACTCGCATCGGGGTTCCGATTTATATATATTTCTTTCTACATGATAACTTTAAAGTTGATCGGCAGTCAAAGCAAAAGAATGACAAAGAAGCATGAGCTATCCCTGGAGGTACTGAAGTACTCTAACCTTGTGAGGCTATAACTTGAGTATCCCTCCAGTCACTATCCTACAACTACACTACGAAACCTCTCAGAGACGTGGATAGTCGATATTAATCTCTTGTTAGCATGGTCCATCAAGGGGCCATCATATCAAAAGTCCTTATTAGGCAGAACGAACTAGCATAGATTTACTAGTGATTTCTACTTTCTAGCTAAAACATTTAGATGTATACTTGCTCCTTCAGATTGAAGAAAAGGTGCGGCTCTTTGTTCCTTGAAAAAAATTAAATGGGCTCTCCACACAAGCAACTAAAGGAGGGACGACTTTGGGAACGCAGCGAAAAAGTATAGAACATGGAGTGAAAATCATAGGCAAAATGGGCACGACAAGAGTAGGTTCATTAATCTATATGAAAGATACCATAAATGGCATCTCTTGTTAGTTTAGTATGTTAAAAGGTTGTCTATGACTAAGCTTTACTTTGAAATGCTAGTTCCTTAATTTTTGGTGCTCAAACACAATAGCATGAAAATAATTTTGATAAAATATAACAATACTATGCTTGCAAAATTTACTAAAAATTACGTTCATAAAATATCCATGGCATGCTAAGGTCAGGTTTGTTATCTGTATCAGTCAGCTCACCCTGCCAGAATGCAGCACATAAAATGAAACTATAGAACTCTGGAAATGAATCATGGTTACCTTTCAAGTGAGATCTCCCTTCAAATGAATTATCATCGAGCGGTGAATGTGACCTTTGGGGCATGCTCGGCTAACTCCTGTATTTTGCCCTGACAGAGATGAATACATCACATACGAAACTGCATTGAAGACAGTTCACAGAATTCCAGTGATGGCTGATATGGGGTACAGCTTATATACGGGCAAATATGTGCCACAATATCATAAAAACTTGTCTGCGAACCTTCAAGGCTGTATTGCAGGATTCCATAGAGATTTGGTCGATACTATACATGAAGCTTTTCTTCCTTGAAATTCATGCACGACCACACTTTTTCTTGGAGCACATAAGCTTGCAATTTTCTTTCTGCAAGATAGAAAGATTAGCTTGTTGCAATCTTTCATCTCCACATATCACATAACACAAATGGCCCTCCTTAAATATAATTCTAGTTTCTTTCTATGGGTCTCTAGCTTCGAGCAGTTGTCTCTAATGCTGAACAATATCTTGAGAGCTCCATTGCTAAGCTCTTGTTTCGTAAAACCACGCAGTAGCATCTCATTGTATAGGTGTTGGCGGCGAGCAGCAGGACGGATTTGAGGGCGTGGGCGACTGGAAAGGCGCAATCTTGGAGGAGTTGGGAGGCAATTTGGTGGAGCTGCGAGGGAATGGGAGGGGGTGGGCCCGGCAGGGTCTGGCGGCGGGGGAGGGAGGAAAATTCGTCCTAGGGGTAAGTTTCTAAACTTATTACTCCTGGGCGGTCACGATTATTTTTTTTTGTTATGTACCGTAGGTAAGCCGCCTTTTCAAAAGGTGGCTTTGCCCTTGATGTTTTTATGTGTCATATGCCAGTGAGAGCCGCCTCTTCAACATGCGGCTTTGGCTAAAACCAAAGCCGCCTCTTGAAGAGGCGGCTTTCCCCCTAGAGTTTGTATGTTACGTATCAGCGAGAGCCGCCTTTTCAAGAGGCGGCTTTGGCTAAAATCAAAGCCGCCTCTTGAAGAGGCGGCTTACCAAACATAACAAAAAAAATAATTGTGACCGCACAGGAGTAATAAGTTTAGAAACTAACCCTTCCCACAAATTTTCCTTGCGGGGGAGGAGAAGGCGGCGAGAGGACGGCGCATGGTGGTCGAGATGCCCCGTGCTGTGCAGGGATTATACGGCACGGGGCGTTGTATGGTCGGGGATGAGGCCCACTTTGGGTGCATCTTTTGCATGAGGATTTGGATTTCATTTTCGAAAAGGGATTTTTACCCGGCATACTCTATAATCTTTTCAAATTACCTCTACGACCTTTGAAATATCGTAATTCCTCTCCCGACCTCGTAGACTTACTCCGTCTTACCCAACAAACCCTACCGTCAATTTTAACTATATTTGAGTCAAATAAAATACTTGGGTTAGTCTTGAGTTAACCTAACCAATTAGCCAAAATAAAAAATAATAACAAAGAAAATGCCCCACACGTTCTTGGGGTGGCTGCACGGGGGAGGGACTCCATCACGAAGCGGCGGAAGCAGGGGGAGGACCGGGCTCCATCGCGCGGTGGTGAACATGAGGTTGGTCTTGCTCTTGGGGACCTCCACGTTCTCGAAGTACCCACCGGCCTTTATGTAGATCACAAACCTGGTTGTGCTCCCATTGGGCGCCGCTGCGACGGCATCGCCGATGGTGGAGAAGTTCCCTGCGCCGTCCTTCGCGACGACGAGGTTGGGCATCAGGGAACTGACGTTGGTCTGGAGGAGCCTCCTGTCTTTCTGGAGATCCACGAAGGGAAGCCGTTGCGAACACTGCCGTAGCCATAGAATGCAGGGGAGGACGATCGCTTGCGACGGGGGAGCATGTTGGTGAGGGCTAGGGAGTTGGTGACCATGCTGGAGATATGGTTGAGATGGGCCTCGAGGGAGGGGCAGAGAGTGTCGTGGGGAGAGGCGTTGGCGAAGCTGTCGAGGCAGGTGTACTAGTTGGTTATGACAGCGGAGAGAACGGTCTGGAGGTGGGGGAGGCCGGTGGAGTTGGGGGAGGATGAGATGTCCAGAGAGGGTGTCATTGAGGAAGTCGAGCATGTCGGAGAGGAGCTCCAGGCAGTCGAGTAGGGCGACACGGTGGATGGGCTGGATGCTACGGGAAGGGGCGGTGAAGGGAGCTGGTGCAGTTGGAGGAGGCAAAGTGGATGTCGTGCTCGGTGCGCTTAATGAGAGATGAGATGATGGGTGTGGCTAGGCGGCGACGGTAGGGGGGCCTCCATGGTCGTCGGAGGGAGGGGGCGGGCTCCATCGCGCAGGGGTTGGGGGCTCCATCGCGCGCGCGGTGGGGGCTCCATCGCACATCCGCGGCATCGGCATCAGCGCCTCCATCGTCGACGGGAGGAGGGGAGGGGGGGTCTAAGCAGCAGCGGCAGGGTGGGGACCTCCATCATCGGCGGGGCGGGGGGCCTCCATAGCAGCATCGCCAGGGACGCGCAGTATCGCCGGGGTCGCGAGGAGGGGACCGAGCAACGACTGCACGGGGGCCCTCCATCGCTTGGGGGGTCTCCGATGATTGAGTGGCACTCAATGTAAATTTAATAAATAAAATGGGTATGATATAAAGGAATACAACAAAATCTGGTTAATTTTAACGGGGTAAATTAATGGGGCTTAATCGTAGGGTCTTGTAGGGTAAGGGTTAGCAATTTTATAGGGTCGGGGGAGGAATTACGATGTTTCAAAGGTCGTAGAGGTAATTTGAAAAGATTATAGAGTCTGTCGGGTAAAAATCCCTTTCGAAAATGGAAATATAATGGGAGAGAATGCATTGGGCCAACGTCCAAAAAAAGGTGGGGAAAAATGTAGACGATAATGAGTAACGTGTGGAGATGAAAACATGTGTATATATCTAAATATCCGATTGTCGAATTCGAAAATTACCGAATTGAATATTTGGATTCACATTTTTGATTCGAATGCAAAATCAAATATTGATATTGGTTTTAAAAATTTTCCAGATACGATTGAAAAATGAAAAGACGAGAGCCGCTAAATAATGGTCTGACAAATCAGACTCACTGTCGCTGGAGCGACTACTCAAGCCTTCACGTTCGTCAATAATTAACCCACACAATTAATCAAGCAATAAAGAGCGAGGATTAAAATTTATTTTACCCTACTAAAAATGTATAATGGCAAGTAAGTAGGGGTCGAACACAGGAAACAAAAGGTGTAGAGTGAGCAGACAAGAAGTCAAGGCCTATGCTAATGAACTACTTAGCCAATATGGAATTTTTTGTGGGTTTTTTATTTTAAATTTTTTTATTTAATTTTGTATTTTTTTGTATTTTTATATTTTGATTTAATTTTCTGATTTTTATATTTCTTTTTATCTTTTAGATTTTTATAGTTTCTTTTTCAATAATAGTATATATATACAATATAAGAGAAAGAGGAATGGAGTATTTATAAAAATAGGTAAAAATATTCAAAAATCAGGAAATAAAATGTTTTTGTCTTTTTATACTTTTCTAATATTTTTGTGATTTTTCTAGACTTTTCTGAATGTTTTTGGTGCTTTTAAAGTCAAAAATATTGAAAATAGTGAATAGAAGTTGCAGTCTGACATTAACATGAGGATTAAAAATATCAAATAGTGTCCAAAATGCCTCAAATTAATTTTAAAATAAAGATAATGAAACAAAGAAAATACAGAAACAGATTTTGTATTTTTAGGATTTTTGTATAATTTTTAATGTTTTTATAAAGGTTTTTGAGGTTTTATAATTTTTAGGAGTTTTGTTTTGTAATTTTTAGTGATTTTTGGGCTGAAGTGAAAAGACGATAAAATAGGCAAAATATATTTTTTGGGAATTTTCTGCGATGTTTTATAATTTTTATGTATTTTCTAATGCAAACAGTGCTGAAAATGCATGTTTTTTATTTTTAATAATTATTAAAAAGCAATAAAAATGTAAAATGAAAATATGCCGTGATACTATGATGCAACAGGAGCACAATGTGATCTTTGTGGATTTTTTAGGATTTTAGAAATGCATGCAATAAAGAGATACAACATCAAGAAACTACACTACTGACAAGGGCATAAGTGCAAATAAGCAAACATCCAGGGGCCAAAGTGCAATTTTCACGCAAAATTTATAACTAAATATTGCAGTTAATGAACCAAATACAAATATCAAAACCCGCGGGGGTGTTCCTGCAAATAACCTAACCAAGCGCGTGACTAACACGCGCCTGGGAAGGACATGTATGCAATATTACAAAAAGCATGGGGGCCTTGATGCAAATTACACAAAAACAGTATACTGCATATAGAAGTTTCTGGACTAGGATGCAATAAGAAAACCCTAAGAGGGGTCCCTCGCAAAATGCCCTTCACCTCACGCGCACAGGCACGTGAGGTGATGTGGCAGAGGACCTTTTGCAAATAATGAAAATTTCATGGGCTTGAATATAAATATTACAAAATATTAAAGCAGCAGATGAAAGTTTGAGTTTCAAATTTTAAATACAAAATTGAGCGAGGATGGGAACTGCAAAATACCCTCGCTACGCGCTATCGGACGGCTCATGCGGCTCAACTTGACACGTGGCGCCAATCGAACAGCCCGTACCCCTTCGCTTTCAGCGGTCTGGATTAGAACATGATAGGACGATCGGACAGCTAGAAGGCGGTCCGATCCTACGGCTGCTAAGTGGCTGGGAGAACAAGGTTGATCCGACGACATGGAGAGGATGACGAAGAACACCGCCTGGAGGTCGCTTGGATCATTGATTCCGGCCAACACACGGTCTCCACCAGTCCCGAACCGAGGGCAAAATGGTCCTGGGAGTCGTCCGCGTTGATTGAACTTCTCAGTCGAAGCTGAGATGACCTGAGATGCTCGGACGAGGAGGTTCGCCTGGGGACTTCTTCCCTGGAGTTTCGAGGCTCGATAGAGCCTTCTCTTTGGCTCTTCCCTGCAGGGTTAGAAGCGGAACAAAAAGGCGATGCAGCTGGGGGTGTTTCGGGGCGAAATGGAGGTGGTTCGTGGCTCGGGCGTGGAGCTCCGGCGAACGGCGGAGAAGGAGCTCAGGTGGCTCGATCTGAGCGAGATCGAGGTGTATGGAGATACGTCGGGCGAGAGAAGGCGAAGGGGAAGTTAATGAGGATGGAACCGAGTCGAGTCAATGGGTGGATGAGGCGGAACACAGTGGCGGAGCGGAGCTCCGCCGTGAAGTGATTTGCGGATTCACGGCGAGGGGGTAATTGAAAACTAAACCTGGTACAAACCTAAGCTAATTATTACTTAATCAAGGGAAAGAACGAAGAAATGGGGCGAACGAATCACCGGGGAGACGAGCTCAAATAGCTCGCGGCGGATGTCTGACGATGAGGGGACCACACTCGATTCAACACCACTGGAGCTCGGACCAGGCGCGATGGACTCCTGCTGTCACCAGGAACTCGATACGCTCTAGATCTGGGCGAAAGGTTGGTGGAAGAGGGATCAAGAATCGAAGGGAAGGTGGGGGTGGTTTTTGAAGGGTTGACGGATAGGGCTCCAAAGTCGAGGAAGAACGGGCGAATCGATGACCCACTCCCCTAGGAAACATTAGGGCATGAATCACCAATCTTCGAGGACAAAAGGTCACGAAGACCTTAATGCCAAAGGATGCAAGATGTGATCTGCAAAAATCCTCAAAGATGGCGAAAAAACCAAAGTCCTGACAAGCTACAGGAGGTCAGACAGTTGACCAGAGGTCAACTTTCAGACCAACCTGGTTGGTCCACATGGACCAACCAGGAAAAATCCCCTAGAAAATAATTCAAAAATCATTTAAAAACATTAATTGAATTTATTAATTTTTCGTTATAAAATAATTTTTTTATTTTATGAATTATTTTATGCTGATTTTTATTTATTTTTTAGAGGTTAATAATTACAAGTTACAAATTATGCCCTTTTTAGGTATCTTTACCTATATATTTAAGTATTTTATTTTTATTTTGTAAATTTAATTTATCAATTTTTCTTTATTCTTTTATAAATTTATAGAGTATTTTTATACACTTAAATATATTTTTATTTTATTTTTCTGAAGTGTTTTGTACACTTAATAAAATAGAAGTATAAATTGTATAGGTATGTGCATAAGTCTTATACCTAGGTATTATATGCAAGTATTTTATTTTTTTTGTATTTTATTTAGGTTTTTATTCTTATTTTAATGCACATATTTATTATAAATAATATTTACAAAATAATAAAAATATAAAATTATCAAAATAAATAATAATAAATAAAATGAATATTTTAATATGTACAAGTATACAATATGGGTCCAAAACTCAACTTTCAAACCGTAACTCTGAAAAATACGAAACCACCTCCATTAAATAGCTTATTTAATGTTATATACAATTAAAGGTGAGTTGGTACATTTCGAGTTTTTATTTGCAAGATACGGGTCTGGGAAGTTGGGATTCTGGAATCTTATTCAGATCATAACTTTTTGTCTGCATATTATTTTTGGGTGAAATCAATTTTGTATTTTTCTACATTTAATTATCTACAACTTTCATGTTCAAAGTTTGTTTATTTAAGGTATAAAAAGTGGAACCAAAAATAGATTCCAAAATGAATAAAGAATGAATAAAGTAACAGGTATTTTTGTTGTAATTTGGCCCTTATCTCCCCCTACTTTATTCCTTGTCGACCTAGTCATCTAAATGCCTAGGTCTCGGGGTTTCGGGTCATAAAATACTTACAATATTTTTTTCTTTTCTTTTCTTTTCTTTATTCTATAATTTTGGCTTTAAAAACCGTATTTTATACAATATTTACACAATGATGCATGGATGCTAAAATACCTAAATTAAGCCTATTTACATGCATTTACTAGGGTTTTTAAGGCCAAAATGATAGAAAAAAGATGATGAAACGTAGATTCATCATCCCTCAATACTTGCCTTTGCTAGTCCCTAGCAAACACTTATGCAATAAGTGCAGAAAAAGAGAAATAAAGAAAAGAAAAATAAGAACTTGGATTAAGTTTAATTATCAAACTTGTCTTCACAAAATCAACGTTTGGAGCTTAAGTCGGACCTTTGGAATTTTTAGTGCGGGCGGAACCTTAGTGAGAACCGGATTTGAAATCCAACGGTCCCTGAGAATCCCAATACTCTGTTCAAGTCTCCTCAATAGCCAGGTCAGAAATATTTCAACTCATACGCAAACCCTTATGACTATGAATCTGACTCGTACAGTGTAAGTGATGGTGGCTCTCCCCAACTGAAATGACAAAGAGACTGAGTTCTCCAATATGACAATCCAATGATTCCCCAATCCAACAACTCATTCCTCAAGGAACAAGGTATTCCCTTCTAAGTTCAAGTGGCAACCAACCTAAGAGGAGGGGGTGAAGAGAAGAATGGACGGTAGACAGTGTAGCTACCTATCCTAGGATGCAAGACCCGTGTAGTCAAGTCAATCCAGCTGCAGGCTCACATGATTTGACTTTGAAGCTCAAGCTTGCTTATTGACTTTACACATATGTACACTCCGGCAGGCATTTTTATTTTTGTACAGGCATGTCCACTTTTTGGAATTTTTTGCTTTTTGCATTTATTTTTGAATACTATACAGCAACATTTACATAGGGAGTTTTTCCTCTTGAGCCAGTAAACTATCCCTCTTTTGAAGCTTTATTGCAACTCACGATCTCCTATCCTCGAAACTCATCATCACTGGACGGGTTGGGGTGCACTTCCCTCCCTAGAGGAGGACAAGTGTTTCCACCTGTGTGTGTCTCATACCGGCAAATCCAACCTCCTCACCACTCTAACTGAGTTGAGCCAAGTGAAAGGTGCAGGTGTCCAAGTTAGGTCATTATCAACAAGAGTCGTGCGTGCGCTCCGAAATACTCTACTTAGGCAGTCAAGAATCCATTGAACCAAGTCTTGTGATTGATGAATCTGTGATTCATCACTTCAAAAGTCAAAAATAGAGCCTTGTTCCCGAGTAAATAGAGGCATATTTCCCTTTATAATGCATAAATAGCATTCATGCATACACACATAATACATTCATTTTAGCAGTCCATTTACATTCAATCAAGAAGCCAAAATCCCTTGTAAAATATCCACTCACTAAAATAAACTCTTCCTTATAATATGTACTCTTTAGTTGATAATATAGGGAAGAATGCCAAATATCCCCCTTGTAAATTAGTCAATAAAGCCCTAGAACCCCTGTACACTAAAATGCACATAAATCCCTCATACAAACTCCGAACTAGGTCTACATACTCTTAGAATACTACACATTAAAAGATCTTTAAAATGAGACTAATTTCATCCAATTTGGAGCTCGTATGAGAAAGTTGGGTTTTTGGGCCACCTTGTATACTACATATATGTATATTTGTATCTTTGTATTTATGTATCATATTTGACCTCATCTCCGTCTTTGGTCAACATGAAACATGTAGATCTCATCGAGATCTACAACTTTCATGTTTTGAGTTTTTCCAAATTCGGCCCCCTCTTCTCTCTACACATTCATTTTCGTCAAGCCATTCACAGCAGGCCACGTGGCGCCCTCTGGTTGCGCCACGCGGCCCGCTCCCCTTGCCTCATCCGCCTCATCTTCCAGCCGTTGGATCTCCTCCTGAGATCCAACGACTCCAGGTGTTCCACGCACGCCCCATTGCCTGAGCCGTCAGATCATCTCCTGCCTTCATCATCACCGTTCATAAGCGCCTTAAGCAGAGCTCGCCACGTGTCAAATCCTCAACCCTCTGATCGACCTCTGCCTTTCCATCTCAGCCGCGTTTTCCGCCTTTTCTTCTCAGCCGCTTGATCAACCCTAACTGCTCATCCTCGCCGCTCGCTAGCGCTTCGCCCGCAGCTCGCCACGTGGTTCAACCGCAGCCCATCATCACCGTGCCCCGATCTAATCCTACCCAGCCATTACCTCTTCGATCACCACCGTTGGATCACAAGATCCAACGGTGGAGACTTCGTCTCCTACCTCCGGGCCCCCCTCTCTCCCACGATCTCGATCTTGCGCGAGACATCGTCCCCTTTCTATTTTCGTCTCCACCTCATCCACCCTCTCCGACCGCCAACACCACCACGATGGAGACCATTCCTCCCTCACCCTCGCCAGCTCCCTCGCTTCCCACGACTCCCACCAGAGTCGCCCCACGTAGACCACAAACCTCACCTCGTCACCAGCCAACCCATCACCTTCATCCTATAAATCATCGCCCTCCGGCCACTGTCACGCTCATCCGCCACCCCAGAGAGCTTCCCTGAGCTCTGAGCCTCCTATTGGTGACAGCAATTTGACGATTCATTGAGCGAAGAAGGGCTTCTTCTCCGGCGAGATCCACGACACCTCCGCCGTGTCGCAGCCGCTACTCCACGACGCTGCACGAGCTCGGGACACCACCGATCCCTCGAGCGACGACCTAGAACCCGAAAAGGAAGTCCAATCCCCAGGTGAACCCCTCCATCCATCTCCGATCTTCGATTCCTTTTTCTTCACATTTTCTCGCATTTTTATTCGCCGCCTACGGTCACCTTCTCGCTCCATTCCATCCCGCCGAGCTTCGCGTCGAAGCTCTCATCTTCGCGGCCACATCTACGCCCGACGACGACGCACTGCATCCTCCATCAGATCCAGCTCCGCCACTTGGCCGGAGCACCATCGCCAACCCACCTCCGTATCCCTTAGGCCTCTCCGATCACCGTCACTTCTCCACAAGCACACGCACGAGCTCCGGCTCTACCTCTAACATCTGCAGGAGCACCTCTGTTCATTGAACGGAAGCTTGCCGGAGGCGACTTCGAGCTTCATCGCTAGCACCCTCCGACGGCCCTCTCCAGCTCCTGGGACCATCAGTGCCTTCGCCGCATCGCCACACTCCTACTGGGATATCTCCGACACCTCGGAGAGCTTCATCGGCATCTGGAGGAACGGGCGGAGCTCACGCCACGTCGTCGAAGCCCAGCCATCTCCTCCGCAGGCGGCGGAGGCCCGTTGAAGGAGAAGCTCCAGCTGCCGTTCGATCACCTTGATCGAACGGTAGACTTTGTGCCACGTCGCCCCTCGGCCGCGCTTCACCGGTACCGTTGGATCCTTCCGGATCGAACGGCGCTTAGCCCTCCACGTCATCGACATCTGGAGCAGCCAGGAGCCGTCAGATCAATGTAGATCTGACGATCTTTGATCAAGCCACGCGTCAGCACCAACACCCCTTGGATCAATCTTGATCCAAGGGCCTTCAGCGAGCCACGTCGCCATCTTCATCGACGCCCAGATCGCCGTTGGATCAAGCTTGATCCAACGATCCTTATCGAGCCACGCAGAAAGAGTCCGAGCCTCTTCCCCGAACCTAGGCTCGGACAGCCCGAAGCTTCTCCGAGCCTCACTCCAGACCTCGAGAAGCGTCGAGCCTAGCCCCGAGCCTCCGCAGCCATCCGAGCCTAGGCCTCCCACGTGAGGAGCACGTGCGACCTGGGAATTTTGCACCGAGGCCCTCGGGACTTTCCATATTTGCAAAAAGGTCCCTGTGAAGCTGAGCCCACGTGAGGAGCACGTACTTGTTGGAGAAATTACACTTGAGTCCCCAGCATTATAGGTAATTGCATTTTAGTCCCTGTTTGCATATTTGCTTATTGTATTTTTATTTTCCTGTATTGCATTTATACCCTTGTGTTTGTACGCATCCCTAGGTTGCATTTTACATCATTTTGCAAATCTAAAAATTGCATTTTGTTGAGAAACTTGTCCTCTGTCTATTGGTCCATGTGTCACATTTTTGTAATTTCAGTAGAATTATTAATGAATTAATTGGTGCATTTTTGACATATTTTGCCCAGTGACACCTTTTAATTTGTAGTTAATTCTTTGTGCTTCCAAAAATCATCAAAAATTCACAATAGCTTAAGGACAGTATTCTTAACATACCATAAAAATTTCATGTCATTTGCACACATATCGAGGCCTAAATAAATTGTTGAGTGATTTTATTATTTAAATTTTAATTAATTCATTTCACATTGAAATTCAGATCTTTCAATTTTCCTGGATCCCTTGTCATTTGTGCTATCTAGGATAATTTTAGTTCTTGAAAAAATTGTGGTTTGTTATTTATTAAAAATTAAATATTGAAAATCACCCTGTCTGCATATTTAATTCACAGTAAATTCGTTTAGTGTCTAAAAACTCCAAAAAAATTAGGGTAGATCATTCTCATCATATTTAATCATCTGGCCAATTTTTAGAATTTTTGGACTTCATTTGATATCTTAATTGAATTAATTGTTATATTGGCCTGCGGATTGCATGTGTCTGCATAGAAAATAGAAAAAGACCAAAAAATTATTTTCCCTGAAAATCTCACACTTGGATATTTGCTTAAAATTCACCTAAGGAGACAGATGCCTCCCTGAGTTCGACCTTGGACTTCACCAAGTAAAAAAAATTTTGCCGCTTGACATTAAATTTAAGTGGTTTTTGACTAGCCTCTCGTATCCGACTGCAACGAACGATTAACATTAATTTGGACATTAACTTGCTCGAATTAATTAAGGGTACGGGGCGGTTATCAGTGATCCTCAAAGAATTAAGTCAACTAGACCTGAAGAACCTCAATTCCAGCTCCTATAAGGTTCATGTTAATTAGGTAGATTTTAAGGTCCAACCAAGCTCCAATCTTCGGATTTTACTTAGACTCGTTCAACTATCAAACTCAGTCCGAAAAATACGAATGCTATGCAAATGCAGGAAATATTTTTGTGATGCAATTTTCAAAGATTTTGAGCTTTTTATGGATTTTTGGAAAAGATGATGCATATGCATTTTTTAGATTTTTCAAAAATATTTTTCAAATGTTTTTGGCATTTTAATTTTGCAAATATTTTTGAGATTTTTGAAAACACAAGATTTTGGCTGAAAACTAGGTACAAATATTTACACGGGGATGCATCTTGTATATACAAGAAGTGGGTTTTAAGAATTTACAAGGGTAAGTGATCAATTTTATAAATATATATATTGAATTTTGGTGTGATGTATATATTCCTCAAACTTATTTGACACGGGTTTTTCAAACAATTTTGAAAACTATAGTCCAAAATAATTTTACAAGCAATTTTACAAACAGGTACACACATTTGAAAATCATTTTGCAAAGGCTTTCAAACAGTACAGATAGATTTTCCAATATTTTTGCAACCATTGTTCAAACCATTTGCAAATCATTTTTCAAACATTTTATTTCATACAAAAAAATTTGCAAACCACAAATTTTTACAAAGGTCGAAAACATGTAACAAAATGTTTTCAAAATAGTTTTCAAAAGATTTTTCACAAAGATTTTCAAACTATTTTTCAAACATTTTGCAAAAAACATTTTCACCTGATTTATTAATCAGTACATATAAAAAGAATTTGAGGAATAAAGCATCTTTTTATTAAGGTTTTTACAAATTTTTAAAGAATTATTAGCCATACTTATTAGGAAAATACGAAAGTAAGAGTTATGGCTAAAGTATATAAGCAGTATATACGACCCCCCTATACTTAACTTGAGCTATGTCCTCATAGATCAGAGAGAACAAGAGAAGACATAACTCGTACTGAGTATAGAAAAGTCTAAAGAATGAATGAATGAATCAAAAGAATGAGAAGTTGACCGTCCCCCCTATACTTAGGATCAAATAATCCTAAGTATAGCAGACTATACACAAAGCAGGGAGGGTCGAGGGTGGGAATGAACAGATCGTACTCAGATTGTCTCCCCCTATACTTAGGGTAAGATAGCCCTAAGTATAGACAAGAAGAGGAGACAATGGAGAGGATCGAAATGAATCGAGAAACTCGGGGTGCACCCCCCCTATACTTAGGAAAAAAGTACGTTCTAAGTATAGAAGCATGTCTACACAGGGCGACATCTTTTGACAGATAAAGAGGATAGACAAGGAAAAGAAGAAAAGAAGAAAAGAGATGAAAGTGGATATGAACAACTCGGGATGTGCATCCCCCCTACACTTAGGATAAAGTACATCCTAAGTGTAGCAGTGATGAAAGGGATGACATCATATTGGTAGAATACGATAAACGAGACTGAAAAGAAGAAAAGAAGAAAAATCATTGAAAAATGTTTTGCTCTGCTTGGTCTTCCTCTGCCTCTTTGGAGATATCCGACTCATCCTTGTAGATTACTTGAATCGAGTCAACGACAGCCATGAATGTATCATGTTCAAGGTATGGCTTCAGAAGCTGTACATTGACTACAAATGGTTGTGCGTCAACTGACAGATTGGATATCAATACACTTCCGTTGTCATGCACCTGCCTAACCATAAACGGCCCAGTCCATTTACTCTTCAATTTTCCTGGAAAGATCTTTAATTTCGCATCAAACAACCACACCTTCTGACCTGGATCGAAGGACTTGCGGCGGATATGCTTGTCATGCCATGTTTTGACCTTCTCCTTGTACATCAGGCTGTTGTCATATGCATAATCTCTGAATTCCAATAATCTGTTCAGATCCAATTTTCTGTTCTTTCCTGCTTGCTTAGAATCCAAATTGCAGATGTTGATGGCCCATAGAGATTTATGAAGACATGGCTTGCCATACACAACGCGGTAGGGAGACATTCCCAAGGGTGACTTGTACGTTGTTCTATAAGCCCAAAGAACGGAATCAAGCAGTTGAGACCAGTTCTTGCGATCCGGACGCACAAGCTTCTGTAGAATTGTCTTGATCTTCCTATTTGAACATTCAGCTAAGACATTGGACTGCAGGCGGTAGGATGAAGCAACACGATGTTCAATGCAGAATTCTTGGGTCAGCTTCTTCGCCTCTCTATTTATGAAATAACTACCCCCGTCAGATATGAGAATCTTGGGAATCCCGAACCGTGCTATGATGTGATCTCTCAAGAATCGACAGACAGTTCTACTGTCGGCGGTTCGGGCGGTAATAGCCTCCACCCAGCGACTTACATAGTCGACAGCAAGCAGAATATATTCATAGCCCTGGCTGTTGGGAAATGGGCTCATAAAGTCGATGCCCCATGCGTCGAAGATGTCTGATATCTGAATGTATTTCAGAGGCATCGTGTCTCTCATTCCTATGGTTCCTCCCATCTTCTGACAGTCAGTACAACATTTGACATAACCATCTGCATCTTTGAATAGTGACGGCCACCGGACGCCACTCTGAAGAACTTTTGCTGCCGTTCGTTTGCATGAATGATGTCCTCCCGAATCTTGGTCATGACATAAGGTGAGGACACTTGGAACTTCCTCCTGAGGAATGCACCTTCTCCAGATACAATCTGCCCCCTCACAAAATAAATACGGATCCTTCCACTGGTAGAAATGGATTTTAGCCAAGAATCTGTCTATTTTCAACTTCGACCAATCCTGTGGGATTTTCTTGGTCACCAGATAATTTACGATGTCTGCATACCAAGGGACCGAGGTGACTGAAAGAATTGCCTCGTTTGGAAAGGTCTTTGTGATTGGTTGCCGTTTCAGCTCAGGAGATTCCGACTCAAGAAGCCTCGATAGATGATCGGCCACCACATTCTTTACCCTAGGTTTATCTTTAATTTCCAAGTCAAATTCCTCGAGGAGAAGGATCCACCGAATGAGATGTGGTTTGGCATCCTTCTTCTGCTGTAAGTATCGAATGGTCGAATGATCAGTGTAAATGATTACTTTGGATCCAAGGACATAGGATCTGAACTTTTCCAGGGCAAAACTACCGCTAGCAGCTCCTTTTCAGTGACAGTGTAATTTATCTGGGCTTCGTCGAGCGTACAACTAGCGCAGTGAATCGCAAACGGTACATTATCTTTTCTCCGTCCAAGTACAGCACCAATGGCATAATCTGACGCGTCGGTCATTATCTCGAAAGGTTGAGTCCAAATTGGTGGCTGTAAGATAGGGGCCTGTGTGATGAGTTCTTTCAGCTGATTAAAGGCAAGGAGCACACGGTCATCTACAATGAATTCATTCTCCTTGCCGAGCAACTCAGTCAATGGTCTGGCCAGTTTTCTAAAATCTTTGATGAATCGTCGATAAAAACCGACATGGCCCAAGAATGACCTGACTTGTTTGATGGTTGTAGGTGGCTCAAGTTTGGAAATCGCATCCACCTTGGCTGGGTCAACCTACATACCACGTTTAGAAACAACGTGACCCAGCAGGATTCCTTCGGTCACCATGAAGTTTCTCTTCTCCCACGAGAGCACAAGATTGACTTCGCAGCACCTCCGTAGGACTCGGTCTAAATAATCCAGACATTGATCGAATGAATCCCCGTAGACCGAAATTTCGTCCATAAAGACCTCGAGAAATTTGCCCACCATATCGGCAAAAACTGCAAGCATACACCTCTGAAATATGGCTGGGACGTTGCAAAGCTTGAACGGCATCCGTCTAAAGGCGTACCAAAAGGACAGGTGAACGTGGTCTTCTCTTGATCTTCAAGAGCAATAGCAGCTTGATTGTATCTAGAGCAGCCATCCAAGAAGCAGAAGTATTCCTTCGCGACCAATCTCTCCAAGATCTGGTCGATGAAGGGTAAAGGGAAGTGATCCTTCTTGGCGGCGAGGTTAAGTCTTCTGTAGTCTACGCACACTCGCCAAGAAGTGGGTACTCTGGTTGCGATCTCCTCTCCTTTGTCATTCTTCACAATGGTGATCCCTGATTTCTTTGGCACAACATGCAGAGGGCTCACCCATTTGCTATTGGAGATGGGATAAATGAATCCCGCATCACACCATTTCTGAACTTCTTTCATAACAACCTCCCGTGAATTAGGATTTAATCTTCTCTGAAGTTCTCGAGAGGGCATGCAATCTTCTTCCAGAAAAATGCGATGCGAGCACAGTGACGGATTGATCCCATGGAGATCTGAAGTTCTCCAGCCTATCACCTTGTTCAAGACCCTCCATCAGACGAGATTCTTGATCTTCGGTCAGGTGTGCATTGATAATGACCGGGTACATGTTCGATTCTCCTGCAAGGAAGGCATATTTTATGTTGGAGGGCAAGGGTTTCAACTCTGGCGGGGTATGAGCTGCTTCAGAAGTGACCTCAGCGATTAATGCAGGTGGCGATTCTTTCATCTGTTCAGTGTCCACCATACTCTGTTCTACCTCTTCTCTCAAATCTTGACAGAATGTCTCGATGATTTCCTCTTCATCACAAGATTCTTCAACAATTTGCTCTTGGTTCTGAAGGCATATCACCTCCACAACAGTCTCACTCAACACATCAGTGAGTTCCTTATCCTGATCGATAAGGGGAAATTCGACTGCAGTCTCCACTCCCTCCTCAGGGTAGAGGAGTTCATGGATCTCATTATCGTCCAAGAATAAGTTGGTGTCTTGAATTTCTGCTAGAAAGTCACAGTCGTCAAAATACTCAATCACCCTTGCACATGATGCAGATGTTCGTTCGGCTGGTGTTCCCTCAGGCAGGGTCTCCACTCTGATTATTTCATTTCCAACGCCAAAAGTGATTTCTCCCATCCCATAGTTTACTACTGCATTTGACGTCCGCAGGAATTTCCTTCCAAGTATGATTGGGGTAAGGAGCAATAGAGCGGGGATGTCCATGTCTAGTACCACAAAATCGGCTGGGAACTGCTTTCCCTAAACCGTCACTATCACATCCTCCAACAGGCCCCTAGGTTGCTTAACTGACTTGTCTGTGAACTGCAGAATCATCTTTGTAGGCTTGAGTGGTCCTAACCTGAACTCTGTAAGTAGCGAAGCTGGCATTAAGTTGACAGAAGACCCGCTGTCGAGAAACGTTCGTTCAAACTCCTGATTGAACATCTGATAACGCACAAGAGGTGCTCCCATATCTGGCTTTTTATCCGGGAGGTTGGTGATGGCATTAACTGTGGCCATTGTGAGGATATGCTTTTCGGATTTGCCACCCTTGCTTCTGGAGTTGTGAGGGTGAGGCCTACGCTTGGTTGTACATACCTCCTTCAATCCTTTCTTAACAGCTGGCATGTACTCAAGAGCTTTCATCAATGGCATAATCAATACCAAATTCTGGATGATTTCTATGATGGCAAGATCAGACAAAGCATTTTTCAAATTTTTCATTTTTTTGTGTTTTTTCATTGCTTCTGGAAAAGGAATATTTATAAACTCTTCACCAATGTCATTCAAAATATTGGTCATATTTTTGTTTACAGGTAGATGGCAAAAAGTAATAGAAGCATCTACAATATGTGGACCAAAAACGGCAGGCTCGGCTTCAGGTGCTGGCGTTGGACTCGCTGCAGGTGCAAAATCCCTTCTGTCTGTGTCTGTCTCTGTAGCAGGTGCAGACGTCTCCAATGTTGGCCTATCTCCACCGAGGTTGCTGCTATCTTTTTGTGTTTTGTTGTTCTCTTCATTTTCTTGTGATTTTCTGGGTGACGGTGCTGCTCCAAAAATGCTTCGTGGCCCTGGTGTTGGCTTGGCTGACGACTCCCCGTCAGATGTAAGATGTTTCCCCTTCGCGGTTGCTGTTGGCTTGAGTGTCCTACCGCTCCTGAGAGTAACAGCATTAGATAGAAAACAATTTAATTCACCTGATTTTGGTTGGACACTACCGGCTACCTGCTCCTTGCGTCGGAAATTATTTGGATTCGCCTCGACTTGCGCAGGAATGGCTGTTTTTACAACCGTCAAGTCATCGATCTTCTGGTTCATCTCAGCCATGTTCTTCATTAACTGTTCTAAGTAGGTCAGGGCTGGATTAACCGGCACGATCTCAGAAGAATTCCCCTGTTGGGGCCTAGAATGCTGGTATGACGGCTGATTAGACGGTTAACTTCACTCGGGTTTTAGTTTATTAATGGATAATGTCGTTGTACCCAAAGAAAAACCGACTGAATCAAACAATTATTAAATCCAATCAAAGCAATAAGAGAAAATGACGGATTTTTGCTATTTAGTTATTAACCTGGTATAGCTCCCAGGGTCGAACTCAAGGAGGCAACAGTTATTTAAGCAAGGGTTATTTAATTCAAAGACAAGCAATGAAATAAAAGAGGTAATCTAAACAAGCTACTCTTGGATTTTTGTGATTTTTTTCTATTTAAATTTTTATGGAAATGTTTTCTGATTTTGAATTTTTAGTGTTCTTTTTGGTTTGCAAATTTTTATATTTCTAATTTTCCAAACATAACAAATAAGGAAATGGAAGGAAGGATTTTGAATTATCAAGAATAGAAATCTAATCTAATTTGCTCAATAAAAATTGCAGAATATAAAGCAACTATGCAGGAGTTTTACTCTAATTTTTTTAAGAAATGTTTATAACAAAAATGCTATTTATTCCATGCAATATAGATAAGAAAGTAAGGTATGTACATAAAGGACTGATCTGTAATTTCAACAAAAGTTTTTAGAAGATGATAATAAAAAGAAGTAAAGGTGGGAAGATTATGCAACATTCACAGAATTTGCAAGTCCAAATCACGTGGGATATATATAGCAATGACTTTGTTTGCAAATACGAAGATGGTCAGAAAGTTTTCAACAAATTACCCAAGAGAAATTTTCGCCTCAGGTGTTGAGCTGCAAATCGACGGCTTATCTATCAATTGATGTATGGCTGGACTTCCACCGTTCGATTGGCTCGATCGAGTGGTATCTGTACAATCGGGAGATTCAATCTGTTCTTCCCTAATTCGGCAGAGAAATGGGAGACGGTTCAGTTTCAGATCTGTTCGCGGTGCTTCTTTACTCAGGCCGAGGATGTGCGGGTGGTGTCGGTGCTTCGAGCAAGGGCTAATGACGGATGCGATTCCTCGGGATGCGATCTGTGATGCTTGCGCACGGTGTTGGTTCTAGTTCTCGGCAACACGATCTGAGGAGAAAGGCGGTGACGATCTGGATCGGCGTGATGCCTCGTTGCTGCGACTCAATGAAGATGGATCAATTTGTATCTCCTTCAGTTGCTATTCCTCCAGATGAGGCTGCTCGTGTTTGATTCATGTGCTGATCGAACTCCAGGTATCATGATGCTAGATCTCCGGATTCAATGAGAAAATTTGGGTTGGAGAAAATTCGGATTAGATCACTGTGGCTCCAGCTAGGAAGATACCTGCAAATAACAATTCCCCCTCTCGATTCGAAGTGAATCGGAGATAAACTATGTGCAAATTACTTGATCCCGATCAAAGCATTGCATAACATGCAAAGAATGGATTGAATCTCATCAATAATTAGATCCCCTCACACAATAAACTTGGATTGACATTCGCAGCTCACACGTTAATGACAGATTCCATTACTGTTCTATGTTCAAACTTTGAATTGTTTAGCAGAATTCAACTTGAATATATCTTAGAGTTTGATATCACCATTATATCATAAACAACAGATTCTGAAGAAATTTCCAAACAATCTTTTCCTCTGATGGAATCATGTGTAAAATCTGCTTAACAGATCATTCGGCTCCACATTACAGATCAAAATTTTTGCAGCAAACGAATGAGTGAATGGGGATCCCGGGAGAAGGTGATAGACTTGGGATCAAACTCAGATCCGTATCGAATCTGAGGTGAGCAGAAGCTGAGGAGAATGTGCGGAGAAGCGATTTAATCGGGATGAGGATGATTAGAAGTCGAGGGGTGTCGAATTCCACGGGTTTGTACAAAGTGATTTCAAATAGGAAGAAGAAGAACAGGGAACTCCGATTCGACTAATCGGAGATCCATCTACTGCAATTGGTTCACGTCAATTTCTGAAATGAAACTAAGTTATAGATCTAATGTTACCAGAGGTGGACGAGGTGCCTGTGCTGGAGGTGGAACCTCCGGGTCGTTGCCTCGACGGCGCGGTGGTGTCGGAGGCTCGAGCTCGCCGGAGGCGGAGCACGGCGGAGTATACGCCGGATCAAGGGCCGATTCGCACCGTTCCTCGCTTCAACAACGATCAGCTGTCACTCATGATGCATTGGAGCTCCTTGGAGATGGAGAAAATGGCCAAAGATGGGAGGAGGAAGAAGATGGAGCCTTATTTATAAGATGAGAAATGTCGAAATTCAAATGAAAATTCGGCGCGCGAATCGAGGCGGGAATTTTGAAATTTAATATGGGCGAAAATTAGAGTTGTGAGATCGTTATTTTGGTGAAGAAATCAAGTCAATCCGATCAACGAGCCGATCTAGAAAATTTGGAGAAAATGACTCGGTTGAACAGATTATTTGGGCTGAAGGAGGAAAAAGACGAAACAGGGAAAAGGACGAAACCACAGATTAAATAAAAGATAAATACAATAAATAGATAAATAAATGGTTTTAAATTACAAAATAATGAAAATAAATAATATTAATAATTTACTAAATAATTTTATGGTTATTTTTAATAAATAAAATTAATTAATTAATTAATTACGGTAAAATAAATAAGAACCTTTATTAATAGGTATAAAATACCTATGTGGAACATACTTTATTTTTTGATTATTTTCAGATTTTATATTTTTTTTATTTTATATAATTAAAATAATTATATACAAAACATTTTAAAATACAATATGAGCACAAATAAATAATAAAATAAATAAATAAAAGTATATACAATGTATACATATATACAAGTATACCCATAAGGTCCCAAAACCTACTTTTTGCATATTAACTCTAATTTCAGTGAAACCACTTTTATTTGATAGATATCTTTTATAAAATAAACTTTAAAAGTGAGTACACTCAAATCGGAGTTCATATGGGTTAGTTATGAGGTTCGGAAGTTAGGCTTTACGACTTTTAGATTTTGAGATTTATTGGTATTTATTCACAATTATTTTTAAATTATATTTTTGTATTTTTTTATGTATTTTTATGAACATTTCAGAAAAAGAATTAAGTTATTTGGAGTTACAAATAAATAGATAGAAAATAAAGAAGTTTTATACACATAATGTACATATATACAAAGGGGTCCAAACGCCAAAACTCACACATTTTATTCCAAGATTTTTTTGATATTTTTAATAAATAGTATTAATTATAAAATGAAGTTTAAAAGTGAGTTTGGTCAATTTGAAGTTTTCTATAAATAGTTATGAACCTGGGAAGTTGGACTTTTAGGCTTTTTAGGTTCATTGTATTTATTTATTTATTGGTTAAATAATTTTTCTGATATTTTTATAAATTAGTATACATTATTACGCACAACTTTCAAGAAGGAAATATTTTTATTTTAAGTTGTTTTATTGATAAATAAAATAGGTGGAACTATGTACAAGGTGGAAAATAATGAATATATACAAGTAAGAATTGGTTTTCTTGATTTTTATAAGTTATGGACCCTATCTCCCCCTACTTTATTCCTGGTCGATCAGGTCAATTCTTGACCTTCTCTCGGGGTTCGGGTCAGTCTGCATTTATTCCATAAATACATCCTTCTTTATTTCTTTTCTTTTTCTTTTCTTCTTTATTCTTTTATTTTGGTTAAAAAGAATGATAAATATACATTATTAACAAATAGATGATGAATGGTAAATAATGAGAATTAATGAATATGTACATGTGTTTTACTAAGGATTTTAGCTAAAATAAAAGAATAAAGATGATGAATCATGGATTCATCATTCCCCTATACTTTACCTTTGCTAGTCCCTTAGCAAACACTTATTCAAAGAAGAAGTGAAAAAGAAAAATAAGAAAAGAAAAAGGAAAGAACTTAGAACAATATTGATTATTGAACTTATCTTCATAAAATTGAAGTATGGAGCTCAGTCAGACCTTTGGATTATTAGTGTGGCGGAACCTTATTGGGATCTAGGTTTAAGACTCAACAGCCTCTAAGTTCCACTATTCTATGGTCAAGACTCCTCAATAATCCAGATCAGAACAAGTCTACATACGCAAACTCCAATGACCATGAATCTTTCCATGCAGTGTAAGTGATATGTAGCTCCCCACCTCAGAAGTGACAAAGAAACAACCTCCCCCAACCTGGTAACTCTAATGCCTCGGTCTAGCAACTCTTTCCTCGAGAAGCGGGGTATTCCCTTCTAAGTTCAAGTGCAACCGGCTCAAGAAGAGGGGGAATAAGAGGTATAGAATTTTGGGAGCTCAACCAGTGTAGCTAAGTCTCCCGCTGCAAGCTTCATGAGATGTAACATGGATACCATAAGCTTTTGCTTTATTTGACTATATACACTCCGGTGGGATTATTAAATTTTCAATCCGACCCACCACTTTTTTGGAGTTTTTCTTTCTTTGCACATTTTTTTCTTTTTTTTTCTTTTCTTTTTTTTTGATGTGCATATTTACAACATATCTACATGGTGCAGCATATATACAAGAAATTTTCCTCTTGAGCCAGTAGACTATCCCTCTTTTGAAGCTTTATTGCAACCCACAACTCCTGTCTTTAGACTTCATAACCACCAGACCAAGTTGAGACGCACTTCCTTCACTAGAAGAAGAAGAGAGGTTCCGCCTAGAAGTACTACCCTCATATGCTACCCCAAGCCAAAGGAAACTGCCTCCTCACCACCTCATCCGTAGAGAGCTATGTGTAAGGTGCTGGTGCAAGTAAAGCCATTGTCTATGAGAGTCATGCGTGCGTTGTTAAGTGGTCTACTTAGGCTCATCAAGATGACATGTGAACATAGCCTAGTGGACTCAAAGAATCAAGTCACTAATGGACCTGAAAAGTCTTAACCCCAAATCCTATAAGGTTCCTCTGAGAATTAGATGGATTAAGGTCTTAACCAAGCTCCATTTTTCAATTTTATTCTAGACTATTTTAAATGCCAATACTATTCTGAAAAATGCAAATGTACATGCAAGAAAATATTTACAAAACTTTTTTAAGAGAAGAAAATAAAAGACAAAATATTTTTGAAAAGTTTTTTTTTCAAAGAATTTTGCAATTTTTATGGATTTTATCTTCTTCAAATTTTTATGTATTTTCAATAATCAATTATGCACATTTTATACAAAGTTTTACAAAAAGATTTTTTATTTACAAGTTTTATATACAAATTTTACAAGTGGATTAAATATACATATTTTATACACGGATTTTATATACAAGTTGTAAATTACATAAATTACAAATAATTACGGCTTTTATCCACACGTGGATTTTACAAGTTTACAAAAATAATTTTTATACCCATAATTTATATCCCACGTGACAAAATATTTTACAAAAATTTTACAAACCATTTTACAAAATTTTTCAAAACATTTTACAAAAGATTTACAAATAATTTTGAAAATAATTGTACAAATCATTTTACAAAAATTTTACAAATCATTTGACAAACAATTTTGCAAACGGTTTTTGCAAACATTTTATTTTCACACATTTTACAAACAGTTGTACAATATACATAATTTTGATACAAAAATAAGTTACAAACATTTTACAAACAAAACAATTTTTACAAACATTTTACAAATCATTTGTACAAAAATAATTTTACAAAGGTTTTTACAAATAATTTTTACAAATCATTTCACAAAATGTTTTACAAAATATTTTACAAAACTTTTTACAAAATAGTTTACAAACATTTTTCAAAACATTTTTATTCCAATTTTATAAATAATAGCCATATTATTAAAATACAAAGTACGAGTTATGGCTAAAGTATATATACAATATATACGACACTCCCCTATACTTAGCTCGAACTATGTCCTCATAGTGACCAAAGAGCGACAAAGGAAGACATAACTCGTGCTAAGTATAGAAAAGTGAAAAGAATCCTATACTACAATGACTCAAAGAATAAAAATGAAATGAATGGAAGTCGGTGATCCCCGCTATACTTAGGATCAAGTGATCCTAAGTATATAAGACTGTACAAATGGGGAAGATCGAGGAAGAGAATATACAAAATCAACGAATCTACTTGTCCCCCCTATACTTAGGGTAAAAGATCCCTAAGTATAGAAAAGAATATCAACAGTTGAGGGACAAGAGAGGGAATAGAAGAAACTCAGACAAATATATACAAGATAGAAGGACGACATCACTCCCCCTATACTTAGGGTGAAGGATCCCTAAGTATAGGCAACAACAGGAGTAATGAAACAGAACGAGAATGAACAACTCAGTGTCTACACCCCCCTATACTTAGGATAGAGTACATCCTAAGTATAGCAAAAATAATCCTAAACGAGACCTGGGGTGTAAAACAAAAGCGGAAGAAACAAGGAACAAATCAAGACGAAACATGTATATACAAAGTAGACAATGTTGAGGTGCCTCTCAACAAGCGCTAGAGTTTACGCCCCTAGCTGGGCGCAAAGGCTAGGACAACGCAGTATCAAGGTTCAGGACGGCATCTGTAAGGCGAATACCGTACTGTCGTTGAAGTCTCGGTATGAGAACAACAACGAGCTCAACAATGTAAATAAAGACACCCAGGTATGCAATCAGGCGGGTGTCTGCTACCGGCCAAGGATATGGGAAGATGTGATCGGGATCCGGTAGCACAAAAGAAATCATCAGCTCAAGATCAGACTGGAGTAGAAGTGTAGAGCCGAAGAAATCAAACGTGGAGAATGAAGGATCAGTCATGGAATCCTCCACGTCAATCAGTGTCTCAAAAAGGTGTGGAAAATCAAGATCAGGAGACTCTCTACGAAAACTGATATTCGATGCATATAATGGAGAAAAATCAGTCAGATCATCAAATATCTCAAGGATCGGCTCATCCTCGCGAGGGTCGTCGAGGTGAGACAACTCAGAAGTAGAAGGATCAGAAGACTCGGTTTCGTGGTCCGACAGATCGGATACACTCTCAGAAAATGAAACCGAGTACACATCGTGTATGGCATTCTCCCGCAGATAACCCTCGGGGAGAAATGCAAGATCATCGGTGAGAAATAGAGGATTAGGATCTATCAGGGCATCTGCGCTGCTGTCAAGCACCCACTCTGTGCACCAGGCTGCATCATCATCTGAAATCTGGCTCTCGACAATCTGGAAGCAGGAGAAGGTACTGGTCATCATCGCGGAGGCTGGTAAGGTGACTGCGGCTGATCCTCTCTCTGCGGCAATGCTGGCTAGTATCTGGTCCTCAGAAAACGTATCTGTCTGATCAAAGTGGAGGACAAAAGGCTCGAATACGGGACTCTCTATGTCTGGCCTCTCAAAGTGGTGTCCCATATCGAGCTGTGGCTGCTGGGCTAGATCAAGATATCTATCTGAATCCAAGAAGTATCTCTGCAGAAGAAAAGCTGAGTCATACGGGACTGGGCTCTGAAATGGCTGGATCGATGGCTGTAGTAGCGGGGGCTCCTCCATCTCCTGGAATATCAGAAGATCTGATATCCAAGACTCGTCGACTGAAAACTCTGGGGCTGACTCGAACTCTAGCTGGAAGACCAACGGGAACTCGAGTAGTCTCTGGGTCAAAACCTCCACTGTAGCAGTCATGTCCTCTGTACTCTGTGGTGCTGCAGAATCCAAGTCCTCGATCGGGTGTATAGAAGTTGTATCCTCATGTACGGCGGCACACCCAACTGGTACTGCAACATCCTCATGTGTTGTCCCGACTACGGCATCTCGTGAAGATGGTCTCTGTGAAAGTAATCTCGAGATGGTATCCAGTAAGTCAATGTCGGAACTGCGGTGGGAACCGCTACATGAGGTAATCACCAGTGCTATCTGATCGGCGGTCATCCCCCTCATGGAGATCTCAACAAGGTCTGTCATCGAAAGTCCATGATCTGGGAATCTCCTCAAGAGGTCAAGAAACCTCGACCATGCCTCATGCAATGGCTCCTGGGGGTCTACTGAAAAATCCGTGATGAAAGACCGCATCATATCTGCTCTACGCTGGGGGTAGAATCTCTGCAAGAACAATGACCGTAAATCACCCCACGTAGCAAACTTCCTTCCCAACCGTCTGTGCCAACTCTTGGCTCTACCCTGAAGTGTGAAAGGGAAGGTCATAAGCTGTAACTCCTCAGAAGTGATATCTGAATATGATCGTGATCTACAAAACTCCTCGAACTCAGAAAGATGAAGATATGGCTCCTCGTGCACTTCCCCTGAAAACTTTGGCAGTCTCTGAATGAATTCTAAGTCTAGAATGAAGGGACTCAATGTAGAAGCTGACTGTGCTCCATGATCTATCTGCTCCTCCGTCATCCTAACATAGAAGTCGTCTGAAGCTCGCAACTGCTCAATGTGATCTCCGTAGGTGTCAACTCCAAGCTCAGCATGCCCAGTAGAAAGAGGGAATCGAGTAGAGGTAGAAGGAGAAAGAGAAGAGAGGTCGATCGGAGTTCCGACCTCACGAGAATGATGTGGATGAAAAAATGGAGCCGCAAGATCCGGCTGAAGAGAACACCGATCCATCATCACGACTTGAGAAGAAATGACGAGGGGAGAAGACAAATGAGGGTGGGAGGGAGGGATAAAAGAGACGAAAATAGAGTGAAGACGAGAAGGGAAACAGATGGTGACTGCTAATGATATAGAGAAGAAGATCGTAACCAACTCACGCCAATCACATACAAACACAATGCAAACCCCCAATTCACCTACTCAACGCAATGTAAAGACCGTGAAGACTCGGTCAATTATCTTGTCAATTTTGAGAGTTAGGTGATAAGACAAAATATTGTACAAACACTTAGGAGGCTTAATGGGATTTGGGCACTATTCCTTAGTGTGTACGCGAGCAATTAAAAACGAATACAATGAGGGGATTGCTCTCCCAAAATAATGAAGTGAATCAGTTACGTTTAATTTTATGGTCAAGTTCAATTAGCAGTCCCAATTTTTAAATTTTTGATTTTATATTTTTTTGGATATTTTCAATGAAACGTCTAACGAATTTTCCGATTTCCTTTTTATTCCTAAGTCCTGAAAACAGAGGGAGGAATATGGAAAAGCCGATGCGCGATGAAATCTATGAATGCATGCACGAGATAGAAGGCGTACCTTTCTCCAGCAGTCTACATGCAATATGATCCGCGCATAAATTTAAACTAATCTATATGAATGCAATGCGAGAACCGTCCTAAACAGGAACTTCTATTATCGTGAAGCACAGATTTATTTGTCTAAGTCCAAGCGAGTTCTATAGGAACAGATATTCTATTAGGGGCTTTGGACCTAATGCTACCTGGCTCAATCAAATAGAAACCTAAATCTAGGGGCTCAAGCACAAAAATCCACGTGAAACAAAATAAAATAAAGCGATAAAAACAAAACACGGTGAGGTCCCCCAAGTGCACCGGCACTTGGCGAAACAGACCTCGAAATCTGTCAAGTGTCCAAAGTCCTAGAGATTATTACAACTTATTATAAGAATGATAATGGAATAAAATGCTAAAAGTCCTCAAAGGATCCTCCAAATCTTCTGCTCCTCTTCTCCTACGCTCTCCTACTGCTCGATGAAGAAACGAGCCGCCTCCGCTTCGCTCGGGTGCGCCGACGCTCCTAGGAATGCCGCCCTCGCTCGTCGGGCCCTCGCAAGAACAAGAGAAACAAAAGGTATGTCAGATAACAATTATGAAAAATATATCAGATAATATGAAGCAGAAAATTGAACAAGCAAAGCAAAGCAAGTATATACACAAACCAAGAGCAGAAGGCAAAGAAGACCTAACTACCCTCGCCGTGCCTCCCCGGCAACGGCGCCATTTTGATTAGCCGGTAACTTCACTCGGGTTTTAGTTTATTAATGGATAATGTCGTTGTACCCAAAGAAAAACCGACTGAATCAAACAATTATTAAATCCAATCAAAGCAATAAGAGAAAATGACGGATTTTTGCTATTTAGTTATTAACCTGGTATAGCTCCCAGGGTCGAACTCAAGGAGGCAACAGTTATTTAAGCAAGGGTTATTTAATTCAAAGACAAGCAATGAAATAAAAGAGGTAATCTAAACAAGCTACTCTTGGATTTTTGTGATTTTTTTCTATTTAAATTTTTATGGAAATGTTTTCTGATTTTGAATTTTTAGTGTTCTTTTTGGTTTGCAAATTTTTATATTTCTAATTTTCCAAACATAACAAATAAGGAAATGGAAGGAAGGATTTTGAATTATCAAGAATAGAAATCTAATCTAATTTGCTCAATAAAAATTGCAGAATATAAAGCAACTATGCAGGAGTTTTACTCTAATTTTTTTAAGAAATGTTTATAACAAAAATGCTATTTATTCCATGCAATATAGATAAGAAAGTAAGGTATGTACATAAAGGACTGATCTGTAATTTCAACAAAAGTTTTTAGAAGATGATAATAAAAAGAAGTAAAGGTGGGAAGATTATGCAACATTCACAGAATTTGCAAGTCCAAATCACGTGGGATATATATAGCAATGACTTTGTTTGCAAATACGAAGATGGTCAGAAAGTTTTCAACAAATTACCCAAGAGAAATTTTCGCCTCAGGTGTTGAGCTGCAAATCAACGGCTTATCTATCAATTGATGTATGGCTGGACTTCCACCGTTCGATTGGCTCGATCGAGTGGTATCTGTACAATCGGGAGATTCAATCTGTTCTTCCCTAATTCGGCAGAGAAATGGGAGACGGTTCAGTTTCAGATCTGTTCGCGGTGCTTCTTTACTCAGGCCGAGGATGTGCGGGTGGTGTCGGTGCTTCGAGCAAGGGCTAATGACGGATGCGATTCCTCGGGATGCGATCTGTGATGCTTGCGCACGGTGTTGGTTCTAGTTCTCGGCAACACGATCTGAGGAGAAAGGCGGTGACGATCTGGATCGGTGTGATGCCTCGTTGCTGCGACTCAATGAAGATGGATCAATTTGTATCTCCTTCAGTTGCTATTCCTCCAGATGAGGATGCTCGTGTTTGATTCATGTGCTGATCGAACTCCAGGTATCATGATGCTAGATCTCCGGATTCAATGAGAAAATTTGGGTTGGAGAAAATTCGGATTAGATCACTGTGGCTCCAGCTAGGAAGATACCTGCAAATAACAATTCCCCCTCTCGATTCGAAGTGAATCGGAGATAAACTATGTGCAAATTACTTGATCCCGATCAAAGCATTGCATAACATGCAAAGAATGGATTGAATCTCATCAATAATTAGATCCCCTCACACAATAAACTTGGATTGACATTCGCAGCTCACACGTTAATGACAGATTCCATTACTGTTCTATGTTCAAACTTTGAATTGTTTAGCAGAATTCAACTTGAATATATCTTAGAGTTTGATATCACCATTATATCATAAACAACAGATTCTGAAGAAATTTCCAAACAATCTTTTCCTCTGATGGAATCATGTGTAAAATCTGCTTAACAGATCATTCGGCTCCACATTACAGATCAAAATTTTTGCAGCAAACGAATGAGTGAATGGGGATCCCGGGAGAAGGTGATAGACTTGGGATCAAACTCAGATCCGTATCGAATCTGAGGTGAGCAGAAGCTGAAGAGAATGTGCGGAGAAGCGATTTAATCGGGATGAGGATGATTAGAAGTCGAGGGGTGTCGAATTCCACGGGTTTGTACAAAGTGATTTCAAATAGGAAGAAGAAGAACAGGGAACTCCGATTCGACTAATCGGAGATCCATCTACTGCAATTGGTTCACGTCAATTTCTGAAATGAAACTAAGTTATAGATCTAATGTTACCAGAGGTGGACGAGGTGCCTGTGCTGGAGGTGGAACCTCCGGGTCGTTGCCTCGACGGCGCGGCGGTGCCGGAGGCTCGAGCTCGCCGAAGGCGGAGCACGGCGGAGTATACGCCGGATCAAGGGCCGATTCGCACCGTTCCTCGCTTCAACAACGATCAGCTGTCACTCATGATGCATTGGAGCTCCTTGGAGATGGAGAAAATGGCGAAAGATGGGAGGAGGAAGAAGATGGAGCCTTATTTATAAGATGAGAAATGTCGAAATTCAAATGAACATTCGGCGCGCGAATCGAGGCGGGAATTTTGAAATTTAATATGGGCGAAAATTAGAGTTGTGAGATCGTTATTTTGGTGAAGAAATCAAGTCAATCCGATCAACGAGCCGATCTAGAAAATTTGGAGAAAACGACTCGGTTGAACAGATTATTTGGGCTGAAGGAGGAAAAAGATGAAACAGGGAAAAGGACGAAACCACAGATTAAATAAAAGATAAATACAATAAATAGATAAATAAATGGTTTTAAATTACAAAATAATGAAAATAAATAATATTAATAATTTATTAAATAATTTTATGGTTATTTTTAATAAATAAAATTAATTAATTAATTACGGTAAAATAAATAAGAACCTTTATTAATAGGTATAAAATACCTATGTGGAACATACTTTATTTTTTGATTATTTTCAGATTTTATATTTTTTTTATTTTATATAATTAAAATAATTATATACAAAACATTTTAAAATACAATATGAGCACAAATAAATAATAAAATAAATAAATAAAAGTATATACAATGTATACATATATACAAGTATACCCATAAGGTCCCAAAACCTACTTTTTGCATATTAACTCTAATTTCAGTGAAACCACTTTTATTTGATAGATATCTTTTATAAAATGAACTTTAAAAGTGAGTACACTCAAATCGGAGTTCATATGGGTTAGTTATGAGGTTCGGAAGTTAGGCTTTACGACTTTTAGATTTTGAGATTTATTGGTATTTATTCATAATTATTTTTAAATTATATTTTTGTATTTTTTTATGTATTTTTATGAACATTTCAGAAAAAGAATTAAGTTATTTGGAGTTACAAATAAATAGATAGAAAATAAAGAAGTTTTATACACATAATGTACATATATACAAAGGGGTCCAAACGCCAAAACTCACACATTTTATTCCAAGATTTTTTTGATATTTTTAATAAATAGTATTAATTATAAAATGAAGTTTAAAAGTGAGTTTGGTCAATTTGAAGTTTTCTATAAATAGTTATGAACCTGGGAAGTTGGACTTTTAGGCTTTTTAGGTTCATTGTATTTATTTATTTATTAGTTAAATAATTTTTCTGATATTTTTATAAATTAGTATACATTATTACACACAACTTTCAAGAAGGAAATATTTTTATTTGAAGTTGTTTTATTGATAAATAAAATAGGTGGAACTATGTACAAGGTGGAAAATAATGAATATATACAAGTAAGAATTGGTTTTCTTGATTTTTATAAGTTATGGACCCTATCTCCCCCTACTTTATTCCTGGTCGATCAGGTCAATTCTTGACCTTCTCTCGGGGTTCGAGTCAGTCTGCATTTATTCCATAAATACATCCTTCTTTATTTCTTTTCTTTTTCTTTTCTTCTTTATTCTTTTATTTTGGTTAAAAAGAATGATAAATATACATTATTAACAAATAGATGATGAATGGTAAATAATGAGAATTAATGAATATGTACATGTGTTTTACTAAGGATTTTAGCTAAAATAAAAGAATAAAGATGATGAATCATGGATTCATCAACGGTTGAGACTGCGACTGGTAACCCTGAGAGAATTGGTGAGGAGGAGGGTTGGAGGAATACTGTGAATTCTGGTGATATGTAGCAGTCGTTTGCTGGTGGTACCCTTATCTGCGGTATCCGGACTGCTGAGGACCATGCTGGTAGTTCTGCCTCCATGTGTTGCCGTGAGACGGAGACTGGTATTGATATGAGGGCTGGAAGGGTCTCCCACCCTGCTTCTGCTGGTGATAGGGCCTGTTGCCCATGTTCTGACCCTGAAGGTGTCCCTGAGGACGGATCAGCCGCGCTTTATTGTTCCATACACCATTGATTTCCTGGATCAGTGGCGGGGATGGAGAGAACTGCTCGGAATAGGCTGGCTGGGACTCAGGTTGATATACAACCATCTGCATCAGAGGCTGCGGAGGCTGCTCCGGAACCTGCACGTAATACACGTGTTGAACAGGCTGGGGCTGCGGTGGAGTCAGCTGAGGGTTCTGATGCAATACAGGCTCCTTCTTCTCAGCTATCGGCTCGGCAGGGGTAGTCACAGCATTGCACATGTTGGCGTTCAATGCACGAATGAGCTGCTCCAGCTGCTGGGAAATCAGATCGAGCTTTTCCAAGCCCTGGGTCCTCTTCTCAATGACAGATAATATTTCGAGGTCATGCGACCTCTTCTCAATTATATCCACCTTAGACAGGCGGCTCCCAATGATGCTCAGGTTGGAGATTTCATCCCTGTCTTCGGTGTGAGAAGCCATGTTCACTGGCTTGCTGACGGCAGTTGACACCTTCATGTAGATTCGGGACGAGGATTGAGCGGCTTCTCCTTCAACCATTTCTTCGAAGATGTTCCATACCACGTCCTCGTCCTTATTGAAATGCGAACCGCCACAAGCGGCATCTACGAGCTTTTGGCTTTCAAGTGTGATCCCACCAAAGAAGTGATGCACAAGGCTGGTCTTTGGGATTTCGTGGTGTGGACACTTCTCCTGAAGATCCTTAAATCTCTCCCACGCTTCATGGACAGTCTCGTGGGGCTGCTGGCAAAAACTGGAGCTATGGGCACGCATCTGATTCAGTCTCCCGAGAGGATAGAACTTATGGAGAAATGCAGACTTCAGCTCCTCCCAGGTCAAGACTACCTTCCCTAGATGGTCGACCCAATACAGGGCCTTATCTTGCAGGCTGAAGGGAAAGGCGGTCATCTTTACTACCCCCAGAGGAATACCAGGGTAGTGAGCAGTAGCACAGATGCGGCCAAACTTCTTGAGAAAGATATATGGTTCCTCAGTGGGATTCCCATGGAATGTGGGAAGCAGGGACAGAAACTGCGGCTTCAGCTCGAAGTGGGCATGGATTCGTGGAACTTGAATCCACTCAGTGATGCGACCCGCTCCTGGGTTGTATATCTCCTTCAGCGTAGGCTTTGGCTGTGGTGGGTCTGCTTCCGCTCTAACAAATTCTGATCCTTCCACTGAGAACTCATCTGTAACGTCTTCGAAGTTGATCTCTTGATTTGGATCATCCTCCCGTCGGCCATCTCTTGCATCGACCCTCCTCCTCAGATCATTCAACATATCTTATAAGGCGGTCTGGGCCAGGGCTTGATTAGTCAATTGTTGTTGAATGGCTTGAATAGAAGCCAACAACTGATTGTTAACCTCATTCTGCATGGTATACTATCCTTCCCCCTGATCAGCTTCAGCTTCTGGTTGAGGTTGTGGTCCCTTTCCTCTTCCACCGGCCATCTCAGATTCTGCTTGACTTGTTGGCTCGGGATCGGGCTCTAGATTTGTGTACGGAAGAATGCCCTGATCATTCTGAATTGCAGCACCAGATGTAGAGGAGAATTCTATGTTAAGGTCAACACAGAATTTTGTTAAGGATGGCGATGTGTAAGGAGTGAAATCAATGGCCATCCAAAACGGGCAGCGTTTGGAATAAAAGTGATACCGGTTTATTAAAGAAGACGGGGAGTCTAGAGATCGGTTCACGGAGTCTAAACCGGGTTCTTGGGAATCGCCCTGAATTATTAGAGAGGGCGAGCGGATGGAATCGATGTGGGTGTCGACGGAGTCTCGACTAAACTGTCCATTCGTCGCCATCTCGAAGATCAAGAGGAAGATCGATGTGGATGAAAGATACGGGGGGCAACAAGAAACAAATGGAGTGTAAAACAGTAGAAGGCTCACAATGAGCAAGGGTCAAATGGAAGGAGGGAAAAAATGGCGCAAAGGCGCGATGTTTTTGATCTTGACCTTAATTCGACTAATCAATCAAACCTCAAAACAATGGATTCATCAACTCAACCCGTGAAGCCGTGAAGGTTCAGTAATTATCTTTATGAGTTTTAGATTTCTTTTATAGGCAATTATCTTGTCACGAGTCCTTAGAGTGCTACGCCTACAGGAGAGAGTACTGCCAGAAAGGTATCCCGCACTTGTCCTCCTCCTGTGTAACCTGTAGTCTGCACTTTTTAAGGTCCTTGTAACCTTCCTGGATCCCTAGTCAGCCAAAGAAATAGATAAAGGAAGCCAATAGGCGAAACCGATACTTCGGAACTCACTCGCAACGGAATCACCCATGAGCGTGCAAGAACCTACTTGGATGCAAGACGATGAGACAGACACCCCCGTGAAGGCGTGGCCTATGCTCAATACTTCGGACAAGGTCAGTGCTCTACACAATAGAGAGTCACTATTGTCGACTAGGCCCTACTAGTCTACGTACGATAGAAGCGCCAATACGTCGGAAATCCAGGCGATACACAAGGCAGCCACAGACTGGGTTTTGGGCTCTATTCCTTACGACGTCGCTCACGTCACTTGGAAGGAGACCCTCCCATCCAACCTGAAAACAAATGAGGGCTTTGCTCACCCCAAGGCAATGAGTCCAATTAATCAATTTTATTAAGGTAAAGTATTTTTAGCAGTCCCTTGTTAATTTTTTTGTGTTATCACTTGTTTTGAGTAAATTCAATACAAGCGCCTAACGTTTTTGTATTTTCTTTGATTCCTATTTGTTCCAAAAACAGAGGGAGAAGAGTCGGAAAAAGTCAATGCAAGTTGGCACTAAGATGGAAATCTCACCTTAGTGCCTAAATGATGAATGCTAAGATAGAAGACTTACAGTGACTCTCAGCTCTCTCCATGCGGGATGCAAAACAGGAATTTTTAAACCTATACTATATGCCGATATGCACACGGAAATCATCCTAAGCAGGCAATTGCTAGCGTGAAGCACCACAAGTCGGTTACCGATCTTCAATCCAGGAGTCCGGTCTAGGCTCACCCCTCCTCTTCTCGACAGATCGAGTTCATGAGCAGCGCTTGACAGGGTGGGCTCGCGGCACGTAGGCTTGAAGATGATGAGGCGACTGTTTAATTTAAACTAAGTCCAAAACGCACTATAGGTACATGCAATGGTTATTAGGGTGTTTGGACCTAATTTACTTGATCAAGCAAGCCTAAAAGCTAAGGGCTCATTCCACAAAAGTAAGAAAAAGAAAACAAAACCGGAAAATGACAGGCGGTAAAAACGCGTCAAAACTGCGGTGAGCCCCCAAGTGAACAATCATTTGGAAATTGGGCCCGAGTATCCAAAGTCCAGGGTACCTGTATTATTACAACTAAATCAAATGTCTCTCTCGCACAAAAGACAAAAAACTAACTATCCTCTCTCTCTAGTTCTCCTACTCTCTCCTGCCGGCTAGGGTAGAATAGTCGGCTCCTCCTCCCAAGGCTGCTCAGGATCCCTAGACGATCCTCCTCGGTCAGTGGTCCCTCGCAAGAAAACAAGAAAGGGGTGTCAGACAGTTCAAAACAAATTATAAACTAAAATCAAACAATAAAAAATGGCTAAGCAAGTAAACAGACACAAGTCTACTCTACAAGCCGATGCTCCCCAACAACGGCGCCATTTGAAAAACGAAAAGACGAGAGCTACTAAATAGTGGTCTGACAAATCAGACTCATTGTCGCTGGGGCGACTACTCAAGCCTTCACGTTCGTCAACAATTAACCCACACAATTAATCAAGCAATCAAGAGCAATGATTAAAATTTATTTTACCCTACTAAAAATGTATAATGGCAAGTAAGTAGGGGTCGAACACATGAAACAAAGGTGTAGAGTGAGCAGACAAGAAGTCAAGGCCTATGTCTAATGAACTACTTAACCAATATGGATTTTTTTGTGGGTTTTTTATTTTATATTTTTTATTTAATTTTGTATTTTTTTGTATTTTTATATTTTGATTTTAATTTTCTGATTTCTATATTTTCTTTTTATCTTTTAGATTTTTATAGTTTCTTTTTCAATAATAGTATATATATACAATATAAGAGAAAGAGGAATGGAGTATTTAAAAAATAGGTAAAAATATTCAAAAATCAGGAAATAAAATGTTTTTGGTCTTCTTAGACTTTTCTAATATGTTTGTGATTTTTCTAGATTTTTCTGAATGTTTTTGGTGTTTTTAAAGTCAAAAATATTGAAAACAATGAATAGAAGTTGCTGTTCGAAATTAAAATAAGGATTAAAAATATCAAATAGTGTCCAAAATGCCTCAAATTAATTTTAAAATAAAGATAATGAAACAAAGAAAATACAGAAATAGAGTTTTTATTTTTAGAATTTTTGTATAATTTTTAATGTTTTTGCAAAGGTTTTTGAGGTTTTATAATTTTTAGGAGTTTTGTTTTGTAATTTTTAGTGATTTTTGGACTGAAGTGAAAAGACAGTAAAATAGGCAAAATATATTTTTTTGGGAACTTTCTGAGATGTTTTTATAATTTTTATGTATTTTCTAATGCAAACAGTGCTGAAAATGCATATTTTTTATTTTTAGTAATTATGAAAATGCAATAAAAATGCAAAATGAAAATATACCGTGATACTATGATGCAACAAGAGCACAATGTGATCTTTGTGGATTTTTTTAGGATTTTAGAAATGCATGCAATAAAGAGATACAAAATCAAGAAACTACACTACTAGCAAGGGCATAAGTGCAAATAAGCAAACATCCAGGGGCCAAAGTGCAATTTTCACGCAAAATTTATAACTAAATATTGCAGTTAATGAACCAAATATAAATATCAAAACCCGCAGGGGTGTTCCTACAAATAACCCAACCAAGCGCGCGACTAGCACGCGCCTGGGAAGGACCTGTATGCAATATTACAAAAAACACGGGGGCCTTGATGCAAATTACACAAAAATATTATACTGCATATAGAAGTTTCTGGACTAGGATGCAATAGGCAAACCCTAAGAGGGGTCCCTCGCAAAATGCCCTTCACCTCACGCGCACAGGCACGTGAGGTGATGTGGCGGAGGACCTTTTTGCAAATGATGAAAAGTTCAGGGGCTTGAATATAAATATTACAAAATATTAAAGCGGCAGATGAAAGTTTGAGTTTCAAATTTTAAATACAAAATTGAACGAGGGTGGGAACTACAAAATACCCTCACTACGCGCTATCGGACGGCTGATGCGGCTTGACTTGACACGTGGCGCCAATCTAACGACCCGTACCCCTTCGCTCTAAGCGGTCTGGATTAGATCGTGAGAGGACGATCGGACGGCTGGAAGGCGGTCCGATCCTACGGCTGCTAAGTGGCAGGGAGAACAAGGTTGATCCGACGACAGGGAGAGAATGACGAAGAACACTGCCTGGAGGTCGCTTGGATCGTTGATTCTGGCCGACACACGGCCTCCACTAGTCCCGGACCGAGGGAAAAATGGTCCTAGGAGTCGTCTGCGTCAATTGAACTTCTCAGCCGGAGCTGAGATGACCTGAGATGCTCGGACGAGGAGGTTTGCCTGGGGATTGCTTCCCTGGAGTTTCGAGGCTCGATAGAGCCTTCTCTTTGGCTCTTCCCTGCAGGGTTAGAAGCGGAACAAAAAGGCGATGCAGCTGGGGGTGTTTCGGGGCAAAATGGAGGTGGTTCGTGGCTCGGGCGTGGAGCTCTGGCGAACGACGGAGAAGGAGCTCGGGTGGCTCGATTTGAGTGAGATCGAGGTGTATGGAGGTGAGTCGGGGCTAGAGAACGCGAAGGGGAAGTTAATGAGGATGGGAGCAAGTCGAGTCAACGGGTGGATGAGGCGGAACACGATGGCGGAGCGGAGCTCCGCCGTGAAGTGATTTGCGGATTCACGGTGAGGGGGTAATTGAAAACTAAACCTGGTTCAAACCTAAGCTAACTATTACTTAATCTAGGGAAAGAACGAAGAAATGGGGCGAACGACTCACCGAGGAGACGAGCTCGAAGAGCTCGCGGTGGATGTCCGGCGATGAGGGGACCACACTCGATTTAACACCACTGGAGCTCGGACCAGGCGCGATGGACTCCTGCTGTCACCAGGAACTCGATACGCTCTAGATCTGGGCGAAAGGTTGGTGGAAGAGGGATCAAGAATCGAAGGGAAGGCGGGGGTGGTTTTTGAAGGGTTGACGGATAGGGCTCCAAAGTCGAGGAAGAACGGGCGAACCGATGACCCATTCCCCTAGGAAACATTAGGGCGTGAATCACCAATCTTCGAGGACAAAAAGTCACGAAGACCTTAATGCCAAAGGATACAAGATGTGATCTGCAATAATCCTCAAATATGGCGAAGAAATCAAAGTCCTGACAAGCTACAAGAGGTCAGACAGTTGACCGGAGGTCACTTGTCAGACCAACCTGGTTGGTCCACGTGGACCAACCAGGAAAAATCCCCTAGAAAATAATTCAAAAATCATTTAAAAAAAGTAATTGAATTTATTAAATTTTGGTTATAAAATAAAGAATGTTTATTATTTTATGAATTATTTTATGGTGATTTTTATTTATTTTTTAGAGGTTAATAATTACAAGTTACCAATTATGCCCTTTTTAGGTATCTTTACCTATATATTTAAGTATTTTATTTTTATTTTGTAAATTATTTATTCATTTTTCTTTATTCTTTTATAAATTTATAGAGTATTTTTATGCACTTAAATATATTTTTATTTTATTTTTCTGAAGTGTTCGGTACACTTAATAAAATAGAAGTATAAATTGTATAGGTATGTGCATAGGTCTTATACCTAGGTATTATATGCAAGTGTTTTATTTTTTATTTTATTTATGTTTTTATTCTGATTTCAATGCACATATTTATTATAAATAATATTTAAAAAATTATAAAAATATAAAATTACCCAAATAAAGAATAATAAATAAAATGAATATTTTAATCTGTACAAGTATACAATATGGGTCCAAAACTCAACTTTCAAACCGTAACTCCGAAAAATACGAAACCACCTCTATTAAATAGTTTATTTAATGTTATATACAATTAAAGTGAGTTTGGTACATTTTGAGTTTTTATTTGCAAGATACAGGTCTGGGAAGTTGGGATTCTTGAATCTTATTCAGATCATAACTTTTTGTCTGCATATTATTTTTGGGTGAAATCAATTTTGTATTTTTCTATATTTAATTATCTACAACTTTCATGTTTAAAGTTTGTTTATTTGAGGTATAAAAAGTGGAACCAAAAATAGGTCCCAAAATGAATAAAGAATGAATGAAGTAATAGGTATTTTTGTTGTGATTTGGCCCTTATCTCCCCCTACTTTATTCCTTGTAGACCTTGTCATCTAAATGCCTAGGTATCGGGGTTTCGGGTCATAAAATATTTACAATATTTTATTCCTTTTATTTTATTTTCTTTATTCTATAATTTTGGCTTTAAAAATCGCATTTTATACAATATTTACACAATGATGCATGGATGCTAAAATACCTAAATTAAGCCTATTTACACGCATTTACTAGGGTTTTTAAGGTCAAAATGATAGAATAAAGATGATGAAACGTAGATTTATCAACGACCATGACATAAATATCCGGATTTGAATCTGAATATTCGAATTGAATGCAACATTTAATTTTTTGTAAAATATTACTTAATGTAATATAAAAAATTCTACGAGCCCAAAGCGTAAATAGGACTCTCTCACCTCTTATATGCTTTCTTTAATCATAAAACTTGTAACTCTAGAAGCAACAAATTCCTCCAATCCCATCCCCATCCTCCTCCTCCAAGCATGTGGCATTATCTCTCTGTCACGCCTCACCAGCCAGCACCATTTCGTCGACGTGGTCGCGTACCAACGGCAACAGCCTCCCTTTCCAACTGGAACCCTCCTCCGACCACACAAGGCATACACAACCTTGTGGTCTTGTCGTTCTGCCTCACCACCAACAGCCCAACACCGCCCATCGTTACCGCGACTTGTTGTTCTCCTATCGCTAGTAATTAGGTCAGTACTGGACGTCCTCCAACTATCGCGACTATCGCTTTTACCATTAGGGCATACATCATGAAATGAATACTCGACCCATGGTAAAAGATGTGTCTGATTTTTAGTGTGACCACGGGTACCAATTGTGGGTCTCATTTTTCCGGGCTAAGGACTAGGTAGAAAGGCATGCCAACTTCATGCATAGTTAAAATGTTGAGATAAAAATGACATTAAATAGTATTTATGATCACCAATGGAGTTATGCTTTCACTTGGCTGACTGGCAAGATCCTTGTCCCTTTTGATCCTTTTGTAAATTGCATCACTACATTAACAAACAAAGCTTGCACCTAGTGGCTATATTTTTACCCGGTGGCTATATTATTTTTATCTTATTCACATTTTTTCATAATTTTGATTGATTAAAAATCCAGGTCACGACTCTGGCTGTCAAAATAGAATACTTAAAGAAGGACAAGGAAACACTGAGAATTAATATCCTAAGTGCTGAAGAAGATGTATATATTTCTTTTCTTCTTCTTCTTTAATCTTGCCCTTCAACCCCACCCATTTAGAAACACATGCGCGTATAAACTAATATAAACAAAAATACTTGAACCTCAATTGGTGAGCATAAATACTATTTATTAAGTATAGTTTTTTTTTAATATAAGTAGCATTTTTTGTTTACATGGTTGAATGTGGTTACTACGAAGTATTGGATTCCAATGTTCACATGTCATAGTATTTTTAGGAGAAATGTCTAAGGATTTACTTGAACCTGATAATCTCAATGATGAAATCAAAAATCTAAAGTTAGATCTAATTGGAAATTCTACAATAGAAGTGTTTAGAAGTAATGAAATTGATAGCAATGCTAAAAGAAATGGTAAAAGGGGGAAAGGAAACTTCTGAACTATGGACCGAAGGTTATTTAAAACACAACTTGCTATTATAAAAAGTTGATGACAATGAGGTGAAGGTGTTGAGAGAAGTATGTGAATTTTGAAAAGAATCGTATTCATGTGAATAAGTTCAAGGGACCACTGAAAAGTTGGAAATTCCATCGGTCTTGTGTTCCATACAAGGCGGGAATACAGTCGTCAAAGCGACTGATGAGAACCTCAGACTAATTCAACAAGTAACCACAAATGAATCTAGCAATGAAAAGCAAAATATATAGAGTTACAATTCATTATAACTCTACAAATGTATGAATAGGTGTAAGTACCTATAGAGTGACGAACACGGGGAGCAAGCGGTAGATCGAGGTAATGAAATCCAAAATTTGTGTTCCTTCTGTCTTGTTATTTTTGTGAGGGTTTTTTTATTTTATATTTTTAAATTTTAATTTTTATATTTTTAAGTTATTTTTAATTTTACAAATTTTCTTTTCTTTTTTATATATTTTCTTACTTTTAATTTCTTTTTCTTTCTAAATAAGTAATATAAGAATATATGAGATTGTATACACAATATAGGCTAATATAATTATAAATACTAATAAAAATAAACATAATACATGAAATAAAATATTTTTGAGTTTTAAATGATTTTTTTATTCTTTTCTTAAATTTTTCTAATTTTTACATATTTTTAAAGTCAAAAACATCCTAAATCAGGGATTAAATAAATAGGGCAATTAATTTGGAGATTTAAAAATAGAAAAATGTCCAAACTTTTTCAAATCAATTTTAAAATACAATAATATAAATAAAATTATAAAAAAGAAAAGAATATTTTTAGAGTTTTTTTGGATTTTTTATCCTTTTATAAAGTTTTGGAGCTTTTTAATTTTTTATGGTTTTTCTTTTTTATTTTTAGGGATTTTGTTTCTGGAGTTAAAAACTAAATAGCTAAGCAAACTATATATTTTTAGGAGACTTTTCAAGACATTTTTATTTTTTAGTATCTTAGAATTCAAAAAGGGTCAAAATGTGTAATTTTTATTTTTCAAAAAATAGAAAAAATTCATAAAATGTTATTCTAAAAATATGGCAATAAACTACAACCTAGCATGCACTTAATCCTATTTTTGCAAATTTTCCAAGCACGGATGATATTTTTAATAAATAGAAAACATCCACAAAAAGTAATGAACTTGTAGGGGCATAAATGCAAATAAAATAACATGAGATTTTTGCAATTTACCCAAAATATATAACTGGAATTAAAATTTTTTGGACTAAATCAAAATTCAAAAAGGTGCAAAGGCCTACATGCAAAATTATCACCTCACGTGGGAAAGCACGTGAGGTGACCTGGACTAGACCTGGTTGCATAGTAATAAAATACAGGGGTTCCATTGCAACTTTTACAAAATATAAAGAATTTAAAACAAATACATGACCAAAAGTAAATGCTATAAAAATGGAGGCAATATATTTAAATTAACCCCATTATACGCTCGGGTGGACAGCTAAGAGGGGTCAACTTATCAATGTGTCGCGCCCACGATGTACGATATCCCTTCGTGCTTGGATGTCTAGGATTAGATCCCATCTATGAGATCTACGAGTAATGGCGCTCTTGATCGGACATCACTGTATTCCTTGAAGAACAGGGCCCGATCCGACGACTCTGGATGGTGGTGGAGGAACCGAGGATGAACTCACGCTTAGTGAGTTTTGATTCGGTGTTGCGTGCTCTCCGACAACCTGGTGCTCAGTCATTAGTCTCCTAATGTTGCTACAACCCTCCCAAGGCCCCTAGAGGTCTCCAAAATGTCCAAGGCCTACTGATTGAGCCCCTGGAGGTTGAGGTCCTTCAACTGACATGGGAAGCTTCCTGGATGCAGATGGGGGATCAGCTCCCTCTTCAAGACGTGTAGAAGAAGGTAGAAGAAATGGTGACGAAGGGCAGCCAGGGTCTTGGTCATTATTCGGTAGAGTGTCGAGGATGGAATGGATGAGATGGGCGAGGTCCGGCGATGTGAAGGATTTGAACCTCAATATCCCGTATCTGTGGAGATCTGAGGAGCTAGTGGGTCGAGTAGGTGGGAGAGGCGAAGTGACTAGGAAATGAGGTGGCTGGGGTGATTGGAGACAAGTGATCATGATGGAACGGAGTGGACGGAGCTCCAGAGCTATGGTGAGGCTTAGATATAAAAACTATGCTAATCCAGTAATTAAAATCATGAAACAAATGCATTAAACAAGACCTAATCACTAGAGCTACCTAAAGAACAAGGAACTAACCTCAAATGGTCGGGCGGCCACGAGATCGTACCTCGACGGTGAGTTTCGTCGGAGATGATGGAAGCCATCTTTTCAACGCCTCTCCATACAGCAAGAAGGCTAGGCAAGATCGTTGTCACTGATCTCGAGCTCTAGGGCACACTCTAGGGTTAAAAAGCAAGGCCAAGGAGAACCAACCATAAAAAATAGCAAAGAGGGCATTTGGTACATGTTGTGAATGGGAGGTCTTCGTGGCAAAATTTCGAGCGCAAGAGGAAGATATGATGGAAACGAGGTACACATCGTGGATTACGTTTGAATAATGGTCAAGATCTATGAAGCCATCTATCCTCCTCTAGCTTTGTATCATGCAATAGAAAATCGAGCAGAGGGGCGGGCAGAGCTAGTCTAACAAGCCTAGGGCTCAGGTCAGACAGTTGACTGAGGTCAACTAACTGTGCACCCTAGTTGGTCCACGTGGACCAACCAGGAAAACTAGACCCGAAATTAGTCATAAATTAAATAATAAATAGTAAGTGAATTAATTAAATTTAAGTTATAAAATAAAAATGTTTATTATTTTCTATAGTATTTTATTATGATTTTTATTTATTTTTATGAGCTTATTTATTACAGGTTAGTTTGTAGGGTTTCATTTATTAGTTATATTTAACTATGTTTTGCATGCTTTATTTTATTTTTTTTATTTTTTTTATTTTATTATTTTATTTTCTTAATTTATATATTTCTAATTATTTTTAGATACATAAACATATTTTTGTTATATTTTTTCCGATGTATTATGTATACTTAAATAAATAAGGGTATTAAATATATTAGTTAAGTATATGTATTTCATTTATTGATAACTCTCTAAATGCATGTATTAATATGCGCTCTTTGTAGAATGGGTAGAGAACTCCATTTTAATTTATACCTAGGAAGTCCAGGGTCAAATTCAGTGACACGATCCATAATATAATTATTTAGGTGTTTTAATATATGTATGTGTGTGTGTGTGTGTGTATATATATATATATATGTGTTAAGTGATTCATAAATCATCTTGGTCAAAACAACAAAACATTGCAGGAAATCAATGTAGGATGATGCACATTGCAAATACATGCATAAATGAGATAAGATGTTTATTTTACGACATCAAAATGCATGACATGATAAATAGAATGATATGACACTAGCACATCTAACTATACACATTAATATGCCCTAAAATGATCAGGCGACTTAAGCAATGACCAGAACAAAATCAAGATTCAATTGAGAAATTTAATCAAAGCCAACTTCTATTTATAATGATTAAATGCATCGAAATTATACCTGTTTAATTGATCAGTAATCATGCATCAAATCAGATATTTAATGAAGTCATAAGAAAGAGAATTAAATGAGCTTTGCAATGAATCTGAAATCACTTTTATTGGACATAAGATACTCAAGTTATTCACGAATGAAATCCGGGGCATAACTGCAATGAAACATGATAAAAGTATTACACATAGGTCGATGTAGGGACTAAAATGTAATTAGCAGAAACCATGCTAAGAAATTTATTAAATACCCACATGTAAGGGTATTTTTGTCATTAGGATAAACCAGTGAGAATTGGATGCAAAATTCCCAGTCTAGGCACATGTAGAGCACGCGAAGGTGAGGCTCGGGACTTGGTTCGCCCGGCTGCAAGTTTGGAGGACACTTGGCACGTTCACGCTCCGTCTTGAAGCTCGGTTCTTCCGAGGGCTCTTGACTCGATGAAGAGCGATGTGAAAGCTCTTCCGCCTTTGGATCAGATACAGGTGATCCCAATCCTATGACAATTGTAACTCAAGGGATTCCTCCTTTCTCCTCCTTGCATGGTGGAGGAGACTGGGAGCTGGCAAGTCCTACATGGTGCATCCTCACTCCTACTCCTTGAGTATAGATCCAGGAAGATTCGCAATAGCTTTGCGAAACTCATAGTGAGGAGAAGGAGTGTTGAGGACTTCTGAAAGGGTCGATTGAACAAATCGAATGGAGAGGACTGCATCATATGATCTTCCTGACTTGATTGACCCTAGTAATCAAGACGACATTGACCGACCTTCATACCACACATTCGAGGAGCATACACATGCACGAGCTTGGACTCATGAGCAATACTTACAATCCCCACGCTCATGACTCCATTATTCGAGGCTTCGACCAATATCTGCCTTTCAGATGGTCCTTACTCGACCCAACATTACATGTCATAGTCTAGGTATGTGGAGTATGAGACTTCAAGATCTCAACAGTATCCGCCGAGTAAACATGTTGCTTCAATGATTTGCTATGAAGACTCTTTGGAGGATAACATTTCAAGGATTGTGAAGAGGTATGAACTAATTGAGGATGAATTTAGAAATGTCATCGACTTTCAATTTATTCTAGCTCAGGTATGGAAGTGGGGAATGGAATAAGCAGATTCAATGTTGAAAACTTAGAGGATAAAGGAAACACACGCACTATGTACAGCTGGAGTCCATTCTACCTCCCTCTTATATTAACCACCTACCTTCCAATCTAGAGCATGTACATCCTCCCACTCCTCATTCACCTATTCAAAACAACAAAAAATTGAAAATCCAAAAAAGACCAAAAACATTGAAAAATCAGAAAAAATCATAAAAATAGAAAATGAAAAAGACCTAAAAGAATCGGATCCTGCTCTAAGGGAAGCACTCGACAAGGAACTGGTTTTTAAGCTTCCCTTAATAAAGGACATATATCACTTCCCCAACCTCAAATGATTTGTGAGAAGTAAAATGACGCCTAAGAAGTCAGGCAATGAGAGGATAAGGACTGAAACACACAGTGTCTATGCCCACCTCTTTGGTGATGGGGAGAAAGATCAAAAGCCGTAGAGTGAAGCGGTTGCCTAGGGTTGATTGTGAAATTAAAGACGCTACCTTCACCCATGCTAGAATCGATGATGAATCATCGATAAATATCCTCCCGACCTCCGTGTTTGACAAGCTCAAACTTGGGCCAATCAAAAAGTCAAGAAAGGTCGTTCATCTGACTGATCGATCTACAAAACGACCGACATGAACCATTTCAGTCATCATTATTTTCCAAGGAGATCTACTCCAGGTAGACTTCACAGTCATTGACGTTAAGCATCGAGGAGAGTTCACCCACTCTTCGATTATTCTCGAGAAGTCGTTGTTAGTCTTGGCTAAGGCAAATATAGATTGTGAGACTCGAGAGATCGATTTTCAGCATTGGAAGCATTCTGACCGCATCCATTCTTTGACACACTCTACTCTTAGGTAACCGACACAGTTACAGACAGTCGTGACCATCGAGAGTAGATGAGTCCTGCCATACACATGAGATCCAGGTTGTCGAGACGACTATTAGAGTAGAGATTCCACACACATCCGTGACTCCTGCTGCTTGCTTCACTACCAATGCCAAGCTAATTGAGAACATCGACTCTTACCCGAGACATGTGCTGACCCTTCAAGAATTTTACAATTTTTATGGTAACTCATCTGATGAGGAACCCATGATCAGCACCACACCACATCTCGGACCTTCAAATGAGACAACCAAGACTACATTGAGCCCACCCAAGATCATGATTGTTCCTTCCTCTAGTCGGTTATCCGGTGAGAGGAAGTCGAGAATTGATCCCTCGAGGTGTTCCCTAGAACCCGTCAAGGCATGTTGCTCTCCTCTTCCTCTCAATGCTTTATATTCTAGAAAACCGACTAAGAAAGTTTCTTTCAAAATACCAGAGAAGGAATTTTCTGAGGAGTCCTCATCGGGTCCGGATGAGTTAATTTATATGAGTGAGCTCAGTTCGGTTGTTCTTAAACCATATTTGAGCAAGTAGCGGTGTGTCAACCCTTGTTGAACAATCCCTTCACCTCACTATTATTCACCTGAGGATGATTCCGACGGTGACACATATGTATATTACCCACCACCTCGCTCCTGCAAGAAGGTTCGTCACAAATCTTCTTGATCCTTGTATATTCTCACCCCTCCTTGTATAGATTTTATTTCTTTTATTTCCTTCCCTCCCTAGTGATTCGTATCATTTGCCCCGACTCCGTGTCATTTCATTTTATGGCTATACTTAGTATGACTGGACCCTAAGTATAGAGGGGAGAGTCACCCAAGTCTCTTCACCATTCTTTGTATATTCTCCAGATATCATCGGTTCTCACACTCACTCATGTCCTAGACCTAGGCTGATCAGAGCCTAAGTATGGGGGGACCAATGCTCATCCTATGTATTTACTCATACATTTCTCCTCTTGACCTCATCCACCTTTTTTTTGCTCTTCTTCTACACTTAGGCTAACCATAGCCTATGTATAGGGGGGGATTGGCTTCTATATTTTTTTGTTATTTTAGCTCTTCCATGCTTAGCACAAGCTATGTCTTTTCTTCGCTTTTTATGCTCTGAGGACATAGCACATGCTAAGTATAGGGGGCATGTGTATATTATATATATACTTTACCCATAGCTCGTACTTCGTGTATTTTCTGTATATGTTATGCAATAATTACGTGGTGGGTAAAAATTTGAAAAATTGAAAATAATTGTTTGTAAAATACGTGTATCGTATATTGTATAATTTGTATAATACTTATAAAAAATATTATTAATAATACTTTTTTAAAATATAGAATTATATATGATTTTTGAAAAAAAACAAAACAAAAATTAACAAAAATAGGCTTCTTATTTACTCTTGCATATCATCCTTGCATTCTTATAAAAAAATTTCATCAAATGTCTTGTACTGCATTCATCAACATTGCATGTCATCTGTATTTCATTTGCATATCTAGCATATGTAAAGTGGAAAGTTAGTGGGTTACGAACCAAGTTATAAATAGAAGTCCAGGATGGATTTGATTTAACCTTAATCTACCTAATTTCAGAAGAACCTTATAGGAACTGGAGTTAAGATTTTTTTTCAGATTGAGCGACTTAGTTCTTTGAGTCTACGAGACTATGTTCACATATCATATTGATTGGTCTATGTAGAATGTTTCATACATGCGCATGATTCTTTTAGACAGTGACCTAACTTGGACAAGCACATTCACGTAGCTCTTCATTGATGAGGTGGTGAGGAGGTAGAATCCTTTGGCTTGGAGTAGCACATGAGTGGAAACATATGTCCTCCTCTAGGGAGGGTAGTGCATCTCAACCTAGTCTAGTGGTGTCGACATCTAACAAAGGGAAGTTGTAGGTTGCAATAATGCTTCAAAAGAGGGATAGTCTACTATCTCAAGAAGAAAAACTCCTGATGTACATGTTGTACCTTGTATATATGTCAAAAAAAGAGAAAAGAAAAGAAAAAGAAAAAAGAAAGAACTCCAAAAAATGGGACATGCCTGATTGAAAATAAAATGCTTGCCAGAGTATGTATATTTGCAAGGCATATGCTTCAAAGTCTCATATCAAGGAAGCATGTAACTGGAAACTTGGCTACACTGGTCAAGCTCCACAGATATGTGGCTACACTGGTCACAATCCATTCTCTTCTCTACCCTCTCTTCTTGAGCTGGTTGCACTTGGACTTAGAAGAGAATACCCGCTCCTTGAGGAAAGAGTTGCTAGATCAGAGAAGTAGAGTTACCTTGTTAGATGAGGTTGTTTCTTTACCATTTCTGATGTATAGAGCTATATTTCACTTACAAGGTATAAGTAAGATTTACAGTCATCAAAATTTACATATGAGAATTTGTTTGACCTAACTCTTGAGAGGTCTTGCATAGAGACTTGTGGAACTTAAAGGTTGTTAGGTCTTAAATTCAATTCCCAATAAGGTTCATCCACACTATTAATCCAATGTTGAGTCAAGTTCCAATTTGTTCCATGATCCCGGCATGGAACCCAAAACCATTTCACTTTTGCATTTCATTTTAGTTGCTCAGGGACAAGCAAGTTTTAAGTATAGGGGGTTGATGAATCTATGATTCATCACTCTAAAGTCGAAAATAGAGCTTTGTTTCCGAGTAATTAGATGCATCTCCAATTATTGTGCATTATTCACATTCATACATGTATAATTAATGTTCGCATCTTAACATGCAAATTTGCATTAAATAAGGAGCCAAATTCTCTTGTACATATTCACATGTATATTAGCAAACTTCACCTATATGTATCTATTTTATACTAACTCCAAATCCAATAAAATCAACTATATAGTGTATGTATTAATAACATTGATAAAGGAAAAATATTAAAAAATACTAACTTGTAAAATTGACCAATAAAACCCAAACCCTAGTTTGAGATTAAAAACTTAAAATGTGTATCTTTTTCTCATATAGTCTCCTATGGACCCTTACTCACTTTTGAATTAATGTGCTTTCAGATACCTTCAAAACAAGACTAACTTCAAAAGAATCAGACTTCGTATGTGAAACTTGGTTTTGGCCCCTATTATATATTGTACATATTGACCAAAATACCCTTTATTTTATCTTTTTAAATTCTTAATTACTAAAAATCTAAAAAAATAGCTTAAGATGTAAATATTACTTTCATATTTTCTCTATTTTTATTTTGATTTTTCCCTTATTCAGAAATGACAAAAATCTAGAAAAGATAAAAATGTGGTATTTTATACCTATAAGGTACCCCAAAAAATACTTTTTATACAGATGACTTCTTTTAATTTTCGATCATTCACAAAAGTAGATCTCGTCGAGATGAGCAACTTTCATGTTGACCACTTTTTGATTTGACCTCTTTTGCTATTTTTATTTGATTTAATTTTTATTTTTCTGGGAGCGACATGTGGCGCTCCTAGAGCCGCCATGTGTCACCCCATTTTTATGTTAATTATTTATTACATTACTATTTCCTTATTTATTTTATCTATTAATTACTTTTATTATTTATTTTACTTTAATTATTCTTATTTATTGATATTTATATTTATTGTTTAATATTTTTATTATCTAGTTTATTTTTATTTTATATTATTTAATTCAAATATTTTTATTTCCTTCAATTTTATTTAACCCCAGCCACGTGGTCGCATCCTTGTGCGCCACGTGGCCACTCCATCCCCTCACTACCTGCGTGCCTCCCCCATTTCTCCCTCCCTCTCGTGCATTCTCTCTCTTCTCCTCTTCTCTATCTCCCTTCCGTCCCTCTCATCCATGCACGTAACCAACCCCCGCAGACATGTACCTCTACTCCTCTCTTCCCATCATGCCTCTCCTCTATCTCTCTATCTCTCTTCCCTCTTGCACCCTACCACCTGCGCATGACCCAGTCACCCCTCTCCCGACGAGCTCCACTTGTCGTGCATAGGGTTGAGCATTGGGCTGGGCTATCCCAACCCATCCTGTTAGGCCCGGCCCAAACCCAAACCGATTTAAATTTACGTCAGGCTTAGGCCCAAAAAAGAACTCATTTCTAAAACAGGTTGGGTTCGGACTGGGTAGAGCCCAGCTTGAAGCCCGGCCCGAACATCCGATCCGAAGCCCGATTTTAAACCTACATAATATAATATATAATATATTAATTTAACCTTAATCCCTCATGTCCCACCCCAACCCAATCTCCTCAATCCCTATCTCCATTCTCCAACGATACCATCATGCACCACCATTTCAAAGTTTTGAAAAAAATAAAACGTATACGAAATAATCAAAAGTTTATGAAGAGAAAAATCAAACATTTCAAAGTTTTTTTTAACAAAATACCATAGGGATATCAAAATTCTTAGATCTATCTCAAGTTTTTTCAAAAATACATTTCCATATCACCCGTTCAATTAAGAATTTTCAAAAAAATCAAATTTTTTTAAAGGGAAAAAGTTATTAGGTTGGCCCGGTGATGAATGTCAAATTTGCCTCTTTAAGAATGATGAATTGTCGTAGCATAGGGGGCGAATTTGGTCCTTCAAAATACCACAAACTTTGAATGTTGCGGAATTTTTTTACTTGGCAAGTTTACCAAGGTCGAACACAGGGAACGGTGATTCCTAGTTGCGTGGTCTTAAATCAAATTAAATAGTTAATTAATGTTAATTAATTTATGCATTGATAAAATATACAATGCAATGATGGAGATGCGATGCAGAGAAAATAATCAAAGATGATTAAGCTCAGGACCTGTGAAGTATCAAATTCAAATCTCAATGAAATTTATCAATTAATTCTCGAAAGACTATCACATATCAAAAGAGATCATTAACGCCCAGAAAATTTATCAACTCCAAGTTACAGGACAATAGATTTAATCAATGAATATGCTCCTCAAAATTAATCATCGATCGGACAAATAGAGAGTTAAATAATTGATCCTCGATTTAACCCCTGTTAAGATTAAATTATTGGGAATAATCAGCAATGATCACAAGGGGTTAATCAAATTGAAATCCTCAACCGAACTCCTGCAAATAACTTCTCAAGCACAAGTATGTCAAATTTAGCCTGTAAAAGTCAATAATGTTCCTCAAATAATAATTAGTAATAAACAGCCTCAAATCTGTCCATAAATTATTCTAAGTTGTAGAGCATGAAAATAGCTTCAAAATGACATATTATATGCTAAAATCAGAGTCCGTATGAGAAAGATATGATAAAATGAAGTTTTAAGGACTAAAATGTAATTAAAATAAATTTTTTCTTTCAAAATGGTCCCTGGAGAAGGATTATCTGTAATTTCTGAAAGTCGAAGGGCTTCTCTGTAATTTACCCCTAGCGGGGTATTTTTGCGAATTTTGAAACTTCGGAGGGCGTCGGTGCAATTTTCCCAAGCGCACGTGCGTCGCACGTGCACTCGAGGCTCGGGCGTGGAGGAGGAGGTTCGGGCGGCCCCGAGGCTGAGGTTCGGACCCGAACCTGTGGATCGAGCCCGGGCCTGAGGCTCGGATGACTAGGCAGAGGTTCGGGCGACGGAGCTCAGGCTCAGATGCCCGAGCCTACGTGGCAGATGGATGGTGGTTCGAACGCCCCAAACCTCGAGGCAGGGGCCGAGGCTCGGGAGAGACACGTGGCCCTTTGGAGACCGTCGGATCAAGGGCCATTGGCCCGATCCGACGGTAACTGATCGTCGTGAGGGCGGGGCGGTGGGGCGACGGAGCTCGTGGCGAGGGTCGAGCGATGGAGGCGATGGCAGTTGATGGCTCCTTGGCCGGTCGATACACGACCGGCGAAGGAGGCACCGTGCGGAGGAGCGGAGGCGAGGCGGTGGCGTCGTGCGGGCGGCGAGGCGGAGGCGGTGGATCGCGCGTGGGTACAGAGGGCGGTGGTGTTCGCGCCCCGGCTGGCCGAGGCTCGTCCGGCGAGGCCAGCAGGAGGTGGAGCGATGAGGCAGAAGAGGCGGTGCTCGCGCAGAGGGGAGCGCGGTGGAGCTTGGCCGACACAAGGCCGAGCAGCTGGAGCAGAGGCGGTGTCCAAGACCGGCCAAGGCGGTGGCCGAGGAGCGGCGGTTCTGGCGAATGGAGGCGGAGGAACGGCGAGGTTGACCTGCATGGGTTAGGGGAAATACGGTGGGGGAGGAAAAGGGGGGGTGTTGGTCTCGGCCTTTGCGAGGCCGGCGGATGCGAGGGCTGACAATGGGGGAGAGGGCCAAAGGTTGTTACCTGAGAGAGGTAGGCGGGGCTCGACGGCGACGCCGTGCGGGCGGCGAGGCGGAGGCGGTGGATCACGCATGGGTACGGATGGCGGTGGCGTTTGCGCCCCGGCTGGCCGAGGCTCGTCCGGCGAGGCCTGCAGGAGGCGGAGCGATGAGGTGGAAGAGGCGGTGCTCGCGTGGAGGGGAGCGCGGTGGAGCTCGGCCGACACACAACCGAACATCTGGAGCAGAGGCGGTGGCCGAGACCGGCCAAGGCGGTGGCCGAGGAGCGGCTGTTCTGGCGAATGGAGGTGGAGGGACAGTGAGGTTGACCTGCAAGGGTTAGGGGAAATACGATGGGGGAGGAAAAGTGGGGGGAGGGGTGTTGGTCTCGGCCTTTCCGAGGCCGGCGGATGCGAGGGTTGACGATGGGGGAGAGGGCCGAAGGGTGTTACCTGAGAGAGGTAGGCGGGGCTCAACGGCGAGGCTTCTGCCGGAGCTGGGAGTGGTGCTTCGCACAAGGCGGAGGACTTGGATCTCATCAACGATTAGCCGCTGTCACCGGCGAGAGGACGGATGCCTAATGGCTTGGAGGCGATGGCACTTTATAGGAGAGAAGATGGTGAACGGTTACGCGTAAGGGGGTGGTGAACGGCTATAGATGGGCTTGATGGCCGTGCATGGCGGGGGAGATGGGGGGAGCGGGCGTTGGGTTAGGGGAAGGAGACAGGGGTCACGTGCTAGGCACGTGACCCTGGTGCGGCTGGAGAGAGAGAGGGAAAAGCGGGGTGCCACGTGGCACGCCCTGGAGCTACCACGTGGCACCAAAAAAATTCAGATTTTGGAGAGGGAAAAAGAGATAGAAGATGACCTCGGATTGAAATTTTTCCTTGACAAAAGTTGTTCATCTCTACGAGATCTACAACTTTCATAAAGGACCCAAGAGCAAAAGAGGTCACCTGTGAGAATTGGTATTTTTGGTGGCTCTCCATGTGTATAGAAAACCTGATTTGTGGGGTTTTGTATTTTTTGGTGGTTTTAGAGAGGATAAAAATTATAGAAAAAATGCGATAAAATACAAGAAAATTATTTACACACTAATATGATTTTTTTTATTTTCAATTAATACGAAAATGGGAGAATAAAATAGAAGTCAGAACACACCATATTTGGACAGACTCACAACAGACACTTGGACTCGGTCAGTTTCTTTGATTTTGGTTTTAATCTGGATTTGGATTTTTGTGTAGCTTAATAAAACTTTCATAAAAGAACACAAATGAAGAAGAAATAAAATTAAAAGGATTAATTATGGACACAAAAACTCAAGTAAAAAATAGCAAAAAGTCAAAATGCGCAAAAGATGCCCAAAACCCAACTTTCACATATGAACTCCGAATTTTACGAAATTGGTCTTGTTTTGAAGGTATTTGAAATTGGAGTACTTTAAAAGTGAGTAGACTAAAATCAGACACTGTATGTGGGAGATATGTTCATTTTAGTCCGTCAGATGTGAAATTAGACTTTGGGATTATTTGACACTTATTGGGGTTAGTAATTTTTTTGTATTTTTTATTTAATAAGGTTAGTAATATCTACACAATGGAGGTGGTTTTGGATCAATCGGAGTTAGATGAATTATTTACAAATGTGAGAAGTTAGCGGCTTTTTGGGCTAATTTTCACTTGGGGATTTTTAATGCAATTGTGCATGATGAAATGCAGATATTATTTACACATGTATGAATGCTAATAATGCTCTATTAATGATTAATTACAAATGAATGATGGGGAACATAGCCTAAATGACCTATTTTAGCATGATTAATACGAGATTCATCACCCGACCATAACCCGACCCATTTATCTTCGGGTCAGGTTCGGGATCGGGCTGGTTGATCCAGTTTTTTTCGGGTCGCGACCCGACCTGAAACTCGAAAAAATAAACGAGCTTGGGTTCAGGCCGATGCCCAGCCCGACCCACCCGACCCGATAATCAACCCTAGACCGTGCACCTGCATCCGTGGTCGTCGCTCACGCGCAGGCACCCATCCCCTAGCCATCCTCCTCCATGCACAAGTCGCGCTTTCAGCTGCTCGTCGACGTCCACCCACGTCGCGTGCCTTCTCCTCCAAGCCACCCTTCGTACCCTAGTATGAGAAGTGGGTTCCATTTTTGGAAGCCACGTTCAAGGTCAAATTTATTTTTATTTTTTTAATTTGTGAAAATTGCATTTTATTCCCGTGGGTTTTAAAATTGTAAAAGTGCCCTTATGCAAAGATTTTTTGTTAAATTTTTATTTTCTATTTTGCAAGAACACCCCTCTATTTATATTTCAAGTTGGACATCAAGATTGCATCATTTATTTTAATAAAAAATAGCACGTTGAAGATCATTTAATTCTCCATCACTTATCTATTTATTTGAATTTTTATGAGCTTTGGATAACTTATTAAAAATCAGAGTTTGGAATTCAATGATATTTTGGCAAATTATGCTCTGAAATTCGCACATACTTATTCCTTTCTCTAAAAATTCTCAAAAAATCAGAGATGATGCGTTCATATATGGTTTAATTTGTTTTCGGATTTCATTGAAATCAAAGGTATATTCTTCCTGAAATAAATTGGTAAATGATTTTAGTAAATGATTTTTAATTAAATCGACACACATTATTTTTGCTAAATTCTAACTCTTCTGGATTGATCATTAAATATCTTTTTGAGATAATTCACTCTTTGGATAAATTGATTTCATTGATTTATTAAGAATTAAATACTCATAATCACTCTGTTTTGTTAAAAAATCATAAAAATATATATTCTCGAAAAATCCAAAAAAAAGTTATTGTAGCATCATTTCATTATGTTTCACTTTCAATAAAAATTTCATTAACTTTGCATTTTGTTTGCATGAAAAATTACATAAAACCCCCTAAAATTTTTACATTTTTAGTTGTTGAATTTTAAATCCAAAAATAAAAAAATACATTTTGCATTCATCGTTGGATTAAGTTTCCAAAAAAATATAACTCGACTAATTTGGATTAATTTCACATTAAAATTAATTTAGCTAAGTTGTCTGTTTTCTTATTAACTTAATTAATTCTTGAAGGTGTTCCGATTCAGAGCTCTGCCTTCATGGTTTATCCATTGTCATCGACATCCAGAGAGGGATGCGCCTTAATCAGCAATGCATTACCGCCATGCAAGAACGATCATTAACCTTAAGAGCTCTTCCTGGACGATGAAGGAGCTATGGGGCTCTCGCCGAAGCCCCGCCTTCTCGCAGCCTCTCACGGTGGAGCACTTCATCAGATGGATGCACATATGCCATTGGATCACCCCAATTTGGGGGTGATCTGATGGTCCAATTGCGGCCACGTTATCGTTCTCAACCCTACATCTATGGATCATACCAATGTTGGACATGTGAGCCCACGGTGAGACATTATGCAATAAATGTTATTGCGAATATCATTCCCTGATCTGAAATGAAGAATAAATAATTTGCATAATAGGTCCCTCTGTACAATTAGGGTTATGTACCATGGCTGTCTTAATGATCATACAGCTGTTGATTCAATGATTGAATCATAGAGGCTGGTGCTTGGATGAATATCTAAAGAGTTAGATTGAGGACTCATCAAGCACCGTCAAATGATTGTTAAGATGTGATCTCCAGCCTGAGTAGGAGATGGCAATCCTTTTCTCACATAGGATGATATCTGACCGACCTCTTGATGCAGGTCCTCTGCATAGGAATAGAGATTCGGAGGTGTCAGATTAGTTAGGTCAAAGAGTTGACTTAACGAGATCGAGATAACCTAAGTCCTATGTTGAATGCTGTCATAGCATAGGCACGCATCCTCTGACCGGAGACAGATGTATTGCTATATGTCTGAGTATGTACATTTGGCAGACCAATAGGTTGATGACCTAACCAAGGTATATACACCGGTGCGTTGGTGTGCATATAAGGGCATATGAGTAATACGATCTCTCAAAGGGATCATACAGGTTCACTACTGAACCGGAAGACATGAGCTCACTCATGAGATATTGGGAGGAATTAAATTCCGTGCACGGTCGTCTCGCTTTAGAAACTTGACTGAATTTGTAGGTTTGATATATACTTTTGGAAAGTATATGATCAAGACCTAGGTATGATATATGCTTTTGGAAAGTATATGATCGATACCAAATCCCAATGATCAAATGAGAAACTTGGTGATCAAACCCTGAAGAAGACAGTGTAAAATAGATCTTGATCTTCGGGTTGACCATGGGTCTTCCAGTATGCAGGATGTACAGGTATTGGGAATACCTGAGGGTGATGTGATCATAAACGATTGTATATCCATGACGATTCCATTCCGAGGGAGTGATGAAACAGGTCTGGATTTTAGTGACTCCTTCCAGTAGAGAAGCAATCTGATCTTAGTCCAAGTGTTGGACATTGGTCTAGATTCAGATTCAATGAGAAGATTGGATTTGCGGTCTTGATTTAATCAAGCATCTGTGGGAGGTTCGTACGATCTGGATTTGAGACAAGATCTCAACATCCAAGTCACTATACGTGGAATAATACAATCGCCCTGTCCTTATCTCCAAGTATCTGCGGAGAAAGCACATTATTCATGAAAGGGTTCAAGAATAATTCTTTTGATGAAACATCCAAGCAAGGACTTGATGATTAAATGAAATTTAATTATCAAGCTTAAATATGAATATGATTCATGTTGTGAAAATGATTATCTAAGATAATTAAATAGGATTTAATTATCAAGGATTAAGAGAATGTGGATAACACTATCCATGATATATGTGTGTTATAAATGTGATTTATAATATACATATATAAGAGAGAGAATTTATGTAAATAGCATTTGTTAATTAATAATGTGGATTGGATTCACATTTATTAATTAATTGGAAATGCAATTTACTAATTAGTTTGGGGTGTGAATATGATTCACATAATATTCAATGGCAAGATTGAAATATTCACAAATTAATTTGGAATTAATTTGGTGAATATTTATTGTGATTAATTAAGGAATAATAAGATAAATAAAATGGAGCAAAATAAACCACCCTCCATAGGTGGCGTCACCCATGAATTGTTCATGGGTGACGCCCCCCACCCAAATTTAGGGAGGTTGGTTGACTCCATTCTTATTTATCACATTATCTCTTAATTAGTTAATGTTAAGTTAAATTATGTTGATAATGTTGCAACATTTTTAATTTAAATTAATGTTGTTGGTTTTAACCGACAACAATCATAGCCATTGATTTAGCATGGACCAAGCATAGCCCTTGGATCCATGTGTCCCATGGATTGAGATCCATTGGATCCTAAACTAGTATAAAAGGAGGGCTAGGGTAGCCTTTCCAAGTGACAACATTCTTGAGTTGAAGAACTCTACTCTCTCTCTCTCTCTCATTCTCGTGGGGTCTCCCTAATATTCAAGTGGCCGTCCACTTTGTGTATTAGGAAGGAGATCATTTTTTCTACGCCTCGACGCTTGGATCTTCGTCAAAGGATTGCGGGAAGGACGCGACTCATTATCGTGCTCGCAAGCGCATTCTCCGTGGGTCGGACTTAAGATAGGAGGATCTCTACTTTGGGATCTCGCGTTCACAACCACGCTTCAAGAGGTATTCCTAATGCTTTGTGGTTTGATGAAACGATCCGAGAAGTGTTCTCGTGATCATGTGGTTTCATCTTTAGTTTAAAAAAATTTTAATTTCCGCTGCATCTAGCGACTAGTGCGACTAGTTGCCCCGATTGCATACGATGCGATCGACACGCTTCCGTGATGCGCTTAAGGATTCTCAGTATCCTTCAAGTGGTATCAGAGCCAGGTTGAATATGGTTTTGGATATGATCCATAGACCTTAGATGATTTGGTTCTTGAAAGGGTTGCGAAATTTTACTGCATTTCAATTTTTCGCACCTCTGTAAAATTGAATTTTTCGGCTCTGTTTAAAATGTTTAAACACGAAATTTTTAATTGGATTTTGTTCCTCATTAAACAAGGAAATCATAGGACTTGAGTTTACTAAATTTGGACTTCGTTTGCTCAATATATGGTCTTTTGAATATGCCTATATTCACTGTTGCGGGAACTGCGAATTTGAACGTGATTAATGAGATAATTACGATTTTAATCCGCCTTGAAATGCGTGAATTATCACTTAGGTTATTTAATAAATCAAATAGGAAATCTTTGGAAACTGAGTTTGCATTTTTTGGATTTAAATTGATCAAGATAAGTTAATTTTAGTGATTGGGGGTCACTGCTGGAAATTAACAATTTTGATCTTGAACCTTGTGATATGTCATTCAATTATCATGATGAAAATTAATTGTTAATTTTCTGGAATAATTAGTGATAAATATTTGTGAAATATTTAAGAAATAATTATTTCATTGAATGACACTTGCCTAAACCACAATGATGAGATATTAGATCTTGATCATTGGTTCATCAACAAACATTGCCTTCATGAAAACTATAGTTTATCCTACAATAGTTGTAGGACAACTTTTACATGAAAAACCCTTTTGCTTGAATAGGATTGGGGATTTGTCTAGAAAATCTCCTTATAATCAAAAATGTTTTGATTTATATTATATGGTATAATTTCGGTTGAAAAACCGATGAACATCTCAAAGTACATGATGGTCTATCTGGTATTATCCTTTCCCGAGGCGGATGTGGTGCCTAGTCGGAGAGCATTGGGGTAGCGGGTTGCAACGTATGTGGTCCGTCCCACTCTCGTCGGTACTGGCCATGACAACGGGTAGGGACTGTATAATACTGGAGACAGACAATGTGTATTTTTCTAATTATTAAAATTCGAATAATACGTACTTTGAGTATATACCTACTATTCAAGTAAAAGACATGTTTGTTGATTGATGATTGTATTAATGATTAATTTAATATTATTAAATTAATTATATCCAATAAACACTCTATTATGAATAGATGTGTATTTCCCTTGGAAGAATTAATTATGTGAATGTGATTCACGATAATTAATTATAAAATTTGAATATGAGGTGGAGGATCACATAAGTGACATCCATGGTCTTCCGTCAAGGCAAAGGATTCCATCGCCAGTTGTTGTGTATAGGAGACGCCTGTCCGAAGTGACAGATCCTATATATGATTTAATTGGATCGGTTCTTTGCTTCTCGAAAGAGTAGGGCCGTATACGTAGTGACCCCAATATCGGGTCCTCATATTATTGGGGCGATATTGGATTGCGTATAGCGAGTATTAAGCCTGTTGACGGTTGGTTCAATTAATGACGGGTCAACATCATCTTAGGGGTGGTGGGCCCGGGTATTAAAGACCGAATTGGGAAATGCAAGTTGGACTTGCAAGGCGGAATGAGTTCCCGCTTCTTTTTATCCGAGTTGTAGGTTCTCATATTATTGGGATGCAACGAAGATAGGAAAGGAGATCCCAGATCTTGCTAGAGATATAATGGTAAGAATATCTCTTACATTGAAAGTGATTAAGGGAATGAACTTTCAGTGTTGACAAGGCAAGACAACTTTGATATAAAAATTCCTAAATCAAAGTAAAATATGTATATATAATATATATACCCTTATGCAAATTTCTTATTTCAGATAATCCTTCATTAAACCCACTCAATATTATACTCAATAATAACCAATAAAATATCTTGGATTGGACTCATGATCCAGATATTGTACTTGCAATTGGACACATAATATATGTGGTTGCAATGTGCAAGTTTCCTCAACCTAATGAGGAAGGACAATTAAATAAGACAATAAGACATCACTTTAGGGTTTGTATGTCTCTATAGTCTTGATCCTTCATCGAGTGTACTTTGGAAGTGACATGTCGATGGTGATCGTAATTGTCGAATAATCCTTATAAAATAAAAGAAGATATTTTGGCATACGTATGTGCTCTAGACATTTAATCATGAATGACATGGTTCTCTGCATTATGCAGAATGGTAGCTCGAAAGAGATGATGTATTCAAAATGTTTGAATACCTACCTGAACCTAAGTCTCTAAGAGTTAAGATGTATGTAGATATGATGAGTGTCATCATTCTATTATCTATACTCTAGTCATTCATGAAGCTTTATGATATTCATATTGTATGAATTTAATGAAGCATGTATAAATGTTGAAATGCTCTTACATTGAATTCTTTTGAATTTAACATAAGAGATCCTTAGTCTTAAGCAATGGTTGTTTATAGATTAAGAGAGTGCAGTGGAAGCATGGGTCGGACCCGAGTAAGAAGGAAAGTAAAAGAGTTGACCTACTTCTGTGACTTCCATATGATATCCAAAGAGTTGGATGAATGCCAATACTGCAATATGTTGATGTGTTGATAGTATGACTATCAAGTCTGTCTAAAATCCTTAGTGAAGGACTCAGATAGAGCATCAGAATAATCTACATATAATCATTGACTCCGACTTTATTATTTCATAAGATAAAGTCTGACAATTGTATCCCAATCTTCTAATGACATTTGCAATTGGTTGCATATATATATTAGAAGATTAGAAATTTGATCTTAAGGTTTAATAGTCATCTACATGGATATTGGTGTAATTGTTGCAGCAATCTCTGTTGGATAGATAGACTTTATATTCTCAGTGGGAGAGCCCTTAGTCTTAGAGAATGTCTCTATGACCTAGATATTAGAATACCCTCATTGTTTGTTTCTAAATGTTGGAAATAAACATGAATTCTGAGATAGAACTATCATAAAGAGTTATGATGGAAATATTTCAGATAGTAATCTAATATCTAGTGGACTCCACAAAATTTAGAATATTAATGAATGGTTCATTAAGATTTCTAATACTGAAAATCAAACCTTATAAGATCAATAGGAGGATGAAGATCATTTGACAATGATCTGGCATCAAGCCTTGGACATTTGTCTATTGATTTGATCAATAGACTAGTAAGATATGAAACTTTAGAATGTCTAAAAAATTTCAAATCTTACATACTTGTGAATATTGTATTCAAAGTAAAATGTCCAATACACCCTTCTCTTAGGAAAGGTGCAAGATGTCAAGGTATTCGGGATCTCATACATATTAATGTATGTGGATCATCTATATCATAGTGAACATTATGGATATGTGATATCTATTGATGATCATGTATGATATGAGATTTCTTCTCTTCACCTGAAAAACCTTTGAAATGTTCAAAGATTTCACAATTTTGGTTTAGAACCAAAGTTTGAAGGAAGATCAAATGAATTTTATCTAACCAAGGTAGCTTGTACCTATTAGATAAAATTCAAAGAATACCTTATGGAGATATGAATATCATTTCTATCTCACTCCTCCTGATAAACCTGAACTCAATAGAGTTGTAGGGAGATACAATTGGATCATGTGTGACATGATTCGATCAATGATGAATTTTAGCATAATTATCCCTTAGTTTCCTGGTATATATATGTAGTAGAGACTACAATGTATATCCTTAATAAGGTTCCATGCATGTAAGCTGGAATCTAGCACTTGAGAGTGCTGCTTCATTAGGAAAATAAAGGATGGTATTGGATACCTACTTTATGACCTTGAGATTCTTAAAAGATCTCATCTCTGAGAATGTGATTCTTGGAGGATTGAGACTCTTGAGAATCAAGATGAAAATGAAGTAAAGGAACTCATTTAATCTTGAGAAGATAATGAGGCTCCTGAAATCGGAAACTAAAAGGACAATTAAAGATGAAACATTAATACCTCTTCAAATTAGTTTGGGGATGTAATCCATGTGTCAGTTAAGTCTGAGAGTGATCGGACTTCATGTGATGAAGCTCCTGAATATCATGACATGGAAAGATGGATATTAGCAATAAAGTCTAAAGTAGACTTCATATACAAAGCGTTGTATATGGAACCTCAAGGATCCACCTATAAGGGTTAGACCCATTAGGGTATAAATGGATCTTCAAGAGAAGAGGGAGCCTGATGAGAAGGTAGGGACCTTCAAAGCTCGGTTCGTAGTCATAAGCTACACATCGGAAGAGAAGACATTGCTTGCAATGAGACTTGCTCTTCGGTAACCATGCTTAAAATCATCAGAATATTGCTAACCTTAGCTATACAACTTGACTATTGCATCTTCAAGATGTAATTCAAGATTGCATTCCTATAAAGAATACCTCTCTGAGGATATTCACATGAAGTAGCCCCAGGGCTTCATGTTTGGGGAAAGTAAGGTGTGAAAGCTAAAGAACTCCATCTATGGACTCAAATAAGCTTCTTGTAGTTGGAACATAAGATTTGATGAAATTATAAATGTTATGATTTCAAATAGAACCTTGATGTACCATGTGAAGCTTAGTGGGAGTGCCATTGTATTCATCATGCTAAATGTAGATAATATCCAAATCATTTGGAATGATATAAGGATGATAATAAGTGTTTTATAGACGGGCTATTCCATACCTTGAGATATGATCTCAAAGATGCCTCTTGGATCTTAGTTCTGAAGTTGTTCAGAAGCAAAGAAAAGAGGGTATTGGGACTGTCACATTTGTAGTACACCTTGGACATATTCCATTCCTGGAAATTCCAAGAAAGGCTTCCTTCCCTTGAGATTTGGTACTGACCTATCTAAAGGGATAGCACCTCAAAGAGTTGAGGAAGTGAATGCTAGAACTGCTTGCACTTGTGCATCAGTTACGAGAAGCTTAGTGTATGCTAGATGTGTACAAAAGCCAGATATCTGCCATGCAGTGGGAGTAGTAAACTGTTACTAATCCTACTATGGAGAAAGAACACTTGATTGCAGAAATAACGATATCTTCAAAGATGACAAGGCTTTAGAGATGGTGATCTCTAAGTCTTATCTTCAAAAGCTTAAGACTTTATAGATAGAGATCTAAAAGGTCTTAACTGTGGATACCTTGAGAGATAGTGATCTCCAGGAATAAGGGTATTCTAATAAGGATTATGGAAATACTGGTTATAATAATTGAGCAATAGTGTCAAGGACACTATTATTGCTTTATCTAGATTGAGTATAGGTTGTATTAGATGCAACATTCGCATTGGATGCGAGCACTGATACCTAGGGATATGCAAGTGCCGTAAAAGGACTTGGCATAGTCTTTTGGGAACAGAGTGACTGATCAGCTTACCTAGCTATTTATAAATAGCCTATGATTGTTACATGAGTGTGAGTTTAAATGATTAGCCCATTAATGGCTCTTTGGGCTAGTGGGAGATTGTTGGACATATGAGCCCACGGCGAGCCATTATGCAATAAATGTTATTGCGAATATCATTCCCTGATCTGAAATGAAGAATAAATAATTTGCATAATAGGTCCCTCTGTACAATTAGGGTTATGTACCATGGTTGTCTTAATGATCATACAGCTGTTGATTCAATGATTGAATCATAGACGCTGGTGCTTGTATGAATATCTAAAGAGTTAGATTGAGGACTCATCAAGCACCGTCAAATGATTGTTAAGATGTGATCTCCAGCCTGAGTAGGAGATGCAATCCTTTTCTCACATAGGCTGATATCTGACCGACCTCTTGATGCAGGTCCTCTGCATAGGAATAGAGATTCGGAGGTGTCAGATTAGTTAGGTCAAAGAGTTGACTTAACGAGATCGAGATAACCTAAGTCCTATGTTGAATGCTGTCACAGCATAGGCACGCATCCTCTGACCGGAGACAGATGTATTGCTATATGTCTGAGTATGTACATTTGACAGACCAATAGGTTGATGACCTAACCAAGGTCTATACACCGGCGCGTTGGTGTGCATATAAGGGCATATGAGTAATACGATCTCTCAAAGGGATCATACAGGTTCACTACTGAACCGGAAGACATGAGCTCACTCATGAGATATTGGGAGGAATCAAATTCCGTGCACGATCGTCTCGCTTTGGAAGCTTGACTGAATTTGTAGGTTTGATATATACTTTTGGAAAGTATATGATCAAGACCTAGGTATGATATATGCTTTTGGAAAGTATATGATCGATACCAAATCCCAATGATCAAATGAGAAACTTGGTGATCAAACCCTGAAGAAGACAGTGTAAAATAGATCTTGATCTTCGGGTTGACCATGGGTCTTCCAGTATGCAGGATGTACAGGTATTGGGAATACCTGAGGGTGATGTGATCATAAACGATTGTATATCCATGACGCTTCCATTCCGAGGGAGTGATGAAACAGGTCTGGATTTTAGTGACTCCTTCCAGTAGAGAAGCAATCTGATCTTAGTCCAAGTGTTGGACATTGGTCTGAATGAGATTCAGATTCAATGAGAAGATTGGATTTGCGGTCTTGATTTAATCAAGCATCTGTGGGAGGTTCGTACGATCTAGATTTGAGACAAGATCTCAACATCCAAGTCACTATACGTGGAATAATACAATCGCCATGTCCTTATCTCCAAGTATCTACGGAGAAAGCACATTATTCATGAAAGGGTTCAAGAATAATTCTTTTGATGAAACATCCAAGCAAGGACTTGATGATTAAATGAAATTTAATTATCAAGCTTAAATATGAATATGATTCATGTTGTGAAAATGATTATTTAAGATAATTAAATAGGATTTAATTATCAAAGATTAAGAGAATGTGGATAACACTATCCATGATATATGTGTGTTATAAATGTGATTTATAATATACATATATAAGAGAGAGAATTTATGTAAATAGCATTTGTTAATTAATAATGTGGATTGGATTCACATTTATTAATTAATTGGAAATGCAATTTACTAATTAGTTTGGGGTGTGAATATGATTCACATAATATTCAATGGCAAGATTGAAATATTCACAAATTAATTTGGAATTAATTTGGTGAATATTTATTATAATTAATTAAGGAATAATAAGATAAATAAAATGAAGCAAAATAAACCACCCTCCATAGGTGGCGTCACCCATGAATTGTTCATGGGTGACGCCCCCCCCCACCCAAATTTAGGGAGGTTGGTTGACTCCATTTTTATTTATCACATTATCTCTTAATTAGTTAATGTTAAATTAAATTATGTTGATAATGTTGCAACATTTTTAATTTAAATTAATGTTGTTGGTTTTAACCAACAACAATCATAGCCATTGATTTAGCATGGACCAAGCATAGCCCTTGGATCCATGTGTCCCATGGATTGAGATCCATTGGATCCTAAACTAGTATAAAAGGAGGGCTAGGGTAGCCTTTCCAAGTGACAACATTCTTGAGTTGAAGAACTCTACTCTCTCTCTCTCTCTCTCATTCTCGTGGGGTCTCCCTAATATTCAAGTGGCCGTCCACTTTGTGTATTAGGAAGGAGATCATTTTTCTACGCCTCGACGCTTGGATCTTCGTCAAAGGATTGCGGGAAGGACGCGGACTCATCATCGTGCCTGCAAGCGCATTCTCCGTGGGTCGGACTTAAGATAGGAGGATCTCTACTTTGGGATCTCGTGATCACAACCACGCTTCAAGAGGTATTCCTAATACTTTGTGGTTTGATGAAACGATCCAAGAAGTGTTCTCGTGATCATGTGGTTTCATCTTTAGTTTAAAAAAATTTTAATTTCCGCTGCATCTAGCGACTAGTGCGACTAGTTGCCCCGATTGCATACGATGCGATCGACACGCTTCCGTGATGCGCTTAAGGATTCTCAATATCCTTCAACCAAACCTCAAGCCAAAGAATCAGACGACGACACATGGCCTGAGACACTCTACGGTATCCGAGCCTAGGATCGCATGCGTCTCACGATATGTTGGCAACTATAATGTGGGGAAACACTTAATCATTTTCCTAGGTAAATATCGATTGAAAATATTTTTTGATTCAATCCTTCTAGACTCGATTCATTGGTAGTGTAGTGACGTGTCCTACAGACGAACATTAATTATGTACAATGTATTCCCTACTTTTCATATCTAATGCTCTTTTTTTCTCACGATGACGAGTGATCCCTAGGGAATTGTCGTCGTTATTGATTGTTCAATGAGCAGGAATGTATTTAGCACAACTCAACACTTCCAACTGTGACATAGCATCACGATTACAAAGTTTGGGAAATTCAGATGGAGGAAACAATGACGGGGATCTACCATTTTACAACTTCAAACATGGTTATTCTGAGCAACTTGTTTTTAATCATTGATTTCGATTAATACTTTACATATCACAAGTTTTCATTCTTTGTGGTATTTATGCTTGAACATGTAAACATACTATCACGGTGACGATTGCCCATATTCTCGAAGAGCGGCCCACATTGTGACACCAGACATGGATGAGCAGCTACTACAATGGTGTGGCTCAACCAATGGATGCGACAACAATTGATGCACGAGGAAGTTGCTATCTGAATGAAAATTTTTACATCCTAATTTATTTTTCATTTTTTTAAAAAATTGAATGGATAAATATTTTCAATATTACCTAATTCTCAACTTCTAATAAGCTAGACATTTCTTAACTCCTAATAAAATAGAAGGTATTCAATTTTTTTATGGGTAACAATGCTAGCGATGGCAACGTTACGTTGCGATCGGAAAAGGACTCACGGGTGTAGATGTTATTGCATGAAGGAAGCACTCCTTATCTTTGAGGATTCACGCATACAAGAGGACATCGATGATCGATTGTGGCACACGTGTCCTAGAGATATACGATTTAGATTTAAGAATGTAGATTTAAATTAATTTAATTATTCATATATTGTGTAACACCGGTGTATTTTCTTCTTTGTAGAGACCATACGGATATAAGGTCAAGGCATCAATGTTATGTGACCAAGCGCTCGAGTTCGTGGTTGTAGAGAAGGTGTTCATGGCCGGCATAATAAGCGTGATGTATTTTTCAGAAGAATTTCGTGAAAGCTCGAGAAAACTGAACGACATCTCTGGGAGAAGGAGAGACGGATTGTGCACTTGACATGCGGATCAATTTTGATGCAGGACATTGTCGACGGCCCTATGTATGATAAGCACGTGGTGATGCAATCTATTATGTATATTGAACTTTGTAATGCCTATGTAGAATTTGAATTTATAATATAAGGGCATGTTCGTTTGGAGAATAGGCCCCATAATAAGGGGGCCTATTCTCCTTTCGACACGGTTTCCCGTGGTACATTTATTACTCTTTATTTCATCTTATTTCACTCTTATTGCTATCTTTATCCCACCTTACCTACATTTATTTCACCTTATTCTCCTTATTCATATCCTCCAGCCGAACAAAGAATAGACCATTATTCTCCTTATTCCACATCCTTATTCCTGCTTATTCCCGAACCGAACGGGCCCTAAAGGTTGCAGTTTTCGGGCATGTATACGAGGTTGAGGTGTAAGGCAGTTACGGTTGCATGGTGCAAACCTATGATAAATTCAAGTAACAACTTTAACTAACTTATAAAGCTTATTATTATCCATCATTTGTCAGTCAAACAGATAATAACACTTACCTATCCTTATTTCTCATTATTTTCCGTATTCCTACTTTGCAACCGAAGGGGAATAGATCCTTATTCTGTGACCTTATTCTACTTATTCCCGAACCAAACGTCCCCTTTAAAGTCATTATGTATAACAGAAAAAGTTCACATGTGTATTTTTTAAAAATGAAGGATGTCATTGTAAATATAATAGTACGGCAAAAAAAACTGAAGAGCGTACACGAGACTCTGTACTGGAGAATATGTGGATGCAATCTGCCGTGCAACAAAATTCCTTTCAAAAATTTTTAAAAACTTTCCTCCCATCCACTCCCCACATCACAGAACAGTAACTAAAAAGACACTTTGGGAGACCAACATCCTGCTACAAATACGGGGGGAAAGAAATCTAATAAATGTCAAGCCAGGGATCACATCACGAATTTGGAATCTGCGAGGAGAGATCCAGGAATGGTCGATCAATCTAATCCGTTCTTCTCGGAGATGGCACATCTCCTGAGTCCTGATGCAAGTTCGGGTGCATCAGATAGTGTTCCTCCTGTTCTTGATCATCCCGCCTCCGACGAAGCTGGTAATTCGGTGACTGCTGTGCCTGCGATGCTGCCAGCATCGTGATCTGCGCACGAGTCCACGCGAGCTGCCGCTCGCAGCTCTGTATCTGCTGGTATATGTTGTGTATGATGCCCACGCTTCCGTGCACCGGATTCTGCATGCGCAGCTGCGCCTCGTAGGCCATGGCATCCGCCGCCTCTGCGCGCTGGTGCTCGGGGAGTTGCTGCACGATACCAGGCGAGCTTTTCCGTCAGGGGCGAAGGCTATATATGATAATCAATTCGATTGTTTTTAAGGGGTAAGCATTCTCACCTGCAACATCCTAGTAACATTTCCTGCTCCGAAGATCTTATGGACCCAAGCGAATCGGTCGGCGCGGTCCGCCGGGAAGTAGGGAGCCAAGACGCAATCCTCTGCGCATCTCCTCCTAAGGTACTTGCATGCCGCGCACCGCGCAGAAGGATAGTCGCTGCTCGACATGATTGTACTTGCAATAATCTAGAGAAAGATGCACTGGAGATCTCGCTTGGATTTCCCCTCTTGATGATGATCCGGATTTGATTGATGCTCTCGCTGTTGCTTAGATTTTATGTGATCTGCTCTAAGATTTGTTATCTTTGGATTATAAAAGGGATTAAGAATGGAACATAAATGGAAGGTGCAACGGCTACTGTAAGGACTTTAAAAATATGGAAGGGGAAGAAACGAGAACAAATATGGAACTTCCAATCTAGCAATTGTCTTTCTTTTTCCATCACATTTTAGCTTTTAAATGCCATCGGTCGAAGTATTTAACTAACACTTAATCAAGAAGGGTAATTTCTCCTTCTTTTTAATATAGCCGTTGGTGTTTAAAAGATTTCTTGGCCGTTATACATATAGGAAATAGGAACCCATCTTAATGTGAGTGCTTATTAGCATAGTTAATTATATGACATTTTTTGTCGTAAAGTCCCCACACATTAACAACAGTTAAATAATTTTAGGGTTTTTATCGCTGGTACCCTTCTTAACTTCTACAATATCACTTGTACTTGTCTCTTTTTATAATATCAGTTGTACCCCTGACTTCTTACAATTTCACATTTATTCTTGGGCATAACTGATATTACAAAAGGGTAAAAATGTGATTTTGCAAGAAGTTAGTGACACAACTGATATTACAATGAAAATGTAACTAATATAGAAGTTAAGAATGGCACAATTGATAAAGACCTTAATTGTATATATCTATATAACCATTGAACTTAAACCTCTAAAGTAGAACAGAAGAGATCAGGTAGCTCAACTAATGTACAGCATGTTATAATGACTTGAACTTTATGAATCAAGAAAGGATTTGGCTATCATTTTTGAAATAATGACTTAAAGACTAGAAAAAAATTAGGAGATACATACGAATGAATTAAAGAAGGCATTATATGGTCTAAGACAAGTTTCACAAGCTTGGAAGATGAAGATAACAACATTCTGATTGTATTATGATTATCAAATCACTTGCGAAATCCAAATAAGGCAAGGTATCTGTAGTACTCATTTATGTGGTTGATCTAATCATTATAGGAGATGAGATCAATTATAATAAATTTTTTTGTATAATCAATCAATTAGGTTACAAAAGAAATATCAGAAAAGCTCGAGCATTTTTATCGATTCTGAGATTGATATGCTAAAAATGTGTCGTTTTGCACCAACAGAAGTATGCAAAATGATCTCTAAAAGAGATGTTGTAAACTAGACTGCAAGACACTTCAGTACCAATCTTTACAACGAATTTGACCTGAAGCAAGAATAAATTTTATTCGTTGTCATATCATGTGTAGCTAAATATATAACAAAGAATATTATATGCTGATTCATTCTTTAAATCTCCAACAAATATCTTATTCATTGCTATATCCCCATCAACGAATCATATAACAACGATTATCCATTGACCTTTTCTTCTAATCGTTACTAAATTCAACGACGACCAATACAAATTTCAACGAATAAGTCGACGAAAAAAATAGTTGTTATATAAATCTTTAGCAATGGATATGACATTCATTGCTAATTTCAAAATTAAAATTAATTTTACATGACTAATATATGTTATTATATATTTAACATCGGAAGATATGACAACGGATATTCAAATTATTCCTTATCTTGGGTCATTTTTCTTGTAGTGCGTAGAAGTTAATGCCAAGTTATGTGCACAAGAATGCAATAACGTGGAAGATCTGACCATGTACCGGAAGCTTGTAGGCAGTTTAATACAACTAACCATGAGCAGACCAAATATATCATTCGCAGTTGGTATACTAGCATATTTATGTACAATCCTGAAAATTGCATTTACAAAAAATACAATCTGTAATAATGTATGCCAAAGGCAACTAAATTTTAGAACAGTACACAAGATGAAGTGGAATATAAGTTGGTTGGCTCTTATGATGTTTTTTAGATTAACAATAGACAATCTATTATATCAATATCAACAACGGAAGCTCAATATAAATCAACAACAATGGCATCACAAGAAAAGTACGTGGCTATGAAAATTATCAAATGAAAATATCTATACGAACGATGTTTTGATTATTATCCCCAGTGTTAACATAAAGTTGAAGTTTTCATGAAAGAACAAAGCACATAAATGTTCAAAATCACTTAAATAGATTACCACGCGATGAAATTTAAACATGCACAATACACATATTTGAAATGTTAAAGGCATATGCATCGCATTAATACTTAGGTTTTTTTGACGTACCTTCAATAATTCGGTCAAATGATGAGATAGTCCGTGATAATTTCAAATAAGAATGCCACTCCATCCACAGCACAATGGTTCATACGAATATGCAAATCAAGTTGGCACATAGAGATATCAATATTAGATTTTGGGGGTGAAGAAATCCGTAAAGTATACCACTATGGTTTCATTCTGGTTGATAGCTTTAAAAATGTGAAAGGATCCATCAACTAGAAGATTTGAATCGTTAAACAAAGAGGAATGTAAATTAATAAAATCATTAAAATATTGTTGAGGTGATAAATCAATAAAAGTTGTAGCTATTTTTCCTAATACATTGAAAATATAGTTTTCTGGGTGTTTGTGTGTGTTGGGACACGACATGGTACCAACTTTGCTTGGATATCGGATGAACCCTCAGATATGTATGCAGATGCGCAATCACTCACAAACAGGAAAGCACGTGAAAGAAAATAACAACCAGATATAAACGGTGGCCGGTCAGTGCGGTCACCTCTCACAACCACCGGAGAAGAAAGACCGCTAAAAGAAGAACGAGCACAACTCTCTCCGTTCCCTCGCTCTCTTCCTCTCTCTCTTCTCTCTCTCCCCCTTTCTCTAGAGATTACATTGTTCTTGTGGGTGATGTGGTGGCACTGCCACCGCCCCCTCTTTATATAGCTCAAATACAAGCCCATAGTCTATTCCCAATATGACTATAAATATAATACAACTCAACTAATATTAGGATCAATGGTCCAATCCCATTAGGATTCTTAATCTAATTTGACTCTAATCCTAACAATCTCCCCCTTGAGTTGAATTCCATGGCGATCTCTTCATCGTCTTGGGTATGCATTGGGCCATCCTCTCATATGCAAGTTTCGTTAGAAGGAACTCACCGCCTCTGGGTAATGCACCCGTAGTTGGATGCCCTTGACGTGCCACCTTGCACTATCTCCAGCCAGTCATCGCTAGCAGAATTCTTCGACGCCTCTGATCGATTTCTCCAAGAGACCATCATACGACTTTTGAGGATTGCGCATCTGTTGTATTGCATCGTCTCATCGACATCTACCCCTGCTTTGATTTGTCGCATCGTGTCCCTTTAACAACATTGAACCCTACTTTGATACCAGTTGTTGGGACACGATACAATACCAACTCTACTTGGATATAGGGTGAACCCTCGGATAGATATGTAGATGTGCAATCGCCTACAACCATGAAAACACATGAAAGAAAAGAACAACCAAATATAACAGTGGTCGGTCACTTCTCGCGATCACCAAAAAAGAAAGACCACTAAAAGAAGAACGGGTACAACTCTCTATGTTCCCTCACTCTCTTCCTCTCTTCTCTTCTCTCTTTCTCCCCCCTTTTCCTAGGGGTTACTTTGTACTTATGGTGATGATGTGATAATGCCTCCACCCCTCTTTTATATAGCCCAAATACAACCCCATAGTCATATTCTCAATAGGACTATAAATAGAATACAACTCAACTAATATTAGGATATGAGTCCAATGCCATTAGGATTCCTAATCCTAATTCGACTCTAATCCTAACAATCTCCCCGTTGAGTTGAATTTCATCACGATCTCTTCATCGTCTTGGGTCTGCATTAGGCCATCCTCTCATATGCAAGTCTCGTTAGCAGGAACTCACCGCCTCTGGGTGATGCACCTGTCGTTGGATACCCTTACGTGCCACCTTGCACGATCTCCTGTCAGTTGCCGCTAGCAGAATTCTTCGACGCTTCTGCTTGATTTCTCTAAGAGACCATTATAACATGACTTCTGAGGACTACGCATATGATGCATCGCGTTGTCTCATAGACGTCGACCCCCGCTCTGATCCGTCGCATCATGTCCCTTCAACAACATGGAACTCGGCTCTGATACTAGTTGTTGGGACACGACACAGTACCAACTCTGCTTGGATATCGGATGAACCCTCAGATACGGATGCAGATGTGCAATCATCCACAAACCATGAAAGCGCGTGAAAGAAAAGAACAATCAGATTAATGGTGGTCGATCACCTCTCGCGACCACTAGAGAAGAACGACTACTAAAAGAAGAACGAGTACATCTCTCTCTGTCCCCTCGCTCTCTTCCTCTCTTCTCTCTCCCTCCCCTTTCTCTAGGGGTTACATTATTCTCATGGTGATGTGGTGACAATGTCTCCGCCCTATCTTTATATAGTCCAAATACAATCCCATAAATCATGTTTCCAGTAAGACTATAAATAGAATACAACTCAACTAATATTAAGATTAGGAGTTCGATCTCATTAAGATTCCTAACCATAATTTGACTGTAACTGTAACTGTAACAATGTGGTCTTGATAATGTGTTCTTAATGTGTTCCTTTTATGAGTACTTCCATTTGTATTTCAGTGTCATTACATTCATATACCATTCTTTTGCATTGTGAGAGGGTTTGTACATTCATTGTGCTTATGTATTTATGTGGGTTCGGACATGAGATATTAATATCATAAATGCAGTGCTGGCGTATTTGAGATGCCCCATATATAAAGCTACACCACAAGTTATATTTTTATTTTTTTTCTTCTTGTTTGGTGGGGAGCAAAAAAATATCTTTATCATATTTGTAACGATCTACAATTATACAAAGTTAAAATCAAATTTGAGGCCTTCGAAATCGAAGTATCCTTATAATATATAAAAAGTTGAAGGAAGGATATCGTGACAATCCCTTTCGACTACCCATCATTTTTATCCGCCCCTTATGATTTGTACACTTCTATTCTTCTAGACAATTTTTTACTCATCCAAACATCATAATAAAAATAATAGCTTTTTTACATTCGTGCCCCTCAGAGATTCTATAATTATAGTAATTCCCTTACTTTTTTTGTAATATCACATGTGCCCATATCTTCCTACATTGTTAATAGCTGTGCTCTTCTATTAGTTTGGTCGCCCATTAGATGACTTAAACCATGATTTACACAATTCAAACTCTGGTTAAGAAAAATATCACAATCATGCCCCTCCATTTTTATGCCAATTACACTTGCGCAAGGCATGATGCTCGAGCTCCCTCCTACCTCCTCCTCGTTGTCCCAAGCCCCGTCATCACCATCAATGTTTCTCCGAGCTCCTTGTAGCCACCCCCCCCCTCCCCCACGGTAGTAGCCCCTCGAGCTCCTCCCAACACCCTCTGCATCGCTCAAAGCTCCATGCAACCTTATAGACACTACAACAAGCTCCATGTAGCCCCCTCCCCCCCCCATCGCATAAAGTCATCCCCTCCCCCAACACATATACCCACCCACCCATGCCACCCCGACCTCCTCAACCTCTACAACCTCATCCTCGAGCTATCGCTGATGTGTAAGTCTAGTTCTTTTCGAGCCACCGTCTCCTCGCACATCGCCATTGCCCCCGAAGGAATCCTTTTGTTGCCTTCTCATTGATCGTGCCCCCTCATGAAACAACCTCCTCAATAGTGGCATTGGGTAACGACTCCTCCCGTCCATCATCAACCATAGTGATCCACCTAAACCCATTAAGGTGAGGTATAATGTTTTCTCCTTTAGGGAGGATGCCTCAACGTAAAGTAGGAGATTGGGGCGAGGTTTAGGACAAAAGGAGGGAGAAGGCGGTGAAGGAGGAGATAGAGGAGGACAAGGGCAACGAAGGATGGGGGATGTGGTGGGGACATGAAAAGGGCAAAGGAGGAGGGGCGGATGCAGCGGGCTCCGGTCTCTTGAGATAATGTTCGTTTAGGAGAGAAATGGACGACAACTAACATGAGAAGCATAACCAGTTAGTCATCAAAAAAATATAGGAACATGGGCTTATTAGAAAAAGTAGGAGCATAACTACAATTGAAGAACGTTGAAGAGCATAAGTGCAAAAAAACCCAGAAAAACTCAAAAAATATTCTGATAACAAATATTCGCAACCAACAAAGTTTGTCCAATATCCCAACGGGGAACGATGCAAATGGGGACTTTTTTTAAATAATTATTAAACTATTTTTAAATTAAAACAACCATCAAGTCATAATATTTAAAAATATAGTCAATCAATCAGCACATGATATGCCGATTTGGAAAGTAATGCCCAAATCGACCACGTCAGGAGCCGATTTAGAAAGTACAAAATACCTGATGAGTTTGCCCAAGTCGACACCTCAAGGGCCGATTCGAGCATCTCATTGGGTAATTTGCATTTCCATCATTTGGATAATTTTGTTTCCATCCCTCGTTTGTTATCAACAATTTTTTTCAACTAACCTCTTTTGTTATCAAAAGTAACATTTATCATAAGGATGTAATTAAATTTGAATGGTAAATGTGTATCCTTTCTATTACTGAAATTAATGTTTTCAAATTTTCAAATTTTTAGTTTATAATTCTTTTCCTTCATTATATTACTGAAATTAAAGGCAAACTCATTGGGTATTTTGCACTTCCATCCCTCATGTCTCCAAATCAACACCTGAGATGCCGATTTTGGCATTACTTCTCAAATCGACACCTCATGTGCCGATCTATATTTTTAAATAGGGTTTTTATCAGTTGTGCCCTTTTGAGATATTGCAATTTCAGTTATACCCCTCCCTTTTTTGGGAATATCAGTTGTACCCCCGACTTTTTGTCATTCTATCACTTGTGCCCCTTCGTTACTTTAACCGTCACTGAGTTGAACTTAACCATGATTTGATTATGAGGGGGCAAAAATGTCCAACTCTAACCTCCCTCCTCCCATTCATCTCTAGCTCGTACGCACCCAGGCTCCTCCACCACAGCAAGCTCCTCCCCCCGTCAAATACTCGTTTTCAGACACACCCGATGCTAATAGAGCACGAGTGGAAGCGATTGTGCCGAGTGATGGACCACCAGAAGCTCTCCATCGATGCATGCATACGCCACTATTGAATTTGTGATTCATCATTCTAAAAGTTGAAAATAGAGTTTTGTTCCCAAGTAATTAACTGCATATTTCCACTTATATTGCATAATTATCATTCATGCATGTGTAAATAATTTCTGCATTTTAGCATGCATTTTCGTATTAAAATAAGAAGCCAAATTCACTTGTAAATATTCACCCTGTATATTAGCTAAAATAACCTATTTGTATATATTTTATACTAACTTAAAATCCAATAAGATCAACTCCATAGTGTATATATTACTAACACAAGTACAGAAAAAATATCCAAAAAATATTAACTTGTAAAATTGTCCAATAAAACACAAATCCAAGTTTCAGAATAAGAACCTTAAAATGTGCATATCTCTCTCGTTTAGTGTCCGATTTAGGTATACTCACTTTTAAAGTAATATACATTCAAAGACCTTCAAAACAAGACTGATTTGATAAAAATCAGAGATCGTCTGTGAAACTTGGATTTTGGGCCCTATTGTATATTGTACATATTGACCAAAATACCCTTGTATTTTATCATTTTATTTTCTTATTATTAAATCCAAAAATATATATTAAATTATAAATATTATATTTTTCTCTATTTTTATTTTTTATTTTTCTCTTATTTAAAAATAAAAAATAACAAAATAAAAATTATAGTGTTTTATACCCTTAAAACACTCATAAAAATATTTATCCCTTGATTTGACCTCATTTCCATTCTTGGTCAACATAAAACTTGTAGATCTCATCGAGATCTACAACTTTCATGTTTTGAAATTTTCCAAATTCGGCCTTCTTCTCCCTCATATTTGAACTTCTTCTTCTGAATAATTTGATTGGGCTAGGTGGCTCTTTCTGGTTGAGCCATGTGGCTCGAGCCTCTGCGCGCCACGCGCCTTCATTTTCCACCGTCCCATTATTCTCTAAAGATTCCATCCTCGTCGCTTGTTCTATCCTGTGATTTCCACCCTTAGATCCGCCTCCAGACGAAATCTCGCCCCTTCATTAGTGCCTCTCTCTAAAACTCACCATCTCCACCGCACGCTACCGCTCCATTATCTACCATCCGATCCACTCGTATCCCTCATCTCATCCGTCCGTCCCTACCTTCCTCTCAGCTCGCCACTTTGCGCGCCCTGCGCCCTTCGATCCACCATCCATTGATGTAATCCAAGCCGCTCGCTAGTGCCCGTCTCTTGGTCGTTGGATCGTGAGATCCAACAACCAAAAGACCGTCTCTACCTCCGGATCCTCCTCGCCCACGTCACCCATCTCATCAATCATCTTCGCCCTTGCCATTTCCCCCACCTTCTCCACCATCTTCTCCTCTCAGAACCCACCCACGACGGAGCCCGATCATCCATGATCCTCGCGGGCATCCACTCCCTCCATGATTCCCTCTATCTCACTCCATATAGCCCCCGCAAAACCCGTCGGCCACCACCACATCTCCCAACCTTCCACCTTCAAATACTCCCTCTCCGTCGCGATTCCAATCTATCCGCCTTTATGGGAGAATAGTCTCGAGCTCCTGATCCGATCTTGGTGACAACAAGTTCGACAACTAGTCGAGCAACGACCGACCATCTCCGGTGAGATCCAAAGGGCCATCTCAACCCTTTGTAGCAGCTACGCTCCCATGTGCTGCTCAAGCTCCCGTCCACCGAACTGTGGAGCGACGACAGAAGCTCATCATCGAGCTCATCCAAGGCACTTCGGTCATTAACATCTTCCAGGTATAGCCTCTTCTCTTCCCTTCCTTGTCTATCTAGTTGCTTATCCTTCTTCTATTCTATGTTATCCATTGTCATCTCCAACGTCATCTTCTTCCTCTGTTTGCACAGCACAACTGCATCATTCATCTTTTCTTCTAGCAATTCCCTCCTACTGATCCAACCAATCCCTATCTTCGTCAAAACAGATCGGAGCAACTGCTCCTTTTCCACGCACACACTGAGCTTCACGATCACCTCATCCTTCAAATGTAACATTCCATCATCTAACAAACATGACTTGCACCCACACTGCTCGTTCCTGTGCCCCTGTTGTTTTGCTCTAACCCCCTGCAACAGAGGAACAAGAATCAAAAGATACATCCAGAGTTGCAGGAGCTATCCGCACCACTGAACGCCCTTTCCTCGACCTTCGCAACCTCAACAACATTTGCCCATGCTCCTTTACCTCTCGTCGCGTGTCGACGGTGGTGGAGATCGCCAACAACTTCATCTCCAGTGCGCCTCTCTTCTAAATGAATCCACCCTTCCATCATCAACATACCGCTGTGCACCGCCGCTTGGAGCCGCTCGTGCGTAGCCCTTGCCACCTCAGCCGCCGCCTCACGTCCACCTCGCAGCACAGCCACTCTCTGGCCGTGGATCTCCATCGCTACAACTGCCTGTGCCCATGCACGGCTGTGCACCTCGATCCCTCTAGTCGCCCTCGACGCGCAAGCTCCGTCAGCCGCCGAGCCCAGTCGCCAGCCTCTCGCGCATCCAGCCACCCGTGCAAAGGTCGCTGCTGCACCAACCTTAGGGCATGGGTCTTTTGCAGAACAACCCCCCCTTGCAACAATCCTCGGCTCGCACGCCCTTTGCTCCCAAGTACCCCCTTTCACGTGAGGTACACATGGAGGGTTGGGATCAATTATGGAAGGGCCCCTGCTAATCCAATCATTTGTGTAGCGCCCCGCTATCAAGCATGCACGTGATTTGCACGTGCCCTAGTGGAGTAACTGCATAAAACCCCCTCAGGGTTTAGGTAATTGCATCTACATCCTGTCTGTATTTTTATTTTTCAATTTTATTTGTGTATTGCGTTTAGACCCCAATCTTTGTCATTTAATTTGAGCATTATTTCTTCATTCTAAAAATTTCATATTGTATAAGAACTCATGTTTATCATTGTGAAAAATAATTATATTTTTGCGGGCCTTGGTTTATTTAATAGAATTAATTTGGGTGAAAGATTGCACATTTTACCAATACTTATTCTCAAATTGATTTCAAAGTAATCATTGCTCCAAAAATTACCAAAATTTCACAGTAAATAGAGTTTGAGTAGTTCTACTTCATGCCCAAAAATCATCACATCTGCACGTATAACGAGGTCTATATAAATTAATTGGTATTTCACATAATTGGTTTTAATAAGTCAAAAATTAATTGTTTTTGAGGTTTAGTAATTTTCCTAGATTCATCTCACATAGAAGTATCTAGAATAATTTTTATCTTTGGAAATAATTTGATTTGATATTTATTAAAATTAATTTTGTGAAAATCACCCTGCATTCATATTTAATTCATATAGAATCGAAAAATTCCAAAAAAATAGGGTAGCTTCATTCATCATAATTGATATTCTGGTTATGTTTGAGAATTTTGGATATAATTGGATCTATTCATATTTTCACCCTCGAATTTCCCATGATTGCATTGCATAGAAAAACCATAAAAAAATATTCTCACGAAAACCTAGCATCTAGATCGACTTTAAATTAATCTAAGGAGAAGCTGCCTCCCTGAGTTCGGCCTTGGGCTTGCCCAAGTAAAATAAAAACTGCCGCTCGATAATATTTGGTATTAATTAAAGTGGTTTTTGATAAATCTGAATTTACCCCGACTACAACGAATGACCACATTTATTTTAATTGTTACTTTGGTTAAATTAAGAGGGTGAATAAAGGGTTTTTCAGCCGCCCAGGACGAGTGCCTCCCGCTCCGCGTGGTGGTTTAGGTCCTCTTCTCCGAGCAAGTGCAGATCAGTAACACCCTCGCAACTCCAAGTAGCTATTAAGATCCATATCCATTGATCGACGAATGCTCCAGCAATGAGATGGCGAGGCCGAGGGCAGAAACCCCTCGACACACATGTAGATGATCTCTAATGCATGTTGAAGATGGCTATATGAATCGGGATAGAGATGCTTCGCCTTGGCTTGCCCGATAGACGGAGGTTTGGTGGTTAGGGATAGTTGCTCTTCGATTTGTAAATGTTCAGTAATGAAATTCACAACCTACATTTATTCATATTGGATTGGAATGAACAAAATGACTCAAATATTGAGAATGAAAGTCATAACCCACTTGATCCACCGTGTTTCAGAAATTCAGAACACTAAATCGAATTCCAGGACATCTAATTTGAAGTTGTTTCGCAGATTGAAGCAAATTATATTCAAACTACTTACAATCACAGATCAGTCGAGATCGGGTAGGGACGAAGTTTCAAAGGGAGAGATGGAGGGTAATTTTGTCTCGTCATAGATCAGGTTAAAATTGGGGAACTAACAACGGAGGTGCAGGAGGTTGTTGGCAACGGCGACGCGACGGCGACGACAGGGGCAGAACATGTGAGGAAGGGTCCGAGGAGGTGGAGGAACAACTGAGGAATGGCTGGGATGTGCTGGCAGGGGGGAGCCTCGATGGGGAGGGCAATGGAGGAGGAGGGCCTAGAGGGAGAGGGGCGGAGGAGGAGGGCTTGGAGGGGAAGGGCGACAGAGGAGAAGGGCTTGGACGGGGAGGGGCAATGGAGGAGGAGGGTCAAAGAAGGAGGAGGGCCTAGAGGGGGAGGGTCGACGACAGAGGAGGGGAGGGGCGACGAAGGCAGAGGATCTGGCGGTAGAGGGGCGGCGACGACAGAGCTGGGCCTCGAGGGGGAGGGGCGGTTAGAAGAGGAGGAACGACATGAGGTGAAGGAGGGAAGAAGAAGAAGAAATTGGGAAGATTAAATTATCGTTACCCTTCATATTTCAGTTAATTATCATAATATTCCCAAAGCTAACAACCGTTTAGGATGAGGATTGACGACAACTAACCTGAGGGGTACAAGTGATCATTATTTAAGAAGTCGAGGGCACAACTGATATTTCCAAAAAGGAATGAGCATAACTAAAATTGTAATATCTCATAGGTACACAACTTATAAAAATCCTTTTAAATATTATGAGTTGATGCTTGTTTAATTAATTAAGAATATTTTAATAATTATTTAAAAAAGTCCGCGTCAATCGGCCAAAGCACAACCAAACGGCCAATAGCCAAACCCCAACGATGCTATTATCCGTACTCTTCCTCCCTCCTTCACCCTCTTCGTCCCGCTCTCTCCACTCTTCCCGCCACCGACCTTCCCCGAACCCTAACCCTATTTCCAATCTCTTTCCGACCTTCTCCAGATCCCCGATTTCCTCGCCAACTCTCAAATCTCCTCCACCGCTCCGCCGCCCCGAAGCGTCTGCCCCCGTCTGCAGATGACGATTGCTCAGAAAACGAGGAGGAGATCAGTATCATCGAGTTCGATTCCTAGGTTGGAATGGAGATCGAAGTCCTGAAGGTTGGGAGGAACCGGAGGAGGATCGAGGCGAGAGTTCTGGTAGATGCGGAATGCGGAGCTGGAGACGGTTTGCTGGGTGCTCACCGACTACGAGGGCTCGCTGGATTCATCCCGATCTTGGCCGTGTGCGAGTTGCTGGAGAAAGGCGAAAACTTTTCAAAGATCTATCAGGTGAGCGACACCTGACGATTTTGGTCCAGTCATTGACCTATTGTGTCTTGTTGGCCGCTCACCTGCTTTGTCTTTTGTTGCAATTAGTCTATTTTGAAATACGTGGAATAGCATTCTCATTGGCACATCTGAGTTAGGTGTTAAGATATCGCAAGGAATTCAATAATCTCTTCTGCGGTAAGAAGTTGCGGAGAAGAAATGTGGCAACTCTTGTATTGATTAAGAAGCGCCTAATTTTGATGTACAAGAAATGGGAAGAGTTGAGTGGAAATTGATTTCTTACCGAGGTTGACATTCGGGTGAAAGTTTTAAGTGTTTGACTGCTTCCAGTGATCTATGATTAACTCGATACAACAAGTAGGAATCGAGGTCTAATGCCAAGTTGTGATTGAGGAAAAAGTAGCTCTATAACTATTAGTTTAGGGCCAAACTAAACTCAATGACAAGCACTCTAAAGGCTAAGTCCTAATTGTCAGGCAATTATCTCCTACTCTTATGATATGCTCTTACTTTCTATGAGTTTTCATTGTGGTATTATGCCTTTTCCGCAATTGAATGCATTCCCAACAATTCGGAAACTTCTCTATACAAATCGATATATGTACACCCTCGTGTAGTTGTGCCACAATAAATGAACTCCTCTTATGATCTACCCTTACTTTTGACAATTTTTCTATGTGGTATTATGCCTACTCCAACATTCAGTTGCATTCCTAACACCTTTGAAACTATGTAATCTTCTCTAGACAAACATATTTCATGCACATCCCTGCACAATCATGCAACATGTCACCGCCTAGTCTAAGTGCAATTGATTATAGATCCCATGTGGTATCGACACCAAGAACCCCAACCGTACGATCATCTATTGCATGCATGGTAACTCCCCCTTTTTTGTGCCCCTTTGCATGATGGACCGTTGCCCCATATCACTCATTTTACTTTGCCTTCCAATTGTGCATCGATGCTTGAGAAGTTGATGCTCAACTACCTGACTTCATACATTCCGTGCTTGCTTTCCCTACATAAGGACCATCACTCTTCCTTCCCATACCACTATTTATTATGTGGGTTGTCCTTGCATAGTTAGGATAACCTCATTTTAATGCACCCACTGCAGCTATCAGGTTGGGACTCATGACTCAGGACCCTGGCTTTATGGATTTTGTGGCGCTTGTGAATGAACCATATTTAAAAATCATGGATGCATTTGGTTGCAGATACACTTAGAGGAACTCATTCTCGAGGTTGTGTCCTGACAGTTTTTTTGTCGTCAGAGGCATTCCAATTGATCTCAACAAAGTTCATATTTACCTAGATCAAAATTGGATTAATGCTCCTCATTGGAACTTTGGTTCATATGTTTGCTCATTTGATTCTGTTTAGGTTCTCCTACTCTTGGATGTTGGAAGTTGGGCCTGTTGACATGATTATTGATTTCCGGGCAAGCCACAGGTGGATGGAACGACAACCATGTGGGTTTCTTTGAAGCTAGTGACTCCAAAGAAAAAAGTGATTACTTTTAGGAGGGGATCCAACTCTGGAAAGAGGAGACGAGGGATCATACTCTTGACGAGGTTGCTTGCATGCACATGTTGGAGGAAGATTGTGATTTGACCAGTGTTGAATGGGGGTAACAACCTGCATAATAAAAGACCATCCGTCAAAAAACATGAAACATGAGAGTGAGTAGAGGCAGAGTTTGAGGTATATGATAGATATGGTTGAGTGGGTGATGTAAACACAAAGTTATTCCATGCTATGGCTATTGGAATGCGAAGAAGGAATCTCATCCACTTTCAGTCTGTAGATGACGATCACTTTTGTAGGAGAGTGGGGTGGGAGCTGCAGAAGTGGGCGTTTTACGGAGTTGAGAATACATTGTGCGGTTATATAAGGTGTTACAACATATAGATTGTCTTAAAATGAGACAAATGAGAGTTTGTGAGAGAGTTTAACGTGCTAGAGGTTTGGGCCGTGGTATTCGATTTGAATGCAGATGGCTCTTCGAATTCAAATGGGTTTGTGGTCTTCTCCTTTGAGGAGCTTCAAGACATTGCTGGGAGAAACTTTATGAAGCCAATCTCATTATTCAAACATGGAAGTCATGATTTTGATTGTTTGAATAAATCACTCATTTTTTTTCTAAGGAGGCAATGCTGTGGATGGAGGATTTTAAGTCATCAGATCGCTTCAATGCTATCTATCTCTTGTGGTTAATACTCTCTTCAATGCTATCTATCTTCTTGTGGTTAAGATTCTGGTTAATCGTCTTTGGGGGATGCCTGGTTCCAATTCATCTCCCCATTGCAATCGATATTTATTCCAGGCATACATTTGACAGGAGGTATTGTATATCGAGATTGTTGTTGATTAGAAGAGAGAGAAGGTGAATGGTATGCTGTAAAGAGTAGCATCGAAAATCTTAAAAAATGTTTGAAATTTAGTGACTTCAAAAATTACAAATTAGCCATATCAGTATTGGTTTAGATTTTCAATTGAGATCATCTCTCAACATTTAAATAATGATTTTTAACCACAAGATTAAATAATTGATTTAGTGTCTGAGTTGGTCGATTGTCTTATTAGTTGACTGAAAAAACTTTAGATGACTGGAACTGTTATTTGTGCCTAATGGTTAGCTGAGTCATCAAGTGGTCGATCATTTGATCTAATCCTTCATCCGATCAACTTTATCAATCAGGTTGAAAGGACTTTTGATGGAGAATTTTTGTTTGAGTTAAAGTTTTTGTCTCCTTTACAAAAATCCTATTAAAATAAAAACCGATTCAGCACCTTGCAACTTCTTCAGGGGTTTATGTGCAACTTTCATTTTTGAGCTACTTCTGCGAAATATAATATGGCATGCAATGATTCCACTTGACGAGCTGTAACTTTTTTGACATAGAATACACACATGCATATATGATATATGCATATCTCGGCTTCTTATTTGTATCATAGCTTTAACTAGATATGGAAGCTTCTTAGAGATGAAAGATAATTCATGCTCATGATTTGGAGATGAATATAAGATAGAACTTTAATGGTTATGGTATCTAATCATATAATGCTTATCCTGCAATATAACATAGCAAAAAAAATAAATATTTCTAGGAGAGTCATTATCAAAATCAGATGTAATTTTAATTTCTCAGCACTACGGAGTGATCATCCTCTATGCAATAGACTTTCGAAGGTCAACATCCATCTCTTCTCAGTCTTCTGTTGATTTGACACTCGGTTCGTTGCTTTCTTATTATACATGTAAGTGGAAGAACGATATTTTAATCATGCTTCATTCATGAAGTGGTTGACGAAGCAACAAGCAAGTAGAATATTCCATGGTGTCAAAGTTCTCCGAAATTCCACTGAATTTCTCTGAAATATCCATTTCTCTGTCATCGAAATCGAAGTTTTTCTAGGATTTCAACGAAATATCACTGAAATGTCAACGAAATTTTATCAAAATTGCATGTCGTTTAGGCGAAAGAACAAAAATAAGGAAATCTACCCTTCACTTTCATTGAAATTTGCATATATTAATGCATTTTCACATATTTATTCATTGATGTTGAGTTGTTAGAGTGCTTATGTTATTTGAAGAAGTTTCTTTAGTTAGTTTCTAAATTTTAGATCTAACTCCAAACCAAATCATTTAGCCACAAGATTTAAGAGTTGAATTCAAGTTTTTAATTGAAGAGCTTTATTTTTTATTTTTTTTCTTTATTTTAATATATGCATGTATGTGTTTTGACTAGTAGTTATTATATGTACCATCTCATTTTTATTTACAAGTTGATTTTCATGGCTTTTGCTTCCAATTTAGTATATGATTCTGACTCTAGGCAATACGTCACTCTCCATGTCAACATGCGTGATGATTATGATAATAATATTACTTCAAAACGTATATTTACACTTCTATTTTACAAATAAGTATGCATTTTTATTTTATTTATTGACTTAGGAATATTAAAAACCTTAATTTTTGAAGCAATTTCAAGATTTCTGAAGTTTTCACCAAAATTCTCCTAAATTTCTCTTTCCCGACATGGAGAAATGAAATCGAAATCCGAAATTTAAGGCTTTTCTTTCTTGTGGCTTCTCTCTGCTACAAGGAGTATGTACGGTTGTCTGAGGACTTGGTTGTTAGCAACCTTCAAAATCTTGTAATTGTAAGTATTTACCTACTATCAAGTCAAATATAGATTGTGCTTGTGAATGTTATGCAATTTCTTTGTGTTAGTTGATTTGTTTGTCTTGTATAGAATATTTTATGATCACAAGGTATACAATGCATCTATTAGACATACATGTTACAATGATTTGTGTTTTGTAATTGTACGTATATACCTTATTTTATTCCTAGAAATAAATATTTTTCTATGTTAAAAGTGTTTTAGTTAGATACAAGTTCTAACGTATCATTTCAATATTTAATTTCTTACATAAGATATCATTTTGCTAGTACTCTTGGTTGGCCTATGTTTTTCTCTATTATTATTGCACATATCATCATTCTCTTCATATTCAAGAGGTTAAACTATTGGTTTCCAATTTCGGTTCCAAATCTGATTTTGATTTTGAGTGGTGTACTACTTTTTTTTTATTGTTGGAGCGATTGGATGGAAATTTATTAGAACATATCACGTTAATATTGTACATTAGCAAAAAACTATGTATTTTTATCTCATTTATTGAGTTAAAGAATATTAGAAATCTTAATTTTAGAAAAAATGAGTTTTCAAGTATTTTTTTTATTTTTCGACAATTTCATAGAAATTCCACCGAAATTCCATCGATTTTCTCTTTTTGGCTTACCAAAATGAAACCAAAATCTGACATTTAAGGTTGTCTTGGAACATTCATGATTGATAACAAAGAATGTGCATAACAAGTCATGGTTTTATGATTAACATATTGAGCTACTCATTTTATTTATGCAATGGGTATGCAAGTTGATGTAGAGAAAATTATATTTTTTTATGGTTCGTCATGTTGTTAGGTTTCTCATCTAGCTCATTCATCCCAGCTTCATAATATGCTGACAATTTAGTTTTTCTATAAGGATGTAATTGCTTCTTACTGTTGGACACTTTTGAATGTCTTTGGCCTTTATTCCTCTTTCATTCCTTTCATTTTAAATGAGATTGAGGTAGCAAGGTGCATTGAGATTTCAGAGACAACTTGTAGAAGCTTGTGCCTTCACAAATAGAGATGGCTAGAGAGGGGCAACCTTTTGCGAACATTTTCAAGGTTGCAACCTTCCACATGCTACTTTTCCCTTGATTACAAATAGAAATCCCACAAATTTGGATTTTTATACTTCTTAAGGACGGTTAAAAAGTAGTTATCAAGACGTCTTAAGAGCTTTAGTTAAAATATTTATAGGAATGTAGGGGTGTTTGTCCGCACCTAGTATACATTGATTTCCAAAGTAGCAACACAATTTTCTGATAGATTTTTTTATCAAAGCCTTTTGAGTATTTAGATCAAATTGTGTAAACTCCCTTTAATTATGATTGCAAAGGTACAATAAAATAGATGTAGATATGTGATTGAGAAATTATCCTGAACTCTATCCTTGGATTTCGTATTCAGAAATACGAATAACTAGAATATGTTGATCCGATCTGATGTTCCCCTTGAACTCCACCATTGCAATTATCGTAAATGTGATCAAAATTTAAACCGTTAAAAAAGTGAGAACCTATGTCCATTTACCATTACCTTCTAAAATCATGTGTTTCTATAATCTATTTGTGATGAGGGCTAAACCACCATCTTATGTGCCAACAACAATAAGAAGCTACAACCAAAGTAGACTAGTTGAACGGGCCACCACGCCTACCAAACTGCTTGACCCGATTCTGGACATCAATGGGAAAGATCCTTCAAGCTATGACCCGCATTGGCATCCTCGAAATAGATGAAGAGACTGAACATCGACTTCTTAAATGGAACACGTAAACATTCCGAAAATTTAATCGACTATCAATTGTCAAGTTTATCGTGATTGAAGGCTTGACCACATCATCAAGGCCCACAATCTTCTCCATTACCAACCATCAAGATCAAGCATGATTGGAGATTGCTTGGTCATGTTATCAAGGAACGTAATTTAGAGTTTGCTTGGTCATGCTATCAAGGCCGACCAAATGACTACCATGCCATCAGTTTAGATAACACGAACTATTTGATCCATGCTAAAGGTCCATTAGGACCTATCCTGACCTCCATGGAGCAGATGCAGAGACCTGGTGTCGAGTTCCTAAGTGGAACTAATGAGCATGCTTGCAATCTACGCTATTGTTAAAATGCAAGATCAGTTATAATTGAAGATTGCTCGACCACGTCAGCAAGGCTCGCGCAGTCTTCTCCGTTACTAATCAACAAGATCAAATATGCTTAGGGATTTGCTCAGTCATCTTATCAAGGTTGCAACATACTCCACCACTAATTAACAAGATCAAGCATGATTAAAGATTACTTGGTCATGTCTTTAAGGCACCCATTCTTCTCCATCACTTGGAAATAGAGATAAAATCAGGATTGCTCTGCTACATCGTTAAGCTCACAGTTTTCTGCATGGCCGAGCTTGTCAGCTTCAATAGTCACGACGACACCAAGATAAGTATGGAGGCAGTCCGAAAAAGGGTTACGTAAGTTTGGATGGAGGCCTCCTCCATGAAGTGGGAACAAACAATTCATTATACTTCTACCAAATCTTAAATCCTCGACCTTGCAAGGGAGCCTGTGGGAAGACAAATCATGCATAACATTTAGTGAATTTAAGAGCCATCACCCCATGATGTACTCCTCCAACAATGGAACTCGATAAGCTCTTCTTGGTCGTCGTTGTTTATGATGTTCCTCTCATCTCTTCTCTTATAATGATTAGTGATGTTTCCTTCGCCCAACTGGAAACCCTCATTGTATTAATGACCTATCTTATGTTTGTCATCAAGTAAAAAGGAATCTTGTATTTGCAGTTACTTTCTTTTTTCGACATATGCCTTGAATGCTAGCATCGGTTCCTATTTCAAGGTCCTCAGTGCAAGCATGCAACAAGTTAGCCCTCTTTATAGTTCTCTCAGATGACTAAGGTTGGTGGTCCTCTTGCTTGTTAACATCAGCCTGCAAGTCTAATGGTTCTAGAAAGGAAAACCAAAAGGAGCATAACCCTATTGATAATTCAAGCATGACCATCATATTTTATTAACAACAAAACTTGTGTATTTAGCTTGAAGTTAGGTCAAAAGGTATGTCACTATAAGACCAAGAAGTAGCTCAAGCGTATGGAGCTCAAGCCTCAAGGAAGGAGAAGTAAAGCCTAAGGTAGCGTTTGGTTTGCGGGTTACCTGCGGGTTAGGGGAGTTTACCCCCCTTAACCCACGTCCCTCTCTCTCCCCGTGGGCCCCACTTTATTCCTTTTTAAAAATTAAATAAATCAATTTTACATATCAATCCTATCAAAAAATAATATATTATACCATCATATCATATAAAAATTATAAACTACTCCACTTCTACTCACTTTTCCAAACTTCAATACAATCACATCACAATAACTACTCACTTTTTCAAACTCCAAAACAATCATATCACCCCAAACTCACTTCTAACCCACCCCCAGTTTAACCTTCCATCCAAACACCAAAACACAAAAAACGAGTTACCCTCTACCAGTTTAACCCGCCTTAACCCGCCAACCAAAAACACCCTAAATGAGTTCGAGGATAAGGAACTCCAGCTCTAGCTCAAGTTCCAAGCTCAAAGAAAGGAAATCAAGTTTAAGAGGAGCTCGAAGACTTTCCTTTTATTAAGTCATGCATCCTGTAATTATCTTAGTATTGTAAAGAACCTCAAAGAGTATCTTGCATCATGCATTCTTGTCAGAAACCCCAGGACCATTAATCAACTGTTTGACCTGATCGATTCAACCCTAATCGATCAACTTTTGTTGACTGATTGATCAACCCTAATCAATCGACTTTTGTTGACTAATTGACCAATCTTAATCAATCGGCAAGGTATGGTATTATTTTCCAGTTATTTGGGCTCTTTAGTTAGCAATGAATGATGTTATTTTCTGCATTGAGTGTTTTATGTTGAGAATGTAGTCCACCGTGCGAAGATTATCATCGAGTCTTGGCTCATGTACTAATCTTTTTTATACTAATTTGATGGGGTGGACATCTATGCGTATTTCTCTCTTTTTGGCCCAAAAAATCCTAATCAGCCAACTTTTGTTGATTAATAGATCAACTTTTGTTGATTGATCTATCAACTTTTGTTGGCCAATTGATCAAACCCTAATCGATCAACTTTTTGGCATAATCAACCAACTTTCAAATTCAAATACAACACTTAGTTAACAGCTACTTTTTAATCGACCAACCTAATCAACTTGATCGATTAACTTCAAATTTGATCGTTCAACTTCTTTTTTTGTATTTGAACTTCCATTTTAGAAATATTTTTAAGGACATTTCATTCCTTTTCTGTCTACAACAACTACTTTTGAGCCTCACATATATGGAGGACTTAATGCCTATAAATATGACCCTAGACCTCATTCTTCAACACACGACAACAATCAGCTATTCCCGTTCTCTCTACTCTTCACATTATTCTTTGAGAGAGAAATCTAGAGTTACTTTATGCTCTGCACTTCATGCGTACGACTCTGTTGTTATGCAATTAGTCTTACTAGCACGCTCCTTGCTTTGTAAGATCGTTCTAATTTTTGCCTCATACTTCATTGCATATATCTTTTTGTTATCGAGGCTCCAGGTTTTGTATAATTGTAGTACGGTTCTAAGTTATCCTCATATACAACATGTTGTAATACGATCGGGTTGCTCGTGTAACCAATTCAGGTTAGCGAAAAGACTCATCTGGGTTGGGTTAAAAGCTCGAGTCGTGTGTGTTTGCAGCGATGTGATTAATCTGTCAAGAACCAACATTTGGTATCGAAACCTCATTCATGCGAAGGAAGTCGGTCTCTAAGAAACACATGTCAAACATCTCTGGATCTTGGATTTAAGGAACTCTGTGGCTTGTCATCCGTATTTTAGTTGAATAAATTATTCAAGCCGAAAAAAAGATGACATTCCTTCAATCAATTGACTTCACAATTTGGAATATGATTTGGAAGGAGTTCAAGATTATAAAAGAGAAAAAACATGCTATTATTCCTGGTTAGCATAAATGATGCTTGACTGACAGGCAATAAACTCCATGTACTGCACTCTACTTGAAACCGAGTTTGAGTGGGTATCTCACTTGAAGATGACGTACAAGATATGGGAAGTCCGTGGAGACCACCCATGAAGGTACATCCAAGGAAGGAATCTCATTATAGAGTGCTCCCTCTAGATTATGAAACTTTTTAAATGTAAAAAGGGGAGAACATCAAAGACGTGAAATGTTCGGTTAATTACAATCGTAAAATCACTAAGAAAATTGGGAAGAAAATTTGTAACTGGAGAACTGTTAAGCAAAATCGTCACCTCACTTGTCATAATGGAAGTACAAGGTCACAACAATAGAGGAATCAACGGACTTCATCACAACATCTTTGAAGGATCTCATAGGTAATATACTTTGCCTATGATATGGAGAATATGAAGAAAGAAGAAAAATGACTGAGGAGTCTATCCCTTGCAACATGCAAGGAGACAAGGGGAGAGTCAGAAAGTGATGATGATATAGCATTCATTACATAGAAGCTCAAGATTTTCCTCAAGAAACAGAAAAGGGGAGACGACGAAATAAGATGCTTCCAATGCCACAAAGTGGGATGCGTAAAGAGAAACTACTCTAAACTAAAAAAGAAACTTCAAGAAGTATGAGAAGAACCCCAAGAGGAAAGCAATGCAAGTGACAGGGAGATTCAAGCAACAATGTGAAGAAGAAAAGCAAAAGTACATGCATGATACTAGTTGGATTGGTCAAATCTGAGTCGTGCAATTCTTCAGACTCAACAATGAGGTAAGTCATCTTTCTTATGATGATCTTTAAAGCACCTAGATGTCTTTTTAAACAAAATATGAAGTACGAAAAGAGTTTCTTTAAAAAAAGATAAATCTTGTTTGATTAATGACTTAGATATTTTGAAAAAGGATAATGACTTACTAAAAATGACTTGAGTAGTTTTAAAAATAAGATTACCTTACTTAAAAAAGAAATAAGTGAGACTAAAAAGAAATTTACCTTTGTGCCAACTTGTAAAAAAGAAAATAGAAAACTATTCCTCTGCTTCTATCAGTTCAAAGAAAAGTAAATGGTTTTTGGATAGCCGAAAGGTACATGTAACACCCATACACCCAAAGATAGTCCCGCATCTAAAACTCACAAAGTGTGAGAGTGGGTTATAAGTGGTGGGGATTACTACTTGACAACTTGGAATTATGCATTTGGGTGGATGTCAATGGAACAACTTGGGCTTATGTATTTTGGGTGGTTGTCAACGGATCCATTTGGGTCCGAACCCAACAAGTTATTAGGGTCAGTTTTCCTCGATAACGGACTAGGGACCTAAGCTGGGTACGTTACATCACATCTCAATCTAATATTTAAGGACCCGAAAGGATATGAAAGGGAAATCGTGCAGGTATCAAAGGGCACAACAAGTGAGGTCTTATCGATATCAACATCCAAGATGGACGCCGCTAAGCGTAAATGATTATCAAATGCACAATCACGAATGAATGCTGCCACCATGGAGAATGTTTCAAGATTGAAAAAGTCCACCACCAATACCTTTAGGTGATTTCTTAACTTTTTTATTAAGTTGATCATGTATATCATGTATTAGCGATAAGCCCTCAATTCTTATCTTTAGGGAGAGCCTTTATACAAAAATTAAGAGGAGTTCTAGCCTGTAACTCAGAGGGGCTTAGAATAAAAAGAGTATTATTAGAAAATGGGGAAAGAGAAAAGAAAGAAAGGGAAAAAGAATTTTTTAGTTAACTATTGGTATTTGTTTAGTCTTTTTGATAATGTCAAAAAGTGGGAGAAAGAAAAATGTTTTCACGCACATACACTTTCTTGCAAACATACAAAATATTTTATCATCGTAAAAAAGGAGAGAACGATAATTCAAGCATGAATTTCATATTTTGATGATAGCAAAACTTGTGTATTTAGCTTGAAGCTAGGTCAAAAGGCAAACACGCTGTAAGAACAAGAAGAAGTTCAAGCATATGGAGCTCAAGCTTCAAGGAAGAAGAAGCAAATCTCAAACAATTTGAGGATAAGGAACTCCAACTCCAACTCAAGATGAAGTCGAAGATTTTTTTATTGAGGCATACATCTTGTAAATATTTTAGTATTGTAAAGAACTTCAAAGAGCATCTTGTATCATGCTTTTTTGTCAGAAATCCTAGATTGGTTGATCAACCATTTTACATGCTCAATCAACCTTGATCGATCAACTTTTATTGACCGATCAATCAACCCCGATTAATCAACTTTTGTTGATTGATAGATTAACCCTGATCGATCAATTTTCGTTGATTGATTGATCAACTTTCAAATTCAAATACAATGACTAGTTAACAACTATTTTTTATTGGCTAAACCAAATCAACGTGATCGGTCAACTTTTTATCAACTTCGATTTCAAGAATATTTTTGAAGGAGATTTCATTCATTATTTGTCCACAATGGCTATTGTGAGCCTCAATGCCTATGGAGGACCTAAGGCCTATAAATATGACTCCAGAACCCATTCCTCAACACACAACAACAATCATCTATTCCTCTTCCCGCTACTCTTAACTTTATTATCTGAGAAAGAAATCTAAAGCTAATTTCTGCTCTGTGCTTCATGCCTACAACTATGATGTTCTGCGATTAGTCTTACGAGCATGCTTGTCGATCTGTAAGATCATTCCAGTTTTTGCCTTATACTTTGTTTTACATATCTTTTTGTTATGAGGCTATTGGTTTTGTATAATTGTAATATAAAATAACTTGTTGTAATACGGTTGGGTTGCCCGCATAAGCATTTGGAGTTAGTAGAAAGACTAGTTTGAGTCAGTTGAAAGTTCAAGTTGGGAGACTCTGGTCATGGTTTTTTAACCAGGAGGGTTTCCACTTTAAATACCTGTCACTTGTGGATTGATTTTGCTTATCTATTATCTTGTGATTAAAAATACTACTCAACACTGCGGTTGTTTGAGATCATTGTGTTTGCAGCGATCGGATTATTTCATCCAGTCTGTTGGAAACTAACACCTTCCACCTAACGCATGCCACAACCCATGTTCCCACCTTCACGATTTCTGTTGTAGAATATCATCCTTCCAGCTTGTCTATTATAATGTAGTAGCTGGTATGGTCAACTTTACTACCCATTTGGTTCGAACTGTCCATATGGCTTCAGATCAAGGAGCGAATACTTAAGGAGACCCATTTTGACTACAATCTACTTTAACTCATGAAATGAATTATTGAAGGTCAACAAGGGATATCGAATTCATAATAATTGAGGGCGATTTCCAGACATTCAAAGGAATTTGGTCAATATTACAGGCATGAAGGTCGTATCCAAACTTTTGTGCATATTATTGGTTATTTCAATCAGAGTCTCTTATTTTGAGCAACATTAGTTATCTGCCTGTGATCTGTCTAGGATATACCGATTTATTAAGATGCGGAACTTTTTTCCTTTTTGGTTGTCAGGAGTAGTCTTGTCTGAGCATTGTTTCTTTCGCTATCCTATGAAAGGGCAAGTATTTCTTACAGAAGTCTCATCCATGCTTTACTTGGGATAGTCTTTCTGTAGACAAAGTTTGATCTTTTTTTTGAGGCAAAGAAGGGGAAATACGCTGCGATGTCTGCCCCTGATGCATTAATAAAAGAGTAGAGAAACTTGCGTCGCCCAGGGCTCGAGGAGAGTTTTAGAAAGAAAAATTATATTTTCGCAGTAAAACGCTGTGCGGAAAAAGTAAACCATTCTGCCTAATCAAATTGCCCAGATTGTTGCTATTGGATGGAGTAAATCTTCTCTAGCATGATCCTTCGCGATGAACATGGGACTCCCCAAAAAAATAAAGGGTTTTGGAGATTCAACCAGCCCGAGCTGACATTTGTCTAGATTGGAGTATCTTTTCACACTGGAAGAAGATGTGATCCACCGTCTCAATGTGAGTTACACAAAGCGGACATTTATTAGAAATGGCCGGAAAGAGTTTGGAACAACAATCCCTCGTCATAATGCGTCTTCTCCTCAGTAGCCACATAAACAAAGTTTGATCTTAACGAAATATTTAAACTAATGGCCCAAGTTTGTATGCATAGTAATCGCTGGACTACTCTGATCAAGAGGCAAATGTGAGGAAACTCTATTAGAGTTACTGGTTGAAGTTCTGTTTTTTATTGTTCATAATTCATTTGTTTATTGAGGACATTCATATATTCCCCCCTTGCCTTCCTCTATATGAGGTCTTTCTTCTTCAGTGACACTAATACACATTCTTCTTCTATGTGAATACAGATTCATCTAATGACTGGGTCTAATGTATACTGTTGTCCCACTGCTGTCTGTCCGTGACCTGGGATCCCCGAGCGGTATAATAGTCATCACAGTAATTAACTCTCTTAAATGGGGGAAATCATGTGGTTTCCATAATTTGAATGTTGCCTAGGTGATGCCTATATCTCTACGTACATGTACTACTCAGCTGATGATAAGATGTCTTACCCAATGTCATAAAATTTCCCTGTAAAATATTATAAATCCATCTTATAATGGTTAAGATGTGCCAATCTCTAATTCCATGTAAAAGCATTTTCGTCAGTGTATCTCATTGGTTTGACTGATGTCATCTTATAGCTTTATTTCTTATTCAACATTTTTATGCGTTTATTATTTTCTCAATATCTTCTTTCTTGTTCAAAAGTTTTCACGGCCTTACCGTGGTCATGTACCCTTGATTTGTTGAAACATGAACCCTATGTTCAATCCTCCACGGTGTCGTTCAGAAGGGCTCATGGAGGCTTATTGGTCTGACAGAAATGGCAACTGAGCTGTCAGCCTGTCGCCACCCACCACAGATAGCAACACCAACAATGACTAAGCTGCCGCATCCCACATTAGGGTAGCAACGGCATTAAACCTGGCCCCACAGGGACTGTGCAACCCATTCAAGCTTCCATCACTTCTGCGTCTATGCGGCATCACCAATGATCCTTTCACAGCACCGGCAATGCTGCTTGTTGACTTCTTCGATTGGTTTGGACATCCTAAGTAATTTTTGGCCCTTCAACTCTTTTGCACCTTCCCCGGGATTTCCCTAGTGGGACGTGAGGGTGGTATTAGTGCTTTATGGTCAAATAGGCCTTATTTTCAGATTTAGTTTATCTCTATTTGAGGCTCTTATTCCTTTGTCGAAGATAAGCACAAAGGACAACGAGATTTCCACAGGAATAACTACTTCTTTCTACTAGGGTATATGAAAGACATCTCTGGCATGATCATCAAGATGAATGAGATCATCTACAAGCTTTGTTTTATGCAGCTCATGAGCATCATGTGCATTAAATAAGGCAGATTCTAAAGAGAAGACGAGAAAATTTGCACCATGGAAGAAGGACGATGCCCTAACCAAGGTGTGGCTCAGTAGGAACCTTATACTAGATACTGAACTCACTTAATGGTTTGATGGTAATGCAGCGTGCCTACCACCCAAAAGATCATGCTTCAAATCCTAATGCGGGCACCTATGCATGTTCCCTATCTTGTTTCAAAAAGGCTATGTGGGTTTCGGTCACATCCATTTGTTCTCTTGGGGAGAACGAGACAAATATTTTGCAGCTCCACCCCATGATATATATAAGACCAAGTAGAGTGGCAGGTTGCTGCATACCTACTATTTAGATCTAAAGGTCATCTTCGAGAAGCTTCATAGCTATTATCCTCAATGCCATTATGATTTGTTGTAAGACTTACAAGGTGATGCAATGATTGGTGTATTCCTTTCTCGTTTGGATATGCTCCATGATTATACAAGGAATCAACTGCTTACCATTGCTCACATTAATCTTATTGTGGAAGCCTACAATTTGTCGGTGCATGTTATTTGTGTATATACACATCCTTAGTTTTGACGATGACAAATTGGTATTTGATGATCTCTGAGAAGACCCATAACTGACTTGCTGCACTCCATCAGCAAAAGCGTGACATCCGGATCCGAACAGGGTCTCAGTCCATCCTCAAGCACCGCGAGCACCGAGCCCCATCGTCAGAGGGCCTGTCCCAAACAAAAACCGAACGGGACAGGAAGGGAACACCACGCAGCTTCACAATGCATCTCACCGAGATTGAGTATCTAGCAGGCAAAGAATGAGACAAATATTCTACAACTCCAGCATGGTATCTTTACTATCAAGCAGAATGGATGGCCTCTCACTCGCTATATACATCCTTGCGTGGGATGTTCGAGAAGCTCTATAGCTTCTTGCCTCTCACATCTACTCCTGAGCAACAAAGGACTTATAGGAATGCCACCATGGTTGGTGTATCCTGGCATCCCTTGATCTTGAGTATGAGGCGGCTCATCCCCAGATTTTGGCAGACACTACTATTCCTCCCATGAAGGAAGCCTTCCGCAGGCTCAGTCGGATCACTGTCCCATCTACTACTGCCAGTCAGATTTCTTCAGCGATGATGGCCTCCCGAGTTGAGGGGGCTCCTTCTCAGTTCATGGATGTTAGAAAATAGAGAATACTGAAGCAGAATGATAAACATAGCATAATCTAGAAATATGAAATATGGAAGAATACAAAGATTTTTAACGTGGAATCTACTCCCTAAGGAGCGGGATCAAACCACGGGAGAAGGCCTCAAAGGGTCGGGTTTGTCTATTGACTTTCTCCAATGGTTACAGGAGGTCTGGGACTCCTTATATGGCCTCCACAGAGCCTCCAAGTCCCACCACTGGTAGATGTGGGACTAAACATGTGGATGGGGTAAATGGATCTCTCTAGGATACATTTACCCTCCTACAACTCATATGGCGCACAACCAAATACTCCAAGACTCCCCCTCAAGCTACCAAATACTCCAAGACTCCCCCTCAAGCTGGAGCATGCAATGCTCAGCTTGGACAAACAGTAAGAAACTCAACTCATGTTACATGACACTACAGACAATATCAACTCAATGCGCACAACTGTCGGCTGCTGTCGAGGATGTTGCTTCTCATGCCGTGCAAGTGAGGAGGACGAACGACCTGGAGTGTGAGTCTGCTGATCTCCTCGTCGAAGAGCATGTGCTCTGAAACTGCGCCTGTCAGAGTCACTGCAACTGGAATGAGTCTCCTCGTTGGAGTATTCTGGCCTGCTACAACATGTGGACAATTGCTCCATCTCTGAAAAGGGTCGAACTAAAAAGAGGATGTGGAAGTGCAATCCTCGTCGGAGTACTCTAACCTGCCACAACATGTGGACAACTGCTCCATCTCTGAAAAGGGCTGAACTAAAAAGAGGCCGTGGAAGTACAATCCTCGTCGGGGTCCACGGTCGCTGGAGAATGGAGTCTGAAAGAAGTCTCTTCGTCAGAGAAGAAATGCAGAAGGAAGGATAGATACCTGAAGGTCCGGATGGGTTCCTGAGCTTCAGGCGAAGATGAGCGTCGAGGTCTTGGACTCAACCGAGCTGCGACTGACTGGAAGGCTGCTCGCGGCGGTTCTCTGGCCATGAAGTAAGCTTCGCGTCTCTACGCACCTCCGGCGAATCCTAAGGCATTCCTCCTACGATTATCACTACGGGGAAGGTGGATCAGGGTCTGTGGTGGCGCGAGAGACGAGCTGTCGGGCGTTGGAGGTGGAAGAGCGAATTTATAGGGTTCCCTAGGGTCCAGAAAGATCGGGAGGAAGCGCGCAACCCTAAGAAAATCCGATCCTTCCTAGGGATCCGTGAGGGTCATTGATCCTAAGGGAAGAATCGGGCGAGGAATCGAGGGAAACAAAGGTCGGAATTGGGCGAGAGAAATCGGAGAAGAAGCTCCGACGAGATGGGTTCTGACCCAACCAGACTGGAAGGGAACGTTGACTGAGGTCAACATTCTGACGTAGCCCAATAGAAATCCAGGATTTTCAAAAATGAAAGAATAATAAATAAAAAATAGTAAATGATTTTAAATTACAAAGTGTATAAAATAAAAAATGTTTATTATTTAATAAACTATTTTTTATGATTTTAATTATTTCTATGAAAAATAAAATAGTGTATATACAATATATAGTATTATATACAGGTATAATATACCTATGTATTATGTGCATGTATTTTATTTTATTATTTTTGAAAAAATTATTTTATTTTATATTTTATTTATTTACAACATAATTTTAGGAGTATAAAATAATTTTTATTTTAATTGTATAAATTATTTAAGGGTATAAATAATGAATGTAGTGTGTATGTCTGTATTTTGTACAAAGGTTTAATGATTTTATTTTTATTCTATTTTTCTGATTTTTATTTTATTTTTATAATATTATTGAATCTATATACAAGGGTGTAAAAGAATAAAATAATTTAGTTTTATAAAAAATACATAAATAAATAATATGTAGAAGTATAAGTGATATGTGCATACATAATGAAACCTATCTCTCTCTACTCATTTTTATTTTGCTACCAGGTCAATGCTTGACCTTCTCTTGGGATTTTGGTCACTCTGTATTTATTCTAAATACATCATTCCTTTTCTTTTCCTTTATTCTTTTATTTTTGTAAAATAAATACTAATTATTCATTATTAACAAGGGCATGGAGAATGTTAAGTTATTATATTTACAAGTATTTACATATGGTTTTGCCAAAAAAAAGAGCTAAAAAAAGAATAAAGAGTGAGGATCACATATTCATCAGCCCTATACTTTACCTTTGCTAGTCCCTTAGCAAACACTTATTTGAAAAAGAAGTGAGAACAAAAAGAAAATGAAAAGAAAGAGGATCAAGGATGATTATTAAACTTATCTTTATTAAATTGGAATATGGAGCTCAGTCAGACCTTTGGATTATTAGTTTGGTGGAACCTTATTGGGAATTAGGTTTAAGACTCAACAACCTTTGAGTTCCATGATTCTACGGTCATGACTCTTATTATCATCTCTAGACATTAATATTCTTTCATCCTTGTTCATGATGTACAACTTGCATAAAACCCTTGGTCTTTCACTTCCTAGCCTTGAATACTTTTGAATATGTTTCTTGCATAAAATCCTTGTGAATATATAGAAGTTTTGGTGGGTGTATCCTCGTTGTCGCACCCTTCTTTAAAAAAAGTTTTTTTCAAGTCAACTTTCACATATACAAATGTCGAAGCTTTTGATATACAAATGTCGAAGCTTTTGTCTCACTTTTAAAAATCGACCAATATTTATTTGGGTTTTTTACTCCACGAACCCTATAATCATTGTAAATTACCTCCTCGACCTTCTAAACATTGTTATTACTCCATTGACCCCGTAAACTTACTACATCTTACTCCACAAACCCGACGTTAATTTGAGACTCGATAGCTTGGGTTTAAGATGAGTTAATCAAACAATAACAAATCTAATGGTAGGTTTTCTTTCGCACTCTCTCCTTTCTTCTCTCCCCTCCTTCCTCTTCCACTCTTTTTCCTTCTCTACTCTCGCATGGGAACCCTACGGGTCGGGTGAGGGGGGTTGCCAGGGGTGCGGGAAAGGAAAACGATGGGAGGGAGGATCTCCTCGCCCATCGTAGGTGCTTCAAGTGTGGTTTTATTGGCCACCTCGTGCGGTGGTGTTCACTGAAGAAGGCAGTCTGCTACGGGTGTCATGGTGAGGGGCATATCCACAGGGACTGCCCTGTTGTTATTCCCAGTCGATCTGGGAATGGCGGTGCGGGCGCGAAAGACATGATGGTGTCCTCGTTGCTGAGGGCACCAATGAGGATGTGCGGAAGGTAATGGAGGTGTTGGAGCTCGATCGAGTGGTAGGATGTGGCGAGGATGGGCTTTGGTTGTCTGATACGGAGCTGTGCGTCCGAGGGGTGGAGAGGGTGGAGATTCATGAGTTCCTCTCCAAGGGAAGCGCATTGTTCCCGCAGTCGATTCATTGGCGTCGACCCCGTCTACACGATGGGGCATTGGCTTCTTCTCTGGTGCAGTACGTAGAGATCTAGGGTCTTCCGATTCGGTGCCGAAGGCTTGACACCGTGAGGTCGGTGCTGGGGGAGTTCGGAAAGGTGGAGATCGTTCTCCACTTGGGCCTTTGAGGTGAGGGTTGAGGCTTGGTCGCCTCGATCACGGACAGTGGGTGTTCGATCCCTCCGGTAAAGGTATTTTGTGTTGCTAGGATGATGTTTCATCTCTTCCTCATCGGGGTGGAGGAGCCGCCTTCTCTGTTGGGGGTGCGGTCGTCGAGTGGGGTGGGCTCGTCGTTGGTGGCAAGGTCTCAGACGACGGTTGGGGTTCCCCAAGATGCACGTGTGGAACCGGTGGGTCAGTACTCGAATACGTGGGAGGGCGGTGTGGCGATTGCGGAGGGCCGTTCAACTCCCGTTGTGAGTGCTAGCGGTACGAATCCCTCTCTGGATTTGGCGGTCGTTTTTCCCCTCCTGACGGTCTAAGTGGTGCGAACTCGGGTCGGACTGATCCAACTGTGGATCTGATGGCCTGCGCTTTCAGTTTGCACGCTTCGGCCCCGATATTTGGCTTTATTTAGGATTTTGGTGTTTCTCGGATGTCCGGTTAGAGCCCTTCGAGTCTCCTTGAGAAGGGCGTGTCGCAGGTCCCTGTTCTTGCGGATGGCTCAACCCTTAGGGCAGTTGATGCTTCTGGGGCATTGAGTGCCTATCTGTTGGTGGAGCGGGGGCTGCTTGGCGTTGTGGGCTACTCTGTACCGGGTGGAGTGGGAGGCTCTGGAGGGCAGTGTGATGGTGAGCCTGCGGCTCCGCTTCTGGCACTCTTTCGCCGAGTCATCGGCCTTCCCCGAGGGCGCTGGGGGCTGGCGCTGTAAAGGTTGGTTTGCTCGGCTCGGCTGTTTCTCCTTCGGGCAACCTGGTGGTGGATGGATCTCATCCGCCTATTGTGAACCAAAGTCCTGCGGTGTTGATTGGTGATGCTGGGTCTCTTGATGGCGATGGCTTGCATGTGAGCGATACGGTTCCGGGTGCGGCTACTCTAGCCCGGAGCCATAAGATGGAGCAGTGTATTCTCGCAGCGGAGCAGAAGCATCGAGAACAGAGGCTGGCGTTGGGCGGGGATGGCAGGAGGGTGCGGGCCGACCCGCTCCTACTGCTCACATGCAAGCGACGGAAGCTTGAGGCCAGGCTGTGGCTGGAGCATGAATTGAAGGACAAGGGGGAGAGCCATGTCTCCTGCGAGGCGGCGGTTGTTGGCTCGTCCTGCCCTCTAGATGTGGGCGCTCGGAGTTGCGGAGGGGGTGATTCAGATGTGGCTAGCTCATTGGTTGAAATTAACGTGGGGGTTGCGGAATGTCTTGGGGTATCTTTGCCTAACAAAAACCCTCCGAGTGGATTCAAATGAAGATCATCTCGTGGAACGTGCAGGGGTTGGGGGATAGGGAGAAGAGAAGGGTGGTGGGTGAGCTCTTGCGTTCATGGGGTGTAGACGTGGCTTTCTTACAGGAGTCGAAGTTGGCGCGATGGGACTCAATTTCTTGGAGATCGTTTGGATGTTCTAAATTGTCAGAGTTTAGAGCAATTGCTTCTGTGGGCAGTGTTGGATCTCGACATGGGATGGAGATTTGTTCTCGGTAGCTGACGAATGTGTGGACTCGAGGTTTATCTCGGTGCTGCTTGATTACAAGTCGGGGATTGACAGAATTCTGTTTACCTCTGTATATGGGGTACTTGGCGGCGGGAGCAATGAGACCCTGTGGGAAGAGTTGCGGGCGGCCAGAAGGAGATTCCCGGACACCCCTTGGGTGGTCGGCAGGGATTTCAACGTGACTTTGTTTGCTTCCGATCGCCCGGGTGATCTGGGAGGAAGAGACCCGGGTTTTGATGGTTTTGCGGAATGCGTGAGTTGTCTGGGGTTATAGGTGGCGGACGTTGGTAACATGAAGTTTACTTGGTGAAGTGCATCCTCGAGGTCGAGGTTGGACATATTCCTGGTCTCTATTGAGGTTTTGGAGAGGTTCCCTCTTGTTGTGGCTAGGGCTCTCCCTAGATCGTGGTCTGATCACACGCCCATTTGCTGGGATTCCTGTGGGGGTGAACCCTAGGTCGATGTTCAGATTCGAGAAGTCCTAGTTATTGGATGACGGCTTCAGGGACTCGGTTTCTCAGTTTTGGAAATCCCTACGAGTGGAGGGTTCGACGACACAGAGATTAGCCTGGAAACTAAAGATGTTGCAGGAAAGATTGATGGCTCACAAAAAAGAGATGAGAAGAAGTATAACAGAGAGGCGTGAGGTGGCAGTGGCAGAGATTGCGAGGTTGGACGGGTTGGAGGACTCTCGTGCCCTGAGCGGTGAGGAGGTGATTTTTTATGTGGCGTCGCATCGAGTGGTGATCGAGGAGGACAGATGTACGGAGGTGGAGTGGCGCCAACGATCCAGGCATAAGTGGGTAAAAGAAGGGGATGCGAACACTCGTTTCTTCCATGCGGTAGCAAGTGGAAGGAGGAGACGGATGGTGCTACTGTGCTTGGAGATAGGGAGATTGGGAGGGTGCTTGTGGATCATTTCCAGAGCTTCAACATGCGCTTACCATCGTCTGGGGCTACTTGGTCCGGGTGGGGTACTAGATGTCTGAGCAGTGAACAACGGTTGGCACTTGTGGCGGACTTTACAAGAGTGGAGGTCCGTGAGGCGGTCTTTGATCTCAACGTTGACGGGTGTCCTAGACCGGATGGCTTCCCGGTCTCTTTCTTTAGGGAGTTTTGGGATATTTTGGAAGGCGATGCCATGGCCATGTTGAGTGAGTTTAAGGAAGCGAATAGGGGACTGGAGAAGCTTAGCAAAGCGTTGCTCTTCTTGCTGCCGAAGAGGGAGGGGGCAGTAAGGGTGGAGGATTTTCATCCCATTGTCCCGTCGAATGATGTTTACCACATTTTGACCAAAGTGTTGGCCAATCACCTTCGTATTGTGCTTGTGCTGGATGACCTAGTCCTTCCGTTGTAGTCTGCATTTGTACATGGGCGCCAGCTTCTGGATGGTGTGGTTATGGCGGTGGAAATGGTCATCGATTGGGAGCGAAGAGGGATCACGTGCTTTCTCTGGAAGGTTGATTTCTCGAAGGCGTATGTCAGCGTGTGTTGGAGGTTCACATGGGCTTCTTTGGCGCGGAGAGGCTTCCCGGATATTTGAATTGACTGGATGAAGAGGTGCATCACTACCACTTCATTTTCAATTCTGTTGAATGGGAAACTGGAGGGTGGCTTCTTCCAGCCACAGAGAGGTGTGCGGTAGGGGTGTCCGCTGGCCTCTTTCTTCATCCTAACGACGGATACTTTGGCAGCTATGGCCAGTGTGGCGAAGGAGGGTGGTTTATTCAGAGGGTACTCCAGGGACGATCTTTTGGTACCTCTCCTGCAGTATGCGGATGATACCTTATTCTTCATGGAGGGTGGGGTGGAGGAGTGCTGGGCGGTGAAGGCAGTGCTTGATATCTTTGGCGATCTCTCAGGTCTAAGGGTGAATGGTGCAAAATCGACGTTCGTGCTCTTTAACATGTCGGTTGCCGACTCGATGACTTGCAGTGTGGTTCTTGGTACGCCGCTGAGGTCCCTGCTTATCACATACTTGGGTCTGCCTCTTCTGACGGAGAGGTTGCGTCAGGTAGACTGGTCGCCTCTGGTGGAGAAATTGGAGAAGAAGCTTTCTGGTTGGAAGGTGGCTTTCTTGTCTAAGGACGGGCACCTGGTTCTGACTTGGGTCGTTCTCTCTGCTATTCTGGTCTTCTTCATGTCTATGAAGGCCTTGCCGGTGAGGGTCCAGTCCAAGCTGGAGTCTCTGATGCGCCGTTTTTTCTAGTCGTCTTCGCATGGGGACAGAGGCTAGCTTTAGTTGATTGGTCGTCAGTTTCTACGCCGACCAGAGAGGGTGGCATGGGTATTCTGAAGCTGGGTGTTATGAATAAGGCTATGATGGTGAAGTGGATACTAAAGATTTGGGGTCCTGGAGCGGATCTGTGCTCTACTCTGATTATGTCAATATACGGTGTTTCTTCCAGCCTGGCGGTCCAAGCGGTAGGAGGGGGATCAACAACTACGTTCTGGAGAGGGGTTTGCTCGGTCTTGCCAGATTTGTCAGGTCACTTGCATCCTTTGCTCGGTGATGGGCATAGCTTTCGCTTCTGGAGAGACAATTGGACAGATGGGGGTGCTCTCTGCAATCTTTATCCGAGGTTATTTGCGTTTGCTTCAGATAAGGATACCAGCATGGCAGATGTGTGGGCGAACGGTTCATGATCACCTACCTTTGTGGCTGAGCTGTCGGATCAGAGAGCGGATGATTTTTTGAGTTTGTCTTATCGACTGTCCAACCGGGCAGGTCCAACGGAGGGCCACGACTCGTGGAGGTCGAGGAGGGGTAGAGGTCTAGGTGAGGGTGGAGTTTGGGGAGGGGCGGAGGTCGGGGAGGGCTTGAGGTCGAGGAGGGGATGGAGGTTAGGGAGGGCGAAGATCCAGGACGAGGGGACGGTTGATCTCGAAGGATGTGGTGATGCTCTACTCCGTGTGCTTGAATCTACAGGAGTTGTTCCTATGGTGATAATGGTGTTTGATCGTGATTCGACCTTTGATTGGGGTCCAGATCTTCTTCAAAAGATATAACGAATCATGGGGCATCGGGATCGGAACTTCGGGTGCCGCACGAGGGGGGAGGGGGTTGGAGATCGGAAGGCGCAGGAGAGGGGGTAGTACTGGAGGTGGCTAATGGAGGTGGAAGGGAAGGGGATGTAAGAAGGGCGAGGAAGGAAGAGGGATGGCATCTTTTGTAAATTTGCTAAATAAAGAGGGCAATATGCACCTCTTTTTAATGGAATCCGGTTAAATTTAACGGGTAAATTGATGAGAATTAACCATAGGGTATGTGTGGTAAGGGTTAGCAAGTTTACATGCTCGAGGGGGTAATAACAATGTTTAGAAGGCCGAGAGGTAATTTACAATGCTTCTAGGGTTCGTGGGCGTAAATATCCCAAATTTTCTCGTGAAGTGCATAGTTCTGGGTTACTTGCGAGTGATAAAGAAGCTTGCCACTTTGTTTATATCGATAAGTAGCAAAATCTATATTTTTTATTAGGAAAGTTGCACATCAGAACATTGATTCAAGTTCTTTGTTAACTACAGATGACGGGTTCTATTATCCTGCCTATTTTGTTAGGCAAGATCCTTTAACAGATTGCATGCTAAGGTTATTAGTGCTTGTAACCTCTGAGTAAAGTGTCTTCAATAGGTCGTGGATATTGATTTTCATCTGATAAGTCAGATGATAGATCTGAACGATCCCCTTGGTAATTTCACGAGTTTAGATGATTACAAATTACGTAATGGTCTAATTTTTTTTCGCTGTGTATACCAATAAAACCACTATCGTGTATCATAGTTTAAGTTCAACTTCAACATAAGAATTGTTACGAATTCTAATGTTCGGATCAATAAGAAAAGAATGATTTTTTTTTGCTTTTTCGTGAAGTTCATTGTTCTGGGTACTTGTGAGTGATAAAGAAGCTTTCCACTTTGTTTATATCGAGAAATAACAAAATCTATATTTTTATTAGGAAAGTTGCACATCAGAACATTGATTCAAGTTCTTTGTTAACTACAGATGACAGGTTCTATTATCCTGCTTATTTTGTCAGGCAAGATCCTTTAACAGATGGCATGCTACTGCATCAAGACATTTGAAGGTTATTACTGCTTGTAACCTCCGAGTAAAGAGTCTTCAATAGGTCGTGGATATTGATTTCATCTGGTAAGTCAGATGATAGATCTGAACGATCCCCTTGGTAATTTCATGAGTTTAGATGATTACAAATTACGTAATGGTCTAAATTTTTTTCGCTGTGTATACCAATAAAACCATTATCGTGTATCATCAGTTCAAGTTCAACTTCAACATAGGAATTGTTACTAATTCTAATTCGGATCAATAAGAAAAGAATGATTTTTTTGCTTTTTCGATAAGCGTGTCTTCGTTTAACAATCTCATGATGGATTCTCTTTTTCCTTTCCATAATGTTTCAAAACAAAAGTCCCTTGTCCTTCTCGATTGATTTCACGACATCCAATATCTTTCGGCTTGGCGGTGACTGACAAGGGATGAGAATCCTTTAATTGGTTGTATCTGTGGCAGGGACAGATCGGTTAGCTTCTCAATGGTTTGTTTGCAGAGTTCACTTTGGATCATGTGCCGTGATCCTGTGAAGAATGGTCTCTATCCATCTCTGACCAAAAGAGACATTTGCCTGCATGTTTGTTTTCTCACCTCAAAGTTTGAATTCTTGTTCAACAAGAACATCTTTACCATGTTCAGATTCCCGCAGAGAGCTTCATGTGCTTATATGGAATCTCACCATGTGAAGAGGTTAGCTTATAGAATCTTTTAGAACAGTATTTTGGCATTGTTAATTTCAGGTTTAATGCATGATGAATTTCGACATATACTAGATTGTTGGGTTGGAGAGATGGTATAACTGTCGTGGCAACTGCTTGCTGAAAAAAAGGTAATGATTCTGGTCAAAAAATCACTCTCTTTATTTCAAAGCAACAATTGACAAATTATACTTGCCTTCTTTCACTTTAGGGAAAAGCAAGATACATGCTTCTTTTTTTCTCTTCGCATTGTATAGGGAATATGTAGAAGCCACTGCTGAAGGGTCTGTACGTATTTGTAAGTAGAGCTTGCATTTTGTTGACTGACTGAATTTTTGAGATACCTTCTTTTATAAAAAAGCAAGTGGGAGATGCCCCCTGTCACAGTGATGCTACAGTTTGCCAGTCCCAAGGGCCATCAGTTTTTGTGAATTCTAGATCTTCCCTAAACTTTAGCCATTTACCCAGCTCTTTCCTTTTCTCTAGCACTCTGTTTGTTTTTCGTTTTCACGTCATATTTGTGTAGGATTTAACTTGAACCTTTGTTGTCTTCTTCAGCAGTTATGTAGATGTTTTGAGACCCATTGATGTTAAACATTAAACGAAGAACTGAAACGAAGAGCTTATCGAAATCTGATGCTTGATTGTGTTCAGTCATCTTTAGCATAATGCAGAGATAGGATTGAGACTGGTCTTCCAATTATTTCGCAGCAGCTGACCGAAATCTTAAATGCTTGCTTGACATCTTATGGAATCAAGCTCATGAAGCTGACACAGTCTTTATTTGCAGGAATCCTTCTGAATCGGGACCTAGGTGCACATCATAATGTTGGCGACTGCGACGGCGAGTGACCTCGTAAAAGCATTCTGTTCTGTCCTTGTGTTTTGATGACATGTACATTGTTTTTGATTGATGGGGACTCTTTTTATTCAAGTTGCCTCTATCCTTAAGATGCCAATTCTCATTCAGAAATCTGTACCTACCTATAGACCTACACCACATTAAAATGCAATTCACTTCATAAGCTAGATACTTGTGGAACAGTTTGTCCTACTTCATTTTTTAAAAAAATAATTAGAGACGGGCTTTTACAACTCAAACGTCTTCCGAATGCAACCGTACATCATCTACATCGTATGGTCATTTTTGACTTTATCAAATACCACCACCATCATCATCAAATCTTGTCATGGTTCTTTCTTTCTCTCTTACTTTCTCCTAAAGCAATGATTTGGATGGTTGAGATGGAGCCACCTCCGTTCTAGTGCGTTTTGATGTAGTGTTCGCAGTCGTACAATAAACATCTATCTATATGTTTGTCTCTATGGACTTATCCTCACTTCTCAAAAGGAAGTGCGTTTCAACACTATACATTAATATGTATATACCGAGTAGAATGTAATATTTTGTAACTTATTACATCGGGCTGATTGTATTTACGGATTTTTCGTCGGCATTCGTGTGAAACATTTTGCAATTACGCTTGTGTCTCCATCTTTTTAACATTTACGATATGAATCGTGTTAAGTTCTAAATTCATGCCTTTTTCTGTTAGTGGGACTCAACGACATGGGTGAATGTGTAAATTTAGAAGGTTTATAGGAGTCGTAATAAGTAAATAAAAATAGGATCGGAATGAAATGTGATATTATGTTGCTAAGGGTTTAAGTGAAAAAAATATCTTTTACCTATGAATAAATTTACTATAAAAATGGCCAGATAGGTGAATCTGGATAAAAAATGATCATGGGACAATTAGGCTCATACCATTATGATTTAATAGAGCTATCATGAGGATGAGGATGAGCTAACTTGGCTACTTCCACCCTTATTTTCTTTATTAGAATGTATTTAATTTGAAACTAATTCATTTATTAAAAGGGTTAAAGGAAGCTATACCTTGGGTGTAGCCAATTGGCTACTTCCACCCTCATTTTGGAATATATATATATATATATATATATATATATATATATATATATATGAGGTAAATGGGGCTGCCCCCAGGGAGTAGCCAACTTGGCTACTCCCACCCCTATTTTTCCCTCATTTTTTTATTTTTTGGAAAATAAAAATTTATATATTCATCATTATATCCCTCTCACATTCTATTAAAATTTCGTCAGAAACAGAGACTCCTACGGCCTCCATCCAAACATGGTCGATTTAAAAAATCCTGCGATCGTTAAAAAAATGATGTCTGGATGGAGGGCTTAGGAGGCTCTGTTTCTGACGAAACTTTAATAGAATGTGAGAGGGATATAATGATGAATATACAAATTTTTATTTTTCAAAAAAATAAAAAAAATGAGGAAAAAATAGCGGTGGGAGTAGCCAAGTTGGCTACTCCCTGGGGCAGCCCCATTTTACCCTATATATATATATATATATATAGAGAGAGAGAGAGAGAGAGAGAGAGAGGGGGGGGGGGGACGACCCTGTGAGAGCCAAAATTGGTGAGAGCATGAGAGGAGTGATTCTGGACCACAAGATTCAACAAGGAGAGAGAAGACCAGGAGAGAGAAGGTAGAATCTTGTCGTCCAGAATCACTCCTCTCATGCTCTCACCAATTTTGGCTCTCACAGGATCGCCCCTCATATATATATATATATATATATATATATATAGGGTAAAATGGGGCTGCCCCCTAGGGGGAGCTAACTTGGCTCCCCCGCCCCATTTTCACCAATTTTTTATTTTTTTTTTGAAAATTTCTTCCATGAATATTCATCACTATATCCCTATATTATGCTATTAAAATTTCGTGCGAAACAGAGACTCCTACGACCTCCATCCAGACAGTCATTTTTTAACGGTAACAGGATTTTTTAAATCGACCCCGTTTGGATGGAGGTCGTAGAAGTCTCTGTTTCGCACGAAATTTTAATAGCATAATATAAGGATTTAATAATGAATTGACACGGTTTTAGATTTCAAAAAAAATAAAAAAATTATGTCAAAAAGGGGCGGGGGGAGCTAAGTTAGCTCCCCCTAGGGGGCATACACATTTTTCCCATATATATATATATATATATATATATATATATATATATATATATATATATATATATATATATATATAGGAGTGATCCTATGAGAGCCCCCTCTAATGAGAGCATGAGAGCCTTGCATATAGACCGTCGGATTATCCTTTGTCATTAATGGCTAGGATTACTTTCCAGCCCTAACCTCTGTCCACATGGCTCACCCCTCCCCAGGTTTCCTTTTTCGCATTCGTCCCACCAGCTTCCGTCCCTGCGGCATCTCGTCCACCATCGCCTCCTCCGTGTCCAGCAGTTTCAACATCTTACCTTCGTCTTCGTAGAACCCGACACCACCATTGCTGTAAAACCCACCTTCTCATACTATACGGTGATGGGCGTTCTGATGCATAATTTCTCGTGTGGGATCTCATACAACAGATAGTCAATTTGGTGCCTCGAATATCGGTTCCTTCCTATGAACTCCAAATCCCCATCCTCTTTTTTGTGTCGTTGCCCTCCTGTACACCATTCAAGACAATCACGACCGATTTGCCCTTTGTTCATGTGCATTTATCAGAACACTTACGAGCTCCTTTATGTGCATGTTCTATACAAATCAGAAGGTGTTGTTTCAAGATTTAATATTCGTAAAAAAAGGAACTGCTCCATGATTTATATAGAAATTGTACTAGGAATTTAGAATATACTTGGATTTGATGAAGCCATTAGATAAAGACGAGATACATGACTCACAACATAGAAAAAATAGAAATGGAGCTGATTGGATGCTGATTATTGACTCCTTTTTACTGCATAAATCTAAAACAGATTGTATCTTATATTCCCAGCTTCTATTTTCTTGCTTACAAGATTCACATAGTTCAATGTGAAAAATAGATGGCTCGTCAAATACCTATTGTTTTCTACAGTACATTATACATTCTTAAGTATCTTTCTCTTAAACTATTTTGAATACACTTTTTAAGGTCATGGATTGAACATGTGTTTTCCACTTACGCAATGATTGGAATCTCTCAACCAATGAACAAATAACTTCGACTAGTGTAATGAAAGAATTAGTCCCTATATAACTCGAAGATAATAAATTATACACCGAATTTAGTTAACCCCTCAACTCAAGACTTCTGTAATCATTGTGAGAAAGTGTTAATTCGATCCTTGATTACCACATAAATATAAAGTGAATTTGATATACAGAGAATTTGGGGTTGTCAATCAAAGACTGCCATAGGGGGGATTTTAAGGGAGAAGTTTGATTAAAATGAAAAGAGAAAGACCGATAGCAGATGCGGACGATCGCATTAGGTGCTCACTAGGTGCTTCCCCCATCTTGCCTGACTTTTAACCCGTGTATCAAGCCCTCGCACCTGTAAATTCAAGTGGGTGGCAATGCCAAGCGAGCACATGTGTTGTCCATGTGCTCACCCATAAATGGGTGAGCATGTGTGCTCTCCAAGTTCACGATCTTAGGTGCACTCTAACTTAGCTTTATCCTGTAGTATAGGTAGCTTTCGTCGTGGTAGACATCCTTCACCATTTCGACATCAAACACTTGCTCAAGAAACATCTCCATACCAATCAATTTAGATCATTGCATAGTAGCAAGCAGAAACAATTTGTGTTGAATTTCCATAATCTTGGTCGTGCTAGTCGTGCAACCCATATGGTACTCAATGCATTAGTTCATGAAAGCATAGCTTGAGAATTGCGAAATTACCAAATTGCTAATCTGCGGTGAATTGGATGCCGCTGTGTGAAAAAAATCACAGACAGGTTGTCATCACAACTAACATTGCATAAGATACCATAGAATATCCAATCTATTTTCACAATACATGAACTTTTGGAACCATAACAAAATGGCTGAGTATACAGAGAAGCGTGGAAAGATTGCAGGCAAGAAGCATACACATGGAGATCAAAAAAGGAGGTTGGCATAAAACGAAACAAGTCGATACTATCTAGAAAAATATAGGTTCTGCTCTTATCTATTAATCAAAACGTTCCATCTTAAACTATCAAAATTGGAATACAGAACAAAAAAAAAGGAAAAACACCACCAACATTAACTTTTGGGTGGCTCTTACATCTCATTATACTACAGGAAACTTGGAGTGAAATCTAAAGTAACAACAATGGAATCCACTGTACGAGATGAGTTGTTGCAAAGAATGATGATTGAGCACGCCTGATGCTGCAGCAACATGTCTCTCTGACCATCAGTGGTGTTGTGTCTGCTTGATGTGATGCGTCAACAACTCGACCTCTCCACCATTATGCAAAGATCGAAAGTGGTTGCGCCTATTACGAATGGCGGAGATGGAAAGGAGGAGAGAGATGGATGACCCATCACCGTATAGTATGAGAAGGGGGGTTTTACAGCAATGGTGGTGTCGGATTCAACGAAGGCGAAAGATGTCGAAACTGCTGCGCACGGAGGAGGCGGTGGTGGACGAGATGCCGCAAGGACGGAAGCTGGTGGGACGGATGGGAAAAAGGAAACCTGGGGAGAGGTGAGCCATGTGGAGAGAGTTAGGCTGGAAAGTAATCCTAGCCATTAATGACAAAGGATAATCCGACGGTCTATATGCAAGGCTCTCATGCTCTCATTAGAGGGGGCTCTCATAGGATCACTCCTCATACATATATAGGAGTGATCCTATGAGAGCAAAAAGTTGTGAGAGCATGAGAGGAATCATTCTGGACCACATGATTCATCCAGGAGAGAGAAAATAGAATCATGTGGTCCAGAATCATTCCTCTCATGCTCTCACAACTTTTTGCTCTCAGAGGATCACTCCTCTCTCTCTCTCTATATATATATAGGGCTTATCCAATGCGCACAGGGCTCATTAGCGTTTCAATGAGCACTCATTCTGGGCCATACACGTGTATTAACAATAACTATATTTCTAATTATAGGCTACGACATATTTAAAAAAATCATATATTTCCTATTATAGAATGTCCTTAAAAATTGGAAGACGGTTTTGGAAAGAAGCAATTCAAATAAATGATTCCACGCGGATCCAAATGCTATGATAGTAATAAATATTATTCGGTCAAGTAAATGCTTATTGTGAGATCAGTAATATCAAGACAATGATCAGTAATTTACATCCAAATAGTTACATTGTACAGAATTTAGTAATATGTATAAAATGGTCAAGTAAATGTGTGTTGTGAGATCAGTAATAACATAACAAATGGTTAGTAATACCATTGTCGATGTAATGTGCATTGCATTAACAAATAGTTACTTTCTTACTTGAGCAATGCCCATGACTTACTGACCATTACTTTGTTATTACTGATATCATAGTAGCTATTACTTGAGAATCGTACACATTACTGAACATGTGATATAAGATATGGATATATACATTACTGAACACAAACAATAATTTACTTGATAACTGTATATATATTACTTGAGTATCATCTCTAAATTACTGAATTTTGTTCAAAGTAACAAAACGTATGAAAATTACTGACCTTTTGTTATGGTTAGACTGACATCACAACAAGCACTTACTTGTCCATTGTGTATATATTATTGAAATCTGTATCATGTAATAAAATGAATGTATTACTGACCGTTGTTTGGATAATACTGACATCACAACAAGCAATTCAAATAAATGATTCCACGCGGATCCAAATGCTATGATAGTAATAAATATTATTCGGTCAAGTAAATGCTTATTGTGAGATCAGTAATATCAAGACAATGATCAGTAATTTACATCCAAATAGTTACATTGTACAGAATTTAGTAATATGTATAAAATGGTCAAGTAAATGTGTGTTGTGAGATCAGTAATAACATAACAAATGGTTAGTAATACCATTGTCGATATAATGTGCATTGCATTAACAAATAGTTACTTTCTTACTTGAGCAATGCCCATGACTTACTGACCATTACTTTGTTATTACTGATATCATAGTAGCTATTACTTGAGAATCGTACACATTACTGAACATGTGATATAAGATATGGATATATACATTACTGAACACAAACAATAATTTACTTGATAACTGTATATATATTACTTGAGTATCATCTCTAAATTACTGAATTTTGTTCAAAGTAACAAAACGTATGAAAATTACTGACCTTTTGTTATGGTTTTACTGACATCACAACAAGCACTTACTTATCCATTGTGTATATATTATTGAAATCTGTATCATGTAATAAAATGAATGTATTACTGACCGTTGTTTGGATAATACTGACATCACAACAAGCAATTCAAATAAATGATTCCACGCGGATCCAAATGCTATGATAGTAATAAATATTATTCGGTCAAGTAAATGCTTATTGTGAGATCAGTAATATCAAGACAATGATCAGTAATTTACATCCAAATAGTTACATTGTACAGAATTTAGTAATATGTATAAAATGGTCAAGTAAATGTGTGTTGTGAGATCAGTAATAACATAACAAATGGTTAGTAATACCATTGTCGATGTAATGTGCATTGCATTAACAAATAGTTACTTTCTTACTTGAGCAATGCCCATGACTTACTGACCATTACTTTGTTATTACTGATATCATAGTAGCTATTACTTGAGAATCGTACACATTACTGAACATGTGATATAAGATATGGATATATACATTACTGAACACAAACAATAATTTACTTGATAACTGTATATATATTACTTGAGTATCATCTCTAAATTACTGAATTTTGTTCAAAGTAACAAAACGTATGAAAATTACTGACCTTTTGTTATGGTTAGACTGACATCACAACAAGCACTTACTTGTCCATTGTGTATATATTATTGAAATCTGTATCATGTAATAAAATGAATGTATTACTGACCGTTGTTTGGATAATACTGACATCACAACAAGCACTTACTTGTCCATTGTGTATATATTACTGAATTCTGCACCATGTAATACAATGAATGTAAATTACTGACCGTTGTTTTGGATATTACTTATCTCGCAACAAATATTTACTTGACTATTATATATATATTACTGGCATGAGCATTTGGATCTCGATTTTCAGCAAGAAATAATCGATTCGAATGTTTTCTTTCTAAAACGATCTTCCTATTTTTTAGGACGCGATATAATTGGAATACCACTTATTGTTAAATCGCTTTGCATATTAATCTCCTTCCAAAAACAACATCCTTCGAAATAGGTAATCACTAAATTGGTAATACACGTGTGTGGCCAACAAATGGTGCGCACCGAAACTCAAATGGGCCCTGTGCGCATTGGATAAATTTCCTATATATATGGGTAAAATGGGGCTGCCCCCAGGGAGTAGCCAACTTGGCTACTCCCACCCCTAGTTTTCCCTCATTTTTTATTTTTTTAGAAAATAAAAAGTTGTATATTCATCATTATATCCCTCTCACATTCTATTAACATTTCGTCAGAAACAGAGACTCCTAAGCCCTCCATCCAGACGTCATTTTTTTAACGGTCGCAGGATTTTTTAAATCGACCATGTTTGGATGGAGGTCGTAGGAGTCTCTGTTTCTGACGAAATTTTAATAGAATGTGAGAGGGATATAATGATGAATATACAAATTTTTATTTTCCAAATAAATAAAAAAATGAGGGAAAAATAGGGGTAAGAGTAGCAAAGTTGGCTACTCCCTGGGGGCAGCCCCATTTACCTCTATATATATATATATATAGGGGGAAATGGGGCTGCCCCCTAGGGGTAGCCAACATGGCTGCCCCCACCTCATTTTTCGCAAATTTTTTTTATTTTTTTGGAAAAATATCACTATGTATATTCATCCCTATATCCCTTCTATATGTCATTCGAATTTCGTCAGAAACAAAGACTCCTACGACCTCCATCCAGACGTCATTTTTTAAAACGGTCGCAGGATTTTTGAAATCGACTCTGTCTGGATGGAGGCCGTAGGAGTCTCTGTTCTTGACGAAATTCGAATGGCATATAGGAGGGATATAGGGATGAATATACATGACAATATTTTTCAAAAAAAGTTAAAAAATTTGCCCAAAAATGGGGCGGGGCAGCCATGTTGGGGGCAACCCCATCAACCCCATATATATATATATATATATAGAGAGAGAGAGAGAGAGAGAGAGAGAGAGAGAGAGAGGAAAATGGGGCTGCCCCCTAGGGGGAGCTAACTTAGCTCCCCCCGCCCTATTTTCTTCATTTTTTTTATTTCTTCATTTTTTTTATTTTTTTGAAAATTTTTTCCGTGAATATTCATCACTATATCCCTATATTATGTCATAAAAATTTCGTGTGAAACAGAGACTCCTACGGCCTCCATCCAAACAGTCATTTTTTAATGGTAACGGGATTTTTTAAATCAATCCCATTTGGATGGAGGTCGTAGGAGTCTCTGTTTCGCATGAAATTTGAGTAACATAATATAGGGATTTAATAATGAATTTACACGGTTTTAGATTTCGAAAAAAATTAAAAAAATTTTGTGAAAAAATGGCGGGGGGAGCTAAGTTAGCTCCCCTAGGGGGCATACACATTTTACCCATATATATATATATATATATATAAAGAGAGAGAGAGAGAGGAGTGATCCTATGAGAGCAAAAATTTTGAGAGGATGAGAGGAATGATTCTGGACCACATGATTCTGTTTTCTCTCTCCTGGTCTTCTCTTTCCTGGGTGAATCATGTGGTGCAGAATCATCCCTCTCATGCTCTCACAACTTTTTGCTCTCATAGGATCACTCCTCTCTCTCTCTCTCTCACTCTCTCTCTCTCTCTCTCTCTATATATATATATATATATATATATGAGTAAAATGGGGCTGCCCCCTAGGGTAGCTAACTTAGCTACCCCCGCCCCATTTTCTTCAAATTTTTTATTTTTTTTATTTTTTTGAAATTTTTTTCCGTGAATATTCATCACTATATCCCTATATTATGTCATAAATATTTCGTGTGAAACAGAGACTCCTACGGCCTCCATCCAGACAGTCATTTTTTTAACGGTAAAAGGATTTTTTAAATCGACCCCGTTTGGATGGAGGTCGTAGGAGTCTCTGTTTCGCATGAAATTTGAATGACATATTATATGGATTTAATAATGAATTTACACGATTTTAGATTTCAAAAAAAATAAAAAAAATTGTGAAAAAAGGGTGGGGGGAGCTAAGTTAGCTCCCCCTAGGGGGCATACACATTTTACCCTATATATATAGGGTAAAATGGGGCTGCCCCCAGGGAGTAGCCAACTTGGCTACTCCCACCCCTATTTTTCCCTCATTTTTTTTTATTTTTTTTGAAAATAAAAATTTGTATATTCATCATTATATCAATCTCACATTCTATTAAAATTTCGTCAGAAACAGAGACTCCTACGGCCTCCATCCAGACGTCGTTTTTTTAACGGTCGCAGGATTTTTTAAATCGACCATGTTTGGATGGAGGCCGTAGGAGTCTCTGTTTCTGACGAAATTTTAATAGAATGTGAGAGGGATATAATGATGAATATACAAATTTTTATTTCCAAAAAAAATAAAAAATGAGGGAAAAATAGGGCTGGGAGTAGCCAAGTTGGCTACTCCCTGGGGGCAACCCCATTTACCTCATATATATATATATATATATATATATATATATATATATATATATTGGGTTGATGGGGTTGCCCCCTGGGGACAGCCAACATGGCTGCCCCGCCCCTTTTTTTCGTAATTTTTTTTTATTTTTTTGAAAAATATCGACATGTATATTCATTCATATATCCCTCCTGTATGACATTCGAATTTCGTTAGAAACAGAGACTCCTACGACCTCCATCCAGACAGAGCCGATTAAAAAAATTCTGCAACCGTTAAAAAAATCACATATGGATGGAGGTCGTAGGAGTCTCTGTTTCTGACGAAATTCGAATGGCACATAGGAGGGATATAGGGATGAATGCCCATGATTTTATTTTTCGAAAAAAAATAAAAAAAAATTTGTAAAAAAATGGGGTGAAGGCAGCCATGTTGGTTATCCCTAGGGGGCAGCCCCATTTTTCCCTATATATATATTCATCACTATATCCCCTAATACGTCATTTTAATATCGTCAGAAATAAAGGCTCCTATGCCCTCTATTAAAGAGGGTCAATTTCAGTAATTCTGAGATCGTTAAAATTTGATAGTCTTTATAGAGGTGATAGAAGTCTTGAATCAAGTTGATTTTTAATGACACTTTGACGACATCTTGTGATCTAAATTCCAATAGATTTTATTTCAAAAAAATAAAAAATACAGAGAAAAAGGTGGGCGCATGTAAGCTAGCTACACTAAAGAGCATACTCCATTTTCTCTTATTAAAAAGACTAAATATGTTATAAAATGTTGCAAAGAGTTGAGATGTTAAGAATCGTCACTATTATGGGAATTATATACCAAATTCCCAATGTTCGAATACTAATATATATATATATATATATATATATATAATGTGTGTGTGTATAGATTATGTACTCTCAGGTATTGAATATTCGTGAAGTCTGCCCAACAACTTTTTGGACATTGTGGAGTGAAATCAACAACTCTCCATTGATTACTGATATTAATAATAAAAAAAGATTCTTATCGACAAAAGTTGGGCCCACTATTAATCAGTAAGGCAGAAATAGCCAATGCAGCTTTCGACTTTTCTATTCTTCTCTCATGCGATTTCGTTTTGCATCTCCTCGTTACTTGGGAATATCCTACACTGCATTGCAATGTAGAAAGCTTAGTACATATAAGATTGTTTGAACAAACTATCAAATGCCTTCAGTTCATGATAAAAAAGTTAAAAAGGGTAAGTTGTGGATTGAAAGCATAAAACATGTTTACCTACTAAGTATTTGTTTTTTTCAGCTATGCTTGTTTGAAACATAATACCACCTTATCATGCTTTGCCCTTTACAACTTGCTACTACTTAATCGCGCCATTTGCATCGTTAGCCACTGTCGTGAAGGTTCTTTGATCAAATAATTAGTTTAACTATAAGGATAAAAAATCAATTACAAATTTATAAAATACTTAAACTTTGCAAAATACATTTCCGACCTTATCGATCATTTCATTCTCATGTCTTACCCCTACAATCACCCCCTTCTTCTGCTTGTTTCCTCATCGTCGGCACCATTCCATCACTATGTCTGTTGTCTTAAAGGATTGAGGGATCTCGAGGCAGAGGATAAGCTTGTAGTAGAGGGGTTTTGAGAAGCGTGTGTGTGGCTGAAGGGTTCCGAGGCATATGGGTGAGGGGATTCAGTGTCCTAGGGACGACGGTGCAGGCGGGGGGGGGGGGGGGGGCGGTGAAGGTGTGATCGGACATGGAATCAAACTACAATAATCATGCACGATGACTATCTACCTTATCGAGGGTGCATGTCTTGGGGAGGTGATACCTTCTATTGTGTTATCATGGATGAAGGTATTTGGATACATATAATACTCTAAGTTATGAAGTCAAACACTTAGTTGATAAGATAGGGAATGTATATATACTTAGTACAAAAGATGTTAAATTCCATCTTGATTATTAGCAACATTTACAACATTTGTATCTTGACTTTACTACATGCCCATTGTCCTTGACTAATATGGATGTAATGGAAGATCCATGAGAAATAATCACGATTGCGATAGATGCATTGTCCTTCCTTCTTGGTTGTATTGAATCATGCTAATGACGGGCATGGATCTTGGTGGAATTGGAGGGTCATTTTCATTAGTGCCCATGCCTCTTATGGAGCTATGCACTTAATGATGGTTGTGTCCATTGGACAAACAAGAATGAAACATCTTATTGAGGTTTTCTTGTACCTCAATGATGCCCAAAATCTTCCCGATGATGTTGTTGTGCCCCTTCAGAGTTCAGTGCTTGGCTATAGTTATATCTTATTACCGGTGGCCCATGTAGCGATGTGTCGTTTAATTCCTTCATCTATAGTATAGGTCTTATGACAACGACGAGGTAGGTACCTGGAGCTTCTCTCTCATCGTGCATCTTCCTTAACTTTGGTTGTTGTCCTCAAACCTCGACGAGGTAGATACTTAGGATCCCATGACAATAGCATAGTTCTTTTGACCTTCGACCTAAGACCTAGGTGAACTGCCAAGTCAAGAAAATCAATTTGAATAAATGATAACTATTGAATAACTACCTTTGAAGTTAGTGCCTAAGCCTCCAAATAATATATTGAAGTCGTCTTGTAGTCCATTCATGTACCAGAGTTGTAAATGTAAAGAGTGAGAGGAAGTATGCCTAACAAAGGTAATGTAAAATCTCGACCATGTGAAAGAGGTCGGGAGAGTGACGGATCTATGATTCATTTACTTTGTACTCAAATATGACCCAAATTCCCTCAGAAACATACTTATATATCACATACAATTATAAAGTTATAGAAAAGACACAGCAAATAAAAATCCCATTAAAATAACATATAAACAAAATCTATGAGAGAATACCAAGAAAATAACCAAAAAAGCCTTAATTGTGCATTCATATTTAACTCAATGAATATGTGAATAATATAGAATCTTGCCGATTTTCTATCAACCACATAAAACTCCAATTAAGGTGATTCTAATTGAATTAATTCAATAAAAATATGAATAAATATATAAATGAAGCCAAAAAATTACAAGGTGCACAAATACCCAAAAACATAAAACACCCATTTCCAAACTTCTATAGCACATAACTTCATATGAACTCCAACCATAATATATACTCACCTTTAATGTTAAACATTAAAAATATTATATTTTACAAAAATATTCTTTGGTTGAATAAGGTTTAAGGTTCATATATGCAAATTAGATTTTGAGATCCAATTATACTATGCAGTGTATTTTAGCTCTTATGTATCATTCTCCTTTGTTGTATATATATTTGTACTATTTTTATATTAGTTTAACACAATAAAAAAATAAAAAGCACAAAACCAAGATAAAAATATAAAGAATAAAAATTGAAGACCTAAATCCATGGGTATAATTTACTTATGAAAAAAGGTTCCTATTTTCTACATGATTCAAACCAATTTAATAAAATTCAAAAATGAGCCACATGTATCCACTTATATGTAAAATAATACTAAAATATAAAGGAAATAAATAAATTAAATAATTAAAATAAAAAAACCAAATACAAGGATTTGGACTCCAAAACTCCCACCTCCTATTCGAGATCAAATTGGACTTAACTTCCTTAACAACAAATGTTAACCTCATCAGTTCCTACCTTTTCCGTTATTTATGATTTTCGAAATTCGACAAGCTTGAGAACTTGAACAATGTAGGAAATATATTCCTAATGAGCAACCGAGAGAAAATACCCCCTTTATGACCCAAGTTCATGGGCATTTTTGGGGAGTATCCCCTTTCTTCAGACACTTCTTGGGACATACATTAAGGGAGCCATCGAAATGGAAACATATGATGTTGTTTCTTTGACGACGTTCTCTCATCGTGCGCAACTTGATCGCCCATCCACCACCTAGGCAACTGCTACTATGTATAGAAGGAGACACACACACGCACGCGTGCACCTGCACGCACCTGCACACACAGATACATACACACATAGGTATATAAGTTGTGCTTCCCATTGCTGGGAAAAGAGGGTCTGCTTAGCTAAGGCAAGAGCAGTTAGTCACACATCATTTCCTTCCTCAGGCAAGCCTAACTTCCATCTTCTGATCCAGACTATCTCTAACTCATGTATATAATAAGCTCGATCACTTTTCAACGAAGCCCTTAAGAACTAGTGGTCGATTGAATGCAAAAATCATCTTTCCAGGATCATGATGTTTAAGTTGCATTCTCTTTTAAATTCCTAATTTCTATAATTTTCGAGCCTTGAATAAAGGATGGCACATGTCAACAACTCCTTTTATCTCCTTCCTCCATCAAAACCTTCTCCTGCATCTCCAAACATGGCTGACACAACCTCTTTTCGGTCATGCCATGGTGCCCCATTGTCTTGCCAATCACACCAATCAACTCCCCCATTACCCTCCTTCACTGCATGTCCTCCACTCCCTCTCTAGAGTCATATATCTCTCATTAGAAGTCCCTAAAGTAGTCTAATTACTCCGAAGAACCTAAAATCGAAGATTTGGGAGAGTTTGTGATGGAGGCATCCATCGCTAGTGATCTGTAAGTGGGAGGAGGAGGAGGGACCAATTGCTCCTTCATTGCATTGTATCGTGTTAGTTGAGGGCCTGTGCCAATCGAGATCCAATTCAGCAAAACTATAGAGCAATCACCTTGAGGGTTCGACACCCTTGAGTCTTAGTTCATTTTTTGCTATTGATTTCATTACATTTTCTTGAATTCATTCTTCGGTTGTGTTGTTAGATTCTCTTATATGTTTTGCATATCACATATTCGTCCTACACTAGACTTCATCTTCATTGGCATGATTTGATTCACGTTCTTCGCCTATTTAATATATTTCTTCCTTTCATCCAATTAGATCAGCATTCATTTCTGTTGTAACTAATATGTAGCAACTGAGACTCACAACAATATATCCTCTAATACATGTGCAGAGATCTTGTTTCTAGCTTTTTGTATAGGTTGCAAGAAGCACCTAACAAAAAAATCCTTGCATTTATCCCTAAATTACACATTATTTGTTAATTTTTGTTTGAGAAAGTACTGATGTTGTTATTTTCTAAAGCAAAAAAACTTTGAAATTTGATTTTTGTTTGTTTAATTCATTAAAAAGAGTAAATCGTCTTTGAAATTTTGAAAAAAATTATTAAGTGTGTATTTATCATTGTTTTATCACCACAACATAAAGATTTGGGAATGTTGGATGTGGCTTCTTAAACCTAAATAAAACATAAAATTTGCATATTTTGTGTATCAATATGGAAAACTCTTAAAGTTCCAAAATATGTGTTTTTGTACTATTTTGATACTCTATCTAGGAAAAAATACTCATTGTAAAAAATATCCCCGTTTGATATTTTTAAGGTAATTAGGAGACTTTTTTTGGAAATCACCATGTTCTTCCTTAAATTATTTTTATTAATTACACTCAATTTATTTATTCCTAAAAATATCTTAAAGTAGTTTTTAGTGTTCTAAGGTCAACAATATTTCATCATGTTTTTCTGATGTGATTTGTACCTAGTTTGAGCATTTTATTATCTTAATATACTCGTATATCCTAAGTTTCACAACATATATTTTCTTTATTTTTTAAATGTAAAAATAAATGTAAAAATACACTGAAAATAACTCTATGAGCTTCATATGCGTATGCCACTCTATGAACTTTGTTGATTGTTGTGTGATTGTCTTAGTCTAGGGAAGCCACTCTATGAATCTTACACCCATATGCTTCTTTGCATTTTTCTCAACATCTTTCTGCTTCGATTCTTTTGGTTTACATTTCATATTTAATTTATATTTGAAAGGTTTTATTTAGAACATTGTATTTATATTTCTTCTTGGCTAAAAGGCAATCTGTGTGAAGGCTTTTCTTTCTAAATGGAAGATAAACCCCTTGTACGATTGCGTACCTTGAGGTGTACTTTGAGAAAGCTTTATTCATGTGTAGGAAGATAAATTGTGTTAAGATGTATAGTTTGTAAATGTTTGAACTATACAAGAAGCAGTTTATGAAGTAATAGTTTACAAACCCTGGGGAAGTCAAGCTCAGAAACAAGATGTAACATTTATGTAAGTTGAACTTGTATAATTTTCTTAATGTAACGTGGATTGCTTTTATGATTGATGTTTATGAATAATTGAGCTATTTAAAAATTGGGATTAATTGAATAGTATTTGGATAGGTGTCAATGTCATCAAAGCTTTAGAATTTAGATTTAACCTAGGTTAAATCTATATCAGATTGGATCATGGGTGTATTCTTAACTCTAAATTGGTTTCTAGGTTAGGGTTAGGTGAGGTGGAGATTTAGGGTTAGGAGGAAGTCATGGTTTGATTAAATTAAGTGGCAAGATAGAGGAGCTTCGTTAGGATTTTTATTTAAGGACACAATTTCTTCCTCATAAGTTAGCACTCCGATATGAACCAATCATTAGCCTTATTCATATTGTGATCACAATCTTAATAGTTCGTACATCACAATCTTTTGAAATTTGTATACATATAGATCTTTAAAGCAGCTTTCTAACAAAAAAAATCTCACATGAAACGTAGTTCATATGGATGAGTTATTAGCATTTAAGTACAGGGGTACAGATGAAAAAGTAAATACGAAACTACATTTCAAAAATGTACTTGAAAACTTCTTGAAATATGCCAAAAATGTAGGGTATGGCCGCAAAATGTCTAACTAATCAGGTGGCATCAATCTTCTCTTGGACAATAAGGGAATGTGCGTGAAAAGTGCTCCGATGTACCTGCAATTAGAAGAAGGGCTCGAGTACAAAACTCGGCCAAGATGTTAGGTACACAAAATATGGGATATGAATGGGTTTTCCTTCGATTTGGTGAGGGAAGAATGATGTGCTCCAAACACCGCATGTGGCCAAAGATGGAGGGGGTTGTGTATGAGGATAATGGAATGGCGGAGAATGGCGGCGGTGAGATGTGAGCCGCGTCGAGGAGGATGAATGAAAGTCGAAATGATGGGTTGGAAGCTCACCGGAGCTTGCTCCGACGAGTGGTGAACTGGATGATTAAGTGACTAAAAAGCAAGTAAACAAAATGCTAGAATAAACCTATGATCTACAAGTGAATAAAGAGCAAGAAAACAAGAAAAAAATAACCTCGACTGGCCTAGAAACGAGGAAGGTGGAACTTCGACGGCGGGTGGCCGGAGGTGGGGGTGGAGCCGCCCTTCGACTCGCCTAGCCGCGCATCCGAGGAGCTGGAGAGCTCACTGTCGCTTCACTCTATCTTGAGCTCCAAGAAGGGTGGCCAAAATGGGTCCAAGAGGGTTCAAAAAATGAATGTGAGGAAGATGGGATTTTTTTGTACATGTGAGGTGGGCGTCTCCAAAGAACGGTTGATATCTAGCTAATCGTTGATCCAACCCTTCAAGCAACCTCTGAGCGTGTATAAGGCTGCATCAAGGGAAAAATAGTGAAGGAAGCTTAGCGATTGGGTGAACGGATCGGCCTTGAAAAATATGAGAAAATGAACAAAAACGAGGTGCTGACAGGAGTGGTAGAGGCTGGTTAGAGAGTTGATGAGATGGCAAGAAGATCGATGTGTATCTAGAGAATCGACAACTCAACCCTCAATATAATGATTGGACGTGTATAATTGATGTAAGGGGCGAAAAAGTCAAGAAAAGAGGCCCAGCGATTTGGTGAAAGAATCGGCCTATAAAAATTCGAAAAAATGGGCAAAAACTAATGTTCTGACGCACAACAGAGGGGGTCAGACAACGTGATGAACATGCTCCAAAGATCGAAGATAATAGGATGAATACATGATCCAATCCTCATTATATACACTGGGCGTGTATGGTGGATATAAGAGGAGAAAAAGTTAAGAAAACTTTGTCGTGAAAAGATGCACGATGCGTCCTCCAAAAATCGGCGAAAGTGGACAACAATGTGGTTCTAACACTGTACATTGGTAATTCATCTATGTATTTTATACAAGAATTTTATTTTTAATGTTTTATTTATCATTTTATTCCAGTTTTAATATGTACATATATAATATTTATGAAATAATAAAAATATAAAAATAATGTATAATAAATAAAATGAATATTTTAATCGGTATAGTTATACAATAGGGGTCCAAAACTCAACTTTCAAACCGTAATACCAAAAAATACGAAACCACCTTCATTAAATAGATTGTGAGAAATTATATACAATTAAAAGTGGGTTCGATGTATTTCGAGTTTTTATTTGCGAGATATAAGTCTGGGAAGTTGGAATTCTGGAATCTTATTTAGATCATAACTTTTTATCTGTACGTTATTTTCGAGTGAAATTAATTTGAATTTTTCTATATGAAATTATCTACAACTTTCATGTACAAAGTTTCTTTATTTGAAGTATAAAAACTGAAACTAAAAATAGGTCCTAAAATGAATAAAGAATGAATGAAATACAAGGTGTTTTTATTGCATTTTGGCCCTTATCTCCCCCTACTTTATTCCTTGTCGACCTAGTCATCGAGATGCCTAGGTATCGGGGTTTCGGATCATAAAATATTTACAATATTTTATTTTTTTTCTTTTCTTTTCTTTATTCTATAATTTTGGCTTTAAAAACCGCATTTTATACAATATTTACACAATAATGCATGGATGATAAAATGCATGAATTAATGTCATTTACACGCATTTACTAGGGTTTTTAAGGCCAAAATGATTGAATAATGATGATGAAACATAGATTCATTTCCCCCCTATACTTGCTTTTGCTAGTTCCTAGCGAACACTTATGCAATAAGTGCAGAAAAGAAAAATAAAGAAAAGAAAAAGAAGAAAATTAGATTAAGTTTAACAATCAAACTTGTCTTCATAAAATCAAAGTTTAGAGCTTAAGTCGGACCTTTGGAATTTAAGTGCGGGCAGAACCTTAATGAGAACCGGATTTGAAATCCAACAGCCTTCGAGAATCCCAAAACTCTGCTCAAGTCTCCTCAATAGCCAGGTCAGAAATATTTCAACTCATACGCAAACCCTTATGACTATGAATCCGACTTGTACAGTGTAAGTGATGGTGGCTCTCCCCAATTGAAATGACAAAGAGACTGACTTCTCCAATATGACAACCCAATGATTCCCCAATCCAACAACTCATTCCTCAAGGAGCATGGTATTCCCTTCTAAGTTCAAGTGGCGACCAGCCCAAGAGGAGGGGGTGAAGAGAAGAATGGACGGTAGCCAGTGTAGCTACCTATCCTAGGATGCAAGACCAGTGTAGTCAAGTCATCCAGCTGCAGGCTCACATGATTTGACTTTGAAGCTCAAGCTTGCTTATTTGACTATACACATATGTACACTCCGGCAGGCATTTTTATTTTTGTACAGGCCTGTCCACTTTTCTAGAGTTTTTGCTTTTGCAATTTTTTTGAATACTATATACAAAAGCATTTACATAGGGAGTTTTTCCTCTTGAGCCAGTAGACTATCCCTTTTTTGAAGCTTTATTGCAACCCATAATCACCTGTCCTCGAAACTCATAATCACCGGACGGGTTGGGATGCACTTCCCTCCCTAGAGGAGGACAAGTGTTTCCACTTGTGTGCGTCTCATACCGGCAAATCCAACCCCCTCACAACTCCAACTGAGTTGAGCCAAGTGAAAGGTGCAAGTGTTCAAGTTAGGTCATTATCAACAAGAGTCGTGCGTGTGCACTGAAATACTCTACTTAGGCAATCAAGAATCCATTGAAACAAGTCCCGTGATCCTCAAATAATTAAGTCAACTAGACTTGAAGTACCACAATTCCAGCTCCTATAAGGTTCCTGTTAATTAGGTAGATTTAAGGTCTAACCAAGCTCCAATCTTTGGATTTTATTTAGACTCGTTCAATTATCAAACTCAATCCGAATAAATGTGAATGTTATGCAAATGCTATGTAGAAAATATTTTTGTGATGCAATTTTCAAAGATTTTGAACTTTTTATGGATTTTTGAAAAGATGATGCACATGCATTTTTTTAGATTTTCAAAAAGATTTTTCAAATGTTTTTGGTATTTTAATTTTGCAAATATTTTTGGGATTTTTGAAAACAAAAGATTTTGGCTAAAAGGTAGGTACAAATATTTACACAGGGATGCTTCTTATATTTACAAGAAGTGGATTTTAAGAATTTACACGGGTAAGTGATCAATTTCATAGATAGGTATATACATAGAGAATTTTTAGGTAAGGTATATGTATTACTCAAACTTATTTGAACAGGTTTTTCAAACAATTTTGAAAACTATAGTCCAAGATAATTTTTACAAACAGTTTTTTACAAACATGTACACGCGTTTGAAAATCATTTTGCAAAGGTTTTTCAAACATTATAGATAGATTTTTCAAAATATTTTTGCAACATTTTTCAAACCATTTGCAAAATATTTTTCAAACATTTTATTTCACACAAAGAAAATAATTTTACACTCAAAATGTTTTTACAAAGGTTGAAAACATGTAATAAAATATTTTCCAAATAGTTTTCAAAAGATTTTTCACAAGGATTTTCAAAATATTTTTCAAACATTTTGCAAAAAATATTTTCACCTGATTTATTAATCAGTAAATATACAAAGAATTTGAGGAATAATCACATCTTTTTATAAGACATAACTCGTACTGAGTATAGGAAAATCTAAAGAATAAATGAATAAGAGATAAAGGAATAAACAAATGAGAAGTCGACCGTCCCTCCTATACTTAGGATCAAATACTCCTAAGTATAGCAGACTGTACATAAAGCAGGGAGGGTCAAGGGTGGGAATGAACAGATCGTACTCAGACTGTCTCCCCCTATACTTAGGGTAAGATACCCCTAAGTATAGACAAGAAGAGGAGACAATGGAGAGGATCAAAGAATAGACGAAACTCGGGGTGCACGCCCCCTATACTTAGGACAAAGTACATCCTAGGTATAGAAGACTGACAAAAAGGGGCGGCACATTCTGGATAGATGAGGAATATAGAAGAGGAAAAGAAGAAAAGAAGAAAGGAGATCAGAAGATGGAAGAAGATAGAGAAGGATGTACACATCACTCCCCCTATACTTAGGGTAAAAGAAGCCCTAAGTATAGGCAACAACAAGAGTGATAAGACGGAACAATGAATGAACAATCGGCTCGTCCACCCCCCTATACTTAGGACAAAGTACATCCTAAGTAAGGAAAACACGAGAATGGGTAGATGAAAAATACGGGAGAGAGACAGAGATGAACAAAAGTGAATATACAACAGAGATGGATGTACACATGATCAAGAAGGTAGAAAGCAAACCTTCTTGCGAGACTGCTGAGGGATAGATTTAGTGTGGTGCAAGTCGACATCGGGGTCCACAGTGGACGTAAGCCGATCAGGGTCGATGATAACACGATTTTTGCAAGGGTCTAAATAGTCCACACAAGGCGGGACCACAATGTCGTTGCGGCGATCGCTCACAAAACCCGTATTGATCAACAATGAACCCACAATATATAAATCAAGCAATGAGAAACAAATGTGGAGTCAAATTTATTATAACTCTACAAATATGTGTATAGTGTGCAAGTGTGTAGAGTGTCGAACACAGGGAACAAGCAGGATAGAACAAGCAAGATGCACAAAATGTGGTTGTGAATATTTATCTAAATGTGCTATTTTTTATGGGTTTTGAATTTTATATTTTTTTCTTTTTATTTATTTTTTGATTTTATATTTTTATATTTTCTTTTTTAATTTACTGATTTTATCTTTTCCTTTTTTTTTATATTTTATATTTTTATGTTTTCTTTTTCAATAATAGAACATATATACAATATAGGAGAGAGAGGAATAGAGTATTTATAAAAATAGGTAAAAATAATCAAAAATCAGGAAACACAATGTTTTTGGCCTTTTTATAATTTTATGATGTTTTTATGATTTTTAGAGATTTTTCTGTATGTTTTTGATATTTTTAAAAATCAAAATACTAGAAAACAGTGAACTAAGATACTGGCCGAAATTAAAATGGGGATAAGAATTATCAAACAGTGTAAAAAATTCCTCAAATTAATTTTAGAATAAAGGTAATCAAATATGGGAACTAAAAAAACTAAGTTTGTATTTTTAGGATTTTTCTAGATTTTTTTATATTTTTATGAAGTCTTTAGGGGTTTTCTAATTTAGGAATTTTACTTTGAATTTTTTTAATGATTTTTAGATTGACAATAAAAGATGATAAAACGCGCAAAATATTTTTTTGGAATTTTTCAGAAACTTTTTATAATTTTTATGGATTTTTTAAAGCATATAGTGCTGAAAATGCAGGTTTTTGATTTTTAATAAATATGAAAATGCAATAAAAATGCAAACTAAAAATATAGCATTAAACTACAATGCAACAGGAGCCTATGGTATTTTTTGGTAATTTTTCGAGTTAAAATGATGCATGAAACAAACGCAAATATCCAAGCAAAAACACAATACTAGCAAGGGCATAAATGTAAATACACAAAAGTCCAAAGGCCTACTTTCAATTTTTCCAAAGATAAATATAAATACAATTTTCCGGACTAATATTAAATACCCAAACCCGGAGGGGGTTCGCTGCAAAATGTCCAATGCACGCGCACTGGGTATGTGACCTGGCAGGGGTATTTTTGCAATTTTACAAAGTTCCAAGGGCTCAGATGCAATTTTACCAAAATATTACAACTTAATTAAAACGTTCATGGACTGAAATGAAATAAACAAACCCTCAGGGGGTCCTGTGCAAAATACCCAGCCCCCTCACGCGCTCGGGCACGTGAGGTGACGTGGATAGGACCTAAGTGCAAATATGGAAACTACAGCGGTCTGGATGCAAATATTACAGAAATATTTAAACTACAACTAAAAGCTTATGGACTGAAATAAAATACAAAAATGGGCGAGGGTGGAAGTGCAAAATACCCACACCTAATATCCTCGTGCACGATCGAACGATGGAGGGCCGCTCACTTATTCACGTGGCGCGCGCACAACGCGCGATGATGGTTCGACGATGGTCGGCTGAGATCAGATCTGGCAAAGAGATCGACGGTCGATGCGGGCCCAGATCAGACGGCTGACGATCAAACTGGAGCGGGCCTCGGATCGGACGGCGAAGAAGCAAAGAGGAAGAACAGGGAAGAACGCCGGCGAGGCGAACTTCCCCGAGCTCGATCTTGGGTCTCCGACGGTCTGGAAGCGTGCAAAATGGCCCGACGTGCTCCTGGGAGGTCAGGCTAGACGCTGGAGGGCTCAGGATCGTCGGAGGAGCGTTGAGGTGCTGGCGCGAAGGCGGCGGAGCTCGGAGCTCCAGGTACCTCCGACGATTCACGCAAAATGGCCCCCAGGGGCTTTGACTGTGCTTTGACCTGCAAAAAGGGGTGAGAGGGTCCAGGGCAAACTGCCTGGACCCCGTGGAGGCGAAGAAGGATCGGAGATGGTCTGTGGAGCGTGAAGGAGATCTGGCCGGAGGTGCGCTCCGACGAGGATCGATGGACGACAAAATATGGATCGGTGAAGGGATCTAAAGGTGCTAAACTACTCCTAGGACTACAGGGAACAAGAAAATGCAAAAGGAACGAAGAAGGGAGATATACCTCAATGGTCAGAGACCAGAGGTGAAGAACCTCGACGTTGGAGGTCGGCGGAGGTGGTGGAGCCGCTACAAGGCTTCCTCGACTTGCCTGAAGGTATAATTGTGGAGCTGTCACCTCCAGCAACACGAAGCTCGCCCAAGGGAGGTGGAAATCTCGCCAAGAAGGGTTCAAAATTGGGCTCGAAGGTGGCGGGTCAGATATATACAAGGTGGTGGCGTGAGTTTAGAAGCAAGAACACGTGCAAATGATGAAGATCTGGGGAGATCTGAGGGTTCGGCGAGGATCAAGGATGCACAGAGATGAATTCCCAAGAAGGAATCGAGGGGAGAGGACGAAAGGATTAGGCGCTAGAATTTCTTAAAAATGGGACAAAATCACGTGTTAGAAGCTTGCAGGCCTCGGTCAGGGAGTTGACCGAGGTCAACAAGCGACCGCACCTGGTTGGTCCACGTGGACCAACCAGGAAATTCAGAGCCAAAAATTATTTGTAAAATCGAAATAAAATAGTAAATGAATTTATTAATTTTAGGTTATAAATTAAAAAGTGTTTCTTATTTTATAAAGAATTTTATGGTGATTTTTATTTATTTTTATGAGGTATTTAATTACAAATTACTTTTTATGCCCTATATAGGTATATATATCTATATATTTTATTATTTTATTTTTATTTTGTATATTTAATTTAATTATTTTTTTTATTATTTAAAAATTTATAAATATCTTTATACACTTAAATATATTTTTATTCTATTTTTCTGATGTATTTTGTACACTTAATAAAATATAAATAGTAATTTTACAAGTGTGGGTATAGGTATTATACCTAGGTGTGTTGTACATAAGTATTTTATTTTGTGTTTTCTTGAGGTTTTTGTTCATGTTTTAATGTACATATAAGTTATAAATAATATTTACAAAATTATAAAAATATAAAATTATGAAAATAATGAATAAATAATAACATGAATATTCTATTATGTACAAGTATACAATAGGGGTCCAAAACTCAACTTTCAAACCGTAGCTCCGCCAAATGCGAAACCACCTTCATTAAATAGATTATTTTAAATTATATATAATTAAAGGTGAGTTTGATGCATTTCAAGCTTTTATGTGCAAGATACAGGTCTGGGAAGTTGGTATTTTGGATTTTTTTAGATCATAACTTTTTATCTGTACAGCATTTTTGTATGAAATAAATTTTGTATTTTTATTTATTTAATTATCTTCAACTTTCATGTACAAGGTTTCTTTATTTTAGGTATAAAAGGTGGAATAAAAAATAGGTCCGAAAAATGAATAAGGAAAGAATAAAATGAATAGGTGTCTGGCCCTTATCTCCCCCTACTTTATTCCTTGTCGACCTATTCATCAAGATGCCTAGGTCTCGGGGTTTTGGGTCATAAAATATTTACAATATTTTATTCGTTTTCTTTTCTTTTATTTATTCTATAATTTTGGCTTTAAATACAGTATTTTACACACTATTTATATGCACATGCATGAATGCTAAGATGCTCTAATTAAGGGTATTTACATGCATTTGCTAGGGTTTTTGTGGCCAAAATGATAGAATAAAGATGATGAAATATGGATTCATCAGTCGACAGGGTGAAGGCCCTCGGTGGAGTCAAATCGAAAAGGCACGAATTGGTCAATGGAAGTAGTATGGCTAGGTTCGCCCTTGGTGGTCCTATGGTGTGAAGGCGCAGACGTGTGAGTGGAAGAAGTATGGTCAGGTCTGGCCTTGGAAGTCTCGTTGATGTCAAAGTGAAATGGGACGAACTCATCATCATCGAAAGTAGTGTAATCAGTGTCGTCCTCCAAGGTGTCGTCCAGGTCAAAACCAAAAGGAACGAAATCATCAATGGAAGAGATCGAACTCCGTTCGTCTTCAAGAATCTCACCTGGATCATCTTTTTCATCAAAAGGCTCGAATTTCTGAAAATAATGGTTAAAATCATAACCGGCCTCAATCATCATCACTTTTGAGTGACCAGGAACGGACTTATAAGTGGAAGTAGTCGAACCAGGTCCGTCCTGTCTAATTTTGGTGTCTGCCCTGAACTCTATGGTATCAATCACGTAAATCCCGCGGATTTCATCAACACATCGCCACACACCAGAAGGAGGAACTTCGAGGTCCATACTTTCCGAGTCTTCCCCCTTTTGGAGGATTCCTCGGTTCTCATCAGCGGTCAATAAGCAAACTTCTCTAATATCATCATATAGGTCATAGGCCTCGGAGTCAACTAGAATAGGTGAAGGTGCATCAGGTGCAGATCTCAGGTCAACTATGGGTGTGGTGATAAACACTTCTCTCTCATCAACAGGACGGAAGCGAATCTCTCCTGATCCATAATCAATAACGACCCTCGCAGAGGCGAGGAATGGTCGTCCCAAGATGATTGGAGAGGGCTCCCCTGTGGAGGTCTCCATGGGCAATACAACAAAGTCAACATTATAGCTCATGCCCTGAATTGAAATGACGACGTTTTCAAGGATACCCTTCGGCCTCTTTATTGATCCATCAGAAAACTGAACAATCATCCTGGTCTTCTTTAGAGGCCCTAAGTGAAGAGACTGTACCATCGAGAAATGTAATATGCTAATAGATGCACCGTCGTACAGGAGAGTGTGATCACAAGTATGGTCAGAGATGGTGCAGGTGATGAATGGTGTAGTAGTGTTCCTCTTCCGAGGAATGGGACGGTGTGTGATGGCATGGGCAGTGGCCATGGTCAGAATGTGACGCTCAGATCTGCTCCTACGCTTTCTCTTCTTGGGAAGAGGAGCAAATAAATCGATCATGGCCTGCTGAAGTGGGGCACGGATGATCTCATGAATGGTGGCCACCACTTCGGGTTCAGTCAACATTTTTTTGAATTTTTGGACTTCCTCCATACAAGGGAGAAAGTCGGAATCAACATCTACACGACGCACACTAAGGGCAGTCTGTATAGCGGCATCCTCGGGGTCAAAGGAGGGATAGGGTGTGAATGGATGTGTGGTCAAAGGGTCTGGCAAGTGAGCGCTCTCCTCACAGTCTGACTCAATCATGTGCCTCCCAAAATCTTTTTGTATTTTTAAATTTTTCGCATTTTTTTGTGTTTTGGGCGATTGCAAGCTCACATGATCACCCACAAATGAATCCGTAACCTCGACGAATGGAGCATTAATCTGGTTTTTCCTCAAGATAGCAAGATCATCATTCATCGAATTAATGTGCTCTATCATCCGGTTCAAGATATCACTCATGGAGATCGAGGGAGGGGACTCCCACAGATCAGTTTCGGGTGGAAGTGAAGGTGGAGGTGGATAATATAAAGGTAGAGGTGGGTAGAAATCCGAGGTTTGATACTGTGGCTGAAGCGGGTATGTGCAACAATCAGAAAAATAGGAGGAGGATCCTCCTAATAAAAGTGAGGTGGATCGAATGGAGGGTATGAGGGATCCGTGAAGGTCGGACAAAAATTACAACAGTTGGCCATCTCGAAACAAAAGGCGGGGATCAGGAGAGCACAATGGTCAAGTCAAGAGAGATGAGAAGAAGGCGCAAGTGCGCAGAAGTGATCTAAGATGCACACAAGCAATCACAAGCAAAACTCACACAAAACAAACCCTCAATTCACCTACTCAACTCGGTATTGTCTGTTTTAGAGTTAGGTGAGAAGTCCAAAAGTTGCACAAACACTTAGGAGGCTAAATGAAATTTTGGCACTAATCCTTAGTGTGTGCGCGAGCAAGTAAAAGCGAAGACAATGAGGGGATTACTCGCCTCAATACAAGATTTTTCTTTTTAGTCGATTTTTAGGTTCAAGTAATGTTAGCAGTCCTAATTTTATTTGTTATCACTTTTTTTCGATTTTTAATAAGAATGCACGATCCTATCGGGGAGTCAATTCCTTTAAGCACTTAGGTGATCAAAATCAGAGGTAGAGAGATGGAAAAGCAATGCAAGCGGTAAAACGATGATGTATGCTAAAGCGTAAATGCTCACCTTGCCTCCAGCACTCTACATGCAAGGATGCTCAGCAGTATTGAAACCTAATCTATATGCAAATGCAACCGATGAAATCGCCCTAGGATAAGGAGCTGTTATTAGCGTGAAGCACGTTTTTCAAGATTTGACTAGATCTAAACGTAGACTATAGGAGCAGGCAAATATATTATGGGTTTGGACCTAATGCTATCGACAAGCAACACCTAAATCTAAGGGCTCAATCACAAAAATAAGGAAAACAAAATCGGAAAACAAATGAAAAGAATGCGAAGAAAACACAAGAAAGCCGCGGTGAGCCCCCAAGTGAACAATCACTTGGAAATTAGGCCCGAAAGTCCAAAATCCTGAATACATGTATTATTACAACAATAGAGTCTCTCTCTCACTAAAATTACACAAATAAACAAATGCACAAAACTGCTCAAAATGTGCTTGTCTTCTCAAATCCTCAAAGCCTCCTTTGATGCTAGGTCAGCACGTTGACGCCTGCTTCACGTGGGGTGCGTAGGTGCCTAGGGTAGAGTGCCTCCCTCGATCCGTGGTTCCTCGCACAAAGTCAACAAGAGAGGATGATTAGACAAGTCAAACAATTATATCAAATAAATGAGCAAATGAATAAGGCAAAAAAAATAGGTAAATGATCACAAGCACAAGTAAAACCCCGAACTACGCGCTGTTGCTCCCCGACAACAACACCATTTGATTAACCGCGAGATACGAGGGTCTAAATGCCTCACACAAGGTAGAGACTGAGTCGCCGCGGTCACCTCGGTAAATCCCGATTAAATCAACAATTAACCCACGAATAATATCAAGCAAAGGAAATAAAAGTGTGGAGTTAAAACTTATTATAACTCTACAAAATATGTGTATAGTGCAAGTATGTAGAGTGTCGAACAAAGGGAGCAAACAGATAGAATAAGGTAATAATGCTAAGAAATGTGAAAGTGGTTAAATGCCTACAAGTGCTATTTTTTTGTGGGTTTTGAATTTTATATTTTTTATTTAATTTTTGATTTTATATTTTTATATTTTGGTTTTTAATTTACTGATTTTGTATTTTCTTTTTATATTTTATATTTTTATATTTTCTTTTTTCTTTTAATAAAGATATAGTGTATATAAGGAATATATATGTACACTAGAGATAAGAGAGGGATAAAAATAGGGGAAAATGTTCAAAATACTAGAAATGGAATGTTTTTGTGATTTTTATATGTTTCTAATATTTTTGTGATTTTTCTAGATTTTTCCTATTTTTTTGGTATTTGAAGGGCAAAAATACTAGTAAACAGTGAGATAAATTGCTGGCCGAAATAAAGATGAGGATAAAATATATCAAACAGAATCAAAACTTCCTCAAATTAATTTTAAAATAAAGATAATAAAATAGGAAAATTTCAGAAACTGAAATTGTATTTTTAGGATTTTTGTGGAATTTTTAAGATTTTTATGAATATTTTTGGTGTTTTGCTATTTTTAGGGGTTTTCTTTTTAAAATTTTTAATTACTTTTGGTCTGAAGTTAAAACACACCGAAACAAACAAAATATATTTTTTGGAATTTTTCAAAAGGTAATCAATATATTAAAAATAAAAGACTGCGGGAAGGTAGAAATGATGTTTTTTATTTTTTTACTAATCAAACAATAGGATAAAAATACAACAAAAATCCTTGATTGGAGAGCAAACTTAGGGGCACACACACATATTTTTAGATTTTCAAATAGATGAAAGATGCTCAAGAAATAAATCAATCACTCAAAATATTGTAGAAATTCTACAGGACACAAATCACAATATCTTTTGATGAAATTTGAACATACATTGGCCCTACTAATTTCTACAAAATATCCAAAAATGAGCAAGCGATATCAAGTATTTAAAGAGTTATTAACAAAATATGCTAAATCAGTACTCTAAATTCAAAAGTTCACCATTAATAGTTCGTACATCACAATCTTTTGAAATTTGGATATAATGTAGATCTTTAAAGAATATTTCTAACAAAAAAATCTCACATTAAACGATTCATATGAATGAGTTATGAGCATTTGAGTACAGGGGTACAGATGAACAAGTAAATACGAAACTGCAGTTCAAAATGTACTCGAAAACTACTTGAAATATGCCAAAAACGTAGGAGTATGGCCGCAGAATGTCCCACTAATCAGGTGGCGTCAATCTTCTCTTGGACAATAAGGGAATGTGTGTGAAAGTGCTCCAATGTACCTGCAATTAGAAGAAGGGATCAAGTACAAAACTCGGCCAAGATGTTAGGTACACAAAAAAATGGGATATGAATGGGTTTTCCTTCGATTTGGTGAGGGAAGAAGGATGTGCTTCGACCACCGTATGTGACCGAAGATGGAGGAGGTTGTGTATGAGGATACGTATAATAGCGGAGGATGGCGTCGGTGAGATATGAGTTGCGTCGAGGAGGATGAATGAAAGTCGAAATGATGGGTTGGAAGCTCGCCGGAGCTTGCTCCGGCGAGTGGTGAACTGGGTGATTAAGTGACTAAAAAGCAAGTAAACAAAATGCTAGAATAAATATATGATCTACAAGTGAATAAAGAGCAAGAAAACAAGAAAAAAATGACCTCGACTGGCCTAGAAACCAGGAAGGTGGAACCTCGACGGCCAGTGGCCGGAGATGGCGGTGGAGTCGCCCTTCGACTCGCCTAGCCGCGCATCCAAGGAGCTGGAAAGCTCACTGTCACTTCACTCTATCTTGAGCTCCAAGAAGGGTGGACAAAATGGGTCCAAGAGGGTTCAAAAAACAAAAGTAAGGAAGATGGGGTTTTTTTGTACATGTGAGGTGGACGGCTCCAAAGAACGATGGATATCTAGCTAATCGTTGATTCAATCTTTCAAGCAACCTCTGGGTGTGTCTAAAGCTACATTAAGGAAAAAAATCGTAAAGGAAGCTTAGCGATTGGGTGAACGGATCGGCCTTGAAAAATCCGAGAAAATGAACAAAAACGTGGCGCTGACAGGAGTGGCAGAGGCTGGTTAGAGAGTTGATGAGATGGCAAGAAGATCGATGTATATCTAGAGAATCGACAACTCAACCCTCAATATAATGATTGGGCGTGTATAATTGATGTATGGGAGAAAAAGTCAAGAAGGAAATCCAACGATTTGGTGAAAGAATCGGCCTATAAAAATTCGAAAAAATAGGCAAAAACTAATGTTCTGATGCACAATAGAGGGGGTCAGACAACGTGATGAACATGCTCCAAAGATCGAAGATAATAGGATGAATACATGATCCAATCCTCATTATACACCCTGGATGTGTATGGTGTATATAAGAGGAGAAAAAGTCAAGAAGACTTTGTCGTGAAAAGATGCACGATGCGTTCTCCAAAAATCGGCGAAAGCGGATAAAAATGTGGTTCTAACACTTTACATTGGTAATTCATCTATGTATTTTATACAAGAATTTTATTTTTAATGTTTTATTTATCATTCTATTCCAGTTTTAATATGTACATATATAATATTTATGAAAAAATAAAAATATAAAATAATGAATAATAAATAAAATGAATATTTTAATCGGTATAGTTGTACAATAGGGGTCCAAAACTCAACTTTCAAACCGTAACTCCAAAAAATACGAAAGCATCTTCATTAAATAGATTATGAGAAATTATATACAATTAAAGTGAGTTTGACGTATTTTGAGTTTTTATTTGCGAGATACAGGTCTGGGAAGTTGGAATGCTGAAATCTTATTCAGATCATAACTTTTTATCTGTACGTTATTTTCGAGTGAAATTAATTTTGTATTTTTCTATATGAAATTATCTACAACTTTCATTACAGAGTTTCTTTATTTGAAGTATAAAAAGTTGAACTAAAAATAGGTCCCAAAATGAATAAAGAATGAATGAAATACAAGGTGTTTTTATTGCATTTTGGCCCTTATCTCCCCCTACTTTAGTCTTGTCAACTTAGTCATCGAGATGCCTGGGTCTGGGGTTTCGGATCATAAAATATTTACAATATTTTATTATTTTTCTTTTCTTTTCTTTATTCTATAATTTTGGCTTTAAAAATCACATTTTATACAACATTTATACAATAATGCATGGATGATAAAATGCACGAATTAACGCTATTCACACACATTTACTAGGGTTTTCAAGGCCAAAATGATTGAATAAAGATGATGAAACGTAGATTCATCAGCCATCAATGAATGTTATAAAGTATTCCTTATTTCTATGTGTGCTGACGCTCAGTTATCCACATATGTCTGAATGAATCAAATCTAGTAACTCTGTTGACCGAGTTCTGGTTGAGAATGGTCTTCTCGTCATTTTACCGGTCAGATAATGTTCGCAGTGCAATGTCCTTGCACCCGTGATTTTAGGCAACAAATTTGCCTTAATCATTTGATCCATTTTAGAATTTCCTGGTTGACCTAGTCTCATGTGCCACAAATCATAGTCAGGCAAACAACACAAGGAATACTAAGAAGACACCTTCATTGATTCACTTGTGTTTATTACAGGAAGACAAAATAGGTCATGCTCGGGCACAAATTTTCCCATCGCATGGATCCTTATTCTTGCCAATAGAAATACGCTTATTATAAAAGCGGACTTCGAAATCCTTCTTGAGTAGCACTGAGACAGAGATCAGGTTCTGACGTATCCCTGGGGCATACAGTACATCATTCAGTACCATAATGCTATCTCCCAGGTCAAACCTGTATGTCCCAACACCTTCTACATCTAAGTAGGTGTTGTTTCCCATGAAGATCCTCTGCTCACCTTTACTCAGCTCCTTGAAGTCCACTAGGTCTTCCTTCGTCTTGGCGATGTGTCTGGTTGCTCCAGAGTCGATCCACCATCCATCTCTGTCCGTGATGATGGAGTTGCATTCCACGACAGTCGCGAATTCCATTTTCTTTTTGCCTTTATTTTCAGGCATTTTAGAATTTCCTGGTCTCTTCTTGTTGGGGCAATTGACCTTAAAATGGCCATATTTGTCGTAACCATAACAAGAGCCACATGGATATTTCCCACTCTTTCCCTTGAAATTCGCTTTGGAGGGGCCCAACCTTTTCTTCACGTGCACGACATTTGCTTCTTCTTCTTCTTCCTCGACCTCATAGATCTCAGTTTTCGATCTTTGTTTAGAGAGGTCCTGATCAATTGTCAACTATGCATGTAGGTCCCTCACGGACTTAATGTTGCCATTCATCCGCAGGGTCGGGTTTATCTATGATAGAGTGTATGCTATCGTGCAATAGGCCATAGTAGATTTTCCTACTCCATAACTCGTAATTAGTACCATTAAGGTACTCAATTTTCCAACCTCAATGGCAATGTTTTTGCTTGTCATATTTAATCTAAAGAAATAAATATAGGTTTGAGTGAGATTATGTGAATGTGTGAGAATAAGCAGATGTACTAACAAAATTAAAAAAAACTCAATAAGATTAATGAAGGGTATTTGCGAGTTTTAGGGTCTTCACTAAAACTAGACAACTTGCGTTAAACAAGAAAGTAACTATTCAATTTGATCCACACAATTTTTTTAATCCCCAACCAAAAAAATAAAAAAGGGCTTATTACTTGTTAAAAAAACTGTAAAGAATCAAGACTAAAGAGTTAAAAAAACTTAACTTAGCCTTCAATGTTAAAAAAACTTGACTTTAGTACACAATAAAAAAAACTTATTACAGTTTTTTTTAAACGTAACTGAAGCAGACCCTCCTTTTAAAAAACGTCTAAGCGAAATGGATGGCAAAAAGAAGAGCTAATAGGATGGCCAAATCTTGATTGCAAGGGCAAATAAAAAAAGGATCACGTGACCAATGAAAACGAAAAGAAAATCGTGACCTCAAAAGGAACACAACAACCAAAAAAGGGTCCTTCTTCCTTTACAAAACTAACAAACCTTGATTCAACAAAAAAATAGAACAATCACGGGAAAAACGTAAGTATGATTTTTTTCACTATTAAGGGTTAAAAAAACTTTAACCAATATTAAAAAAATAGATTAGATTACACATTTTTTTTAAAAAAGATGGAAGATCTTTATGAGATCTTTAAACCAGCAATAGAATTAAAGATATTACTATTTAAACCACCGACAAGGCAAAAACAACAACAACTTCCAAAAAAATCAGAACGTGAATGTCAAAAAGAAATATCAACGAAGAGTTGAAATCTGGATTTTTAATGAAAAAACAAACAAACATGGAATGGTGTTGAAGTCTTGTCGAGTTAAAACAAGAACTGTTATAACAGAGGTATATAAAAAAAACTAAAAAATGCAATTGATCCACGCATACTTTTTAATAAGGACTTTCAATGTATGTAATAAAAAAACAAAAGGTCTGAAGTTTAAAAACAAAGCAAGTGGCTGGAGGAACGGAAAACGTAGAAACGTGCAGAGGAAACTCATAAAAGAAGGGTTGGGCGTGCTTTTATACGGATCTTAAAAAAAACAGGGGGTCTTCTTGCAAAAAAAATATAAAAGAGCCTGGATACTCACTCAGATTTAGGGTTTCATCAAGAGACAAGAGATAGCGCTGGCGGCTACAGCTTTCACGATACCAGGAACATCACCGACAATGGAGTTATCCAGAGGAGCCCAACAACGTCGACGATGGAGGAGCTTGACGACGAAGGTTGCTCTGATACTAGTGAAGGAACGAGATGACGTCAACGACGGAGGTACTTCTCAATCAAGAGAGAATGAGATATGGTTTGGGAGAGGGCTCCCTATGCAAGGTAATCGTTTATTCTATGTTCTTCCTCTTCCATATGGAGATGTATTTATAGGGCGTGTTATGCCCCTCGCAAAGTCCACCCCACTCCTCCCACACCCATTTCACGCGAGTCTCACGTGAGACTCGGTCCTTGCGCGACTACCTCAACCGCCGGCTCCGTAGTGGCCGACGACGGTTCATGGCCACACGGTCATCGGATCCGTTCTTCAGTATACACAATGAGGTGGGAGCCCTCCAAGTCATTGTTATCTTGACAATGAAACCATGTCCTACTGTTGTAAAACTTTTCGGAAAATAATGGATGGATAGGAATAGAAGACAATAATCTAAAAATTCAAATAATAATAATAATATAGTATGCATCATAGTATGCACATCATTACCAGCTTCTAAAACACTACATTAAATTGAATTTCAACATCCGGTTATTATATATTGTCGTGGGTTTTAATTATTAACGAAAAATGGACAATGTGATATATATATATGTCGTTGCAACCCACAACTCTCAAATTTAAAATTTTTTTAATCTAGCAAGAGAAGAAACAAATAAAAAATATTGTTGTACTATTACTTTACATGTATAGCTATCAAGATCGAACTCAGGGAGGCAACATTATCTGAGGGTTATTTAATTAAGGCAAAGCAATAAAGGATTCTTTTCTTTTTCTCTTTTTGTTGTTTTGAATGTGTTTATAATGTTTTTTATATTTTTATAAATTCTATTATTTTTTTATTTTTTTTATATTTTCTGATTTTTATTTTTAATGGTTTATTATTTTTTTTATCTTTTTAAATTTTAAAAGAAAATAATGAAAGAAAAGTGTAAACAAAAAAAGGGGAAATGTCTTTATCTTTTTGGATTTTTTTTCAGAAATAATGATTTTAAAGGATTTTTTAAAGGATTTTTAAAGGAATAAAAAAATAAACAGAATACAAACCAAATTGAAACTATTGTTTCTATCTTTTTAAAATATAAAACAAAACTAAAAATACTGGAAATAATGATACATCACAAGATTATTGTATAAGCTTTAATAATCAAGCCATTTATGAGTTTTTATGATTTTTAATTGATTTTATGTTAATTTTTATAGGTTTTATGTATTTTTTTAATTTTTAGGGGTTTCTAAAATAAATTTCACATAAATTTGTATATATGATAAAACTAATTAAATGATACAATCAATAATTTATTTAGAATTTTTGAAATATTTTTTAAATTTTTATGAATGTTTTAGTCTAGATAGAGCAAATGTTTGATATTTTAGAAAATAATAAAACAAACTATTTTTCAAAACAAAAATTAAGAGTGATTAAACCACTTATCAAGAGCTCAACCTAGTTTTTATGGATTTTAAGGAGAAATTATGCTTTTTATTAAAAATAATTAAAGATAGATTAGTTAAACTATTATAGAAGGACTAATGTGCAATTATTTGAAGTCTTGGAACAAATAATAACATATAAAAAACTAGGTCAAAATTGTTCAAAAATCCCCTAAATACATGTGAATGAACATGCAAGTCATGTTGCATTGAACATGGTTGTAAGTACTTTTTTTCAGGGTTCAAGTAATAACAACAAAGAATGATCAATTTATTGCAATCCTAAAAAGCACACGGTACTGCACATGAAGCTGCTTCAATAAGACTCAAATACAAATATGTAAACAAACAAGAGTATGTTTGCAATTATTCACGAAATCTCAAACTGACACGTGTTCAACTAAGGATTTATTTACAATAAAAATGAAATGCAAGGGATGCAGTGTAAAATCACCAATGGCTCGTGCCTCGCACATGGGATCGGATGATTGTGCGGCATGGATGACGATCTGATTAAGCAGTTCGAATTTAGGGTTGAATCAATGATCAAGATCTGTTATTGATCCAACGCTCCTGATGGCCCTTGGAAGAACTGATATGGAGGTTGGAGCTGAAGAACTTCGATCGCTTAGACCTCCATCGATCTATGTACGATATACTGCCTGAAGCTCTCAGAAGATGCCTAACGTCCTCCCGCATTTCTTGTAGATGAGAACAAGGTTTGAGTCCCGTTGATCGTCCACATGCCTTTAATCTATGACAATGCTCAAGCACACTATTGTATTCCTCATGAGGAACACACCTTCTCCAAATACATTCCGCGCCCTCACGAAATAGGTATGGATCCTCCCACTCGTAGAATGAACCTATGACAAAAATCTATCTACCTTCATCTTGGGCCAATCTTGTGAAACTTTCTTGAAGACAAGATAGTTCACAATATTAGCGTACCATGGGAGTGACGTAACCGACAAAATCGTCTCATCTTGGAAAGTGATGAATCTCCATTTCATAACCTTTATTCTTTCATTTTAGCCTTAAATCCCTAGTTAAATGCATGTATATATCATTAATTTGCTAGAATTAATACTCTATAATTTGTACAATATGTTGTATAAAATATTGTATAATTAATCTATTTAATTTCAAAATAAAAGAATAAAGGAAGAAAAGAAAAATAAATGAAATACCAAAGGTATTGAATGAGCAAGGTTTTATCATTAAGTTTCTCATTTGACTTCTGGGAGTTGGTATTGATCATATATTTTCCAAAAGCATACATTATATCCATGTGTTGATCATATATTTTTCAAAAGCATATATAAAACCTACAAATTCAGTCAAGCTTCCAAAGAGAGATGACCATGCAAGAAATTTAATCCTCCCCAATAGCTCATGAGTGAACTCATGTCTTCCGATTCAGCAATGAACATGTATGATCCCTTTGAGAGATCGTATTACTCATATGCCCTTGTATGCACACTAGCGTGTTGATGTATAGATATGGATTAGGTCATCATCCTATCGGTCTGCCAAATATATATACTCAAACATATACTAACACATCTGTCTTCGGTCAGAGGATGCTTACCTATATCGTGACAGCATACGACATAGGCCTTTGGTTATTTCGATATCGTTAAGTCAACTCTTTGACCTAACTTATCTAACACCTCCGAATCCCTATTCGTATGAAGAGGACCTGCATCAAGAGGTTGGTTAGATATCGACCTTTAGAAAAAGAATTGCCATATCCTTCTCAGGCTGGAGATCCTCTCTTAACAATCATTTGACGATGTTGGATGAGTCCTCAATCTATCTCTTTGGATATTGATCCAAGCACCAGCCTCTATGATTCAAAAATTGAATCAACAATTTTATGATCATTAAGATGGCCATGGTACATAACCTTGATTGTACTAAGAGACCTATTACGCAAATTAGTTATTATTCAATTCAGATCAAGGAATGATATTCGAAACAACATTTATTTCATAATGGCTCATTGTAGGCTCGCATGTCGGATGAAACCATGTTTCATGCTGATAATTCACTAAAATTAACCCCCTATCTTAGACGAGGTGTCAATAAAAACCAGATAAAGTTTTGTAATTATAAGAGTCATTGAATAAATTAAAAACACAAAAAAAATGTCAAAATTAAAATCCGTGGTGTTTTTAGCCTTAAAAATACCCTCAAAAATATTTTCTATCTTTATTTGCCATCATCTCCATTTTTGTCAACATGAAACTTGTAGATCTCATCGAGATCTACAACTTTCATGTTTTGAGTTTTTATCCAAAATCGGTTGTTTTGTCCTTCATCCCTTCAAATCTTCGTCGCAATAAACTGATTAGGCCACGTGGAGCCTTCTGGATGCGCCACGCGGCTCGCTTCATTGTGCGCCACGCGTAGCCCCTCTCCACCGTCCGATGGCCTTTCTCTTCTCCAATCTACGCCATCCAAATTTGCACCCGTTCTCAGCCCTTCGATCAGCGCTTACTTCTCATCACAGCCGCTCGCCAGTGCCGTGGCCTCCTTGCACCACGTGGCGGCGTCTGCACCACTCGATCGCCATTAGCCACTCCATCTTAGCCACTCTCTTCCCTCATGTCCTCTACCATCCGATCACGTCCCTGAATCCATCACAACCCTCCGTTGGCGCCTCGCTTGAGCACGCCACATGGCATTTGCTGTGTCGTGCGATTGCGCCCCCATCGATCTTATCCAGACTATTCGTTATCGCCTACTTCGTAGCAGTTTGATCACGAGGTCCAACGACCACGAGGTCATCCCCTACCTCCGGTCGTCTCTTTCCCACGACTTTCCTCTCGCACAACCACCTCGCCCTTCCAATTTTCCCCGAGTCTTCGGCCGCCATCTCCACGTATCAACATCTCCACAACGTCGCCCAGTCATCCACAATCCTCACGAGCATCCACGCACCCCACGACGACCTTTACCTCGTCCCTTATTCTTCCCGCAATCCACGGCCATCACCATCGAAACCGCCACCTCTGATCTTTAAATACTCCATCTCCTCCGCATGTCACAATCGTCCACCTTCACTTGGGGTAAGGCCCAGCCCTCCACCTCCTCCCTGTGACAGGGGGAGGAGTTAGGATCGAGCGACGACGACCTTAAATCTCCGGTGAGACCCGTAGCTGCCCAGTTCTGTCGCGGTGGCTCCGCCCCGCCCGAGCTCACTGGACCGGCTGCCTAGCACGTGCGACGACCTCGGGGTTCTCCAAGGACCTCAAGCCCAGGCCACCGCTCCGCCATTGATAAGGTAAGCTTCCTCGAACTCCCTCGTATTTTATGTCATTTTCTCTGAATTTACTAGGTCGTTCTACGCTCGATCACTCTCCATCGTTCATCCTCTGAGCTTCGCCACAACTCCACCTTCCACGCGCACTCCTCCGATCACCCCTCTCTTCTTCTCCATGCCTCGGCCACCTTCGACCCATCTCCTCTCCGATCACCAGAGATGGAGCTCCAGTTCCTCTGCCCCCATCGCTCGCATGGAACCACATTCCACTCACAAGCACGCTCACTACTCACTTGCATGCACAGGCTCGTTGGAACTAACCTACAGGTGAATGCCCTTCAATGACCGAAGCTCCATCGGAGCTGACTTCCTCAACCTCGCTGCCAACATCCAAGCTCTGATGGCCTGATCTAGGAGCTCTGGCGGCTTCCCCGAGCTTCGGCAATGGACACTGCATCTCCAGATGTTTTCATAGTGCAACAGAGGAAGCTGGAGAAGGAGGCGGAGCTTTACGAGCTTCGTCGGAGCATAGCCTACTCCGCCGCTGGAGGCGGAGGAACTGAAGAATACGACATACAGGCTCCGTCTGATGGGCAAGATCGGACAGCTTGCCAAGGGCCATGTTACTTCTTTAAGAGCGTACAACAACCATCTGATCTTCATGATCGGATGGTTCACACCGATCCACGTGGCATCGCCAAAATCTCACCGAACTTCTGCCCAGACCAGCAGGCTTGGGTGCCCCGAGCCTATCCCGAGCCTCCCTAGAGCTTCAAACCTCACCGAGCCTCATCCGAGCCCAAGCCTGGAGGCTCGTACCTTCCAAGCATGGAGGCTCGTACCTTCCGAGCCTAACCGAAGTTGTCCCAATCCTCCGCCGAGCCTGAAGCGTCTACCGACCCTGAAGTGCACGTGTCAGTCACGTGCGACCAAGGCAAACTGTAGGGAGCCCCACATACTTCTTCAAAATTACAGATAGGTCCTGAGACCACGTGTTGTCCATGTGCGTCTGGGTATTTTGCAACCGACCCCCTACGGGTTTGAATAATTGTAAAAATACCCCCACGCGTGTGGGTTATTTACAGGGAAGGTCCTGCGTCTTATTTTATTTGCTTTTTAGTCCTTCCCAGGGACCTGTTTACTAGTTATCTTTCATGTTTTCTTATATTTATGCCCATGGACTTAATGTTTAATATCTTGAGCATTTTAAATCCGAATTTGATGATTTCAATCTCATTTTAATGCTTGTTTAATTATCTACATTATTGCATGCTTGATTTATTGAATTGACACGCAATTCATCTTGCTAAAATTAATTGAAGTGTCATGTACTTTGTTGATATCAATGTCAATTTATGTTTTAATGCAAAGCATGATTTGATCCTAAAATTGACTCTTTAAATTGCTCATTGTATTCAAATGTTGTAGGGGCATATTTTTGCATAACATTGCATATATTTGCATGACTAAAAATCAAATAAAAAATGCATGTTTCATGATTACTTAATGCATAATTGTCTTGTCCTCATGCATTCATTGACCTACTATCCTTTAACCCAACACTTAGTTAAATGAATTTAAGTCCAAATATCACAAGAGAGGCTCGTGTCCCTGAGTTCAACCTTGGTTACTTACCAAGTAAAATATAAATACAACCATTTGATTTTACTGATATACTAAATTAGATGGTTTTTGACGAACCGAATTCAGCCCGACTGCAATGACTACTGATGTTAATTCCACACTTTTAAAGGGTTGGATTTGCGGCTCGTCAAATGGCGTCATTGTCGGGGACACGGCTCATCTTTTGTCTTATTTGGATTTTTATTTGTTTTATTAAGTTTTTCTTTTACGTAGGTCAATTTTTTCATTTATCTTGCATTATAAAAAATTTTCTTTTCGATTGATATCTAACCGTTGCTTTTGTGACAGGGCTATTGATGTTCATGGAGGCGAGGAGCAGGTGTTTCCCCGCAGCGAGAAGCCGCAAAATTATTCTTGGAGCAAGTCGAAAAGAAAGAAAAAAAATGTTATTTTGCATATCATTTCATCTCTTGTAATAATCATCTTTACAACGGTCTTCGATCGAAGACTCGCGATTGTAAATAAACGATTTATATGTGGTTGTGTGGGGATCGTTCCCAATTGAGTGTCGACCTAGGACCAGGCACACGGATTTTTGAGCTCATTTCATCGTTTCATTTTTTTACATGCTTGCTCGTATGTAGGACACACTTTAAATAAAGACGCACATAGCATGGCCTCACTTAGCCAAATTTACAAGATATTTTTCCTCGCTAATAGAAGCATGTTAGGTTTGGTTTTCAATCGACTTGCATACATATCATTTTGTTTTTCAAAACAGTCCAAGTTTTCATGTATTTTTGGCCAATGCACTGTATGTTATCTCGCTTAGCCTAGATCATGGTTTTTATCGATTACATGGTTTTTCTCGATTTCAGCTCCTAGCTTGATCACCTAGGTTAAAGGAAAATGGGAATGAGCGGTAGACAATGATTGCTTGGTTTATGTGCTCACCTTAATTCAGTGATTACCTTGAAGCAAAATAATTGGGATTGTTAATTGCAAGTCAACCTAAAAAATGGAGTAAAATCTTGTTTTGGGAGAGCAACACCCGAGTTTACGCAGTTGGTTTTACTTAACATTTTTTCGCGTAAAAATAGAATGTTTTAATCATCAATAAAACTGACAAGATAATAAACCAACATTTATTGGTATCACGTGTGAGTTGGTGAAACAAAAGGGTGTTGCATGCTTATTTGAGCCATGGATTTTCCGACACCCTCCCCATAGACTTAGATACTCCATTGATCTCCGAAGATTCATCCACTCACTTGTATATCCATTCATCTTCTTCGTTGACCTCGTGTCTCTCCTCGCATCAAATCTCAATCTTTATACTTAGGCTACTCTCAGCCTAAGTATAGGGGGGTCCCGAGTCCCGTGATTTTCTTTACTTTTCTTTCATTGCCTCAATACTTAGGTTATTTCTAACCTAATTATAGGGGGAGCCCTCCTTAGTTCATGTATATTTTTCTATATTTGAATGGACCTATGGACTTGTATCATTTAGTGCTATGAGGACATAGCAAAGTTTAAGTATAGGAGGGTATACCGTATATACAGTATATGTACTTTAGCTAAAATATGAAAATTTTGAAAAATTTAAAACTTTTTTGGGCTAAAGTAAAATCCTTTGAACTAAGTGGAAGAAATTATTTTCAAGGCTTTCTACATTATGTTACATTATTCTTATAGAAAAATATTTCTGAAAATGATTTGAAAAATGAGTTTCTCTTGTTTCGAAAAATCTTTTGAAAATATTTTTGAAAATCTTTACTTGTATGACATGATATTGAAAATTCTTTTTGATTTCAAGGAAAGTTGAGTCTAACTTGTGTTCTAACCTTTAATAAAAAATCCATAAAAATGAGAATATCCAAAAATCCCTTAAGAGTCAGATTGACTACTAAACCCAAATAAGTAGCTGCGTTCAGTGAGGGTTCACCCTTAGCAGAGTGGGTGGTTTTAGAGGACATCACGTAAGGCTCCGTCCTCAAGCAACGGACTCTGGCCTGTACTTACACCCATACTGGATGAATGCAGATGCACCTGTCTCTTAATAATACAAAAATGATGATGAAGGAGCTAGATTAAATCCCCTACATTCTCACTTCCACCCAGGATCTGAATTGTTCAAGAAAGCTTGATTTGTGAGGTCTTGAGATTTTAGGTTAACCAGCCTTAGCCATCAGGATCTTAGATTTAATCATCTACATTCCCCTAGATTTCTAGATTTGCATGCTATATTGCATGCTTAGTCTCCGACCTTAAGAATATAATCAGCACATCACATGCACGACTGGGGTTTCGATGAGATGAGTTGACTCTTCACTTGACCGACTGGGCTGGGGGATTTGAGTCTGAACTTGAACTAATGATGCTTGAGGATGGGATAAAATCTTTGAAGGCTTCATGAAACCTGAGTGTCAGCATCTTTAGCCAGTATGAGAACTTAGTTCTTATACTAATCTCTTGACATTGACCTAAGTGCCAGGGTGTGAAATAAACAAAAAAATGTTGATCAGTGTGCGCCAACTCTTGGTAAAAGCAGTGGAGCTAGCCAAAAATACTACAAATAAATGAAATGTCAAAGAAAAGCTCTCATTCTACAAAGTCAAATATCAAAGAGCATCCACCAAAGATGAGCGCTCCCAACCATTTCAAAGTGTCCACTTGGACCACCGTTATTAGGACCAGGAGTCGGGCTTGCACCAAAAAAGGGCTCTGCATCGTAAATGTTACAAGTCTGGGTGTAGAAGGTATGATAGGTACTCAAAAGAGACACACCCCGGTGTATTCCCAGGAAAAAAAGTGCAGACGCCTCCAACTTATCTTGACGGACGCACTGATCAACACCAAAAAATATGTGTTGCATAATAAGGCACTGAAGAGAATCCTTGTTCCAATAAGAGGGAGAGAAGAAATGGCATAATCCCATGCCCTCCATTACTGGCCTTCCATCTACACTTTCAAGTCTGACAGCTAAAGAGACGGTGGACTGAATGCAAGATTTGATTTATTCCCTAGTGTTGAGGATTGGGTCCTTAGGATAATTTCCTGGACCAAGATCTTGGGTGACGTTTTGACTCTACTCTCACAAACGTAGTCAACACTAAATGTCATCTCCTTAGTTTATATGTATATCAGAGAGAGTACGGGAAACCTAGAGGAATTGGTTGCCTCTTGATTAAGGCTGGGTTGAGCTCTAAGATTTTGGATCTCTAAATTTGAGAGGACTTGAAAAGATTAGATCCTATACGCACATGCACAAGGGGGTTAACCAGTTCATTTATTTTTTTGATGCTCGGGGACGAGCATAGTTTAAGTATAGGGGGTTGATGAAACCATGTTTCATGATGATAATTCACTGAAATTAACCCCCTATCTTAGACGAGATGTCAATAAAAACCAAACAAAGTTTTGTAATTATCAGAGTCATTGAATAAATTAAAAACATAAAAAATGTAAAAACTAAAATTCGTGGTGTTTTTAGCCTTAAAAATACCCTCAAAAATATTTTCTGTCTTTATTTGACCTCATCTCCATTTTTGGTCAACATGAAACTTGTAGATCTCATTGAGATCTACAACTTTCATGTTTTGAGTTTTTCCAAATTCGATCGTTGTTTCCTTCATCCCTTCAAATCTTTGCCGCAATAAACTGATTGGGCCACATGGCGCCTTCTGGTTGTGCCACGCGGCCCACTTCATTGCGCGCCACGCGTTGCCCCTCTCCCGTCCGATGGACTTTCTCTCTCCAATCTTCGCCATCCGAATTCGCACCCGTTCTTAGCCCTTCGATCGGTGCTTGCTTCTCATCACAGCCACTCGCCAGCGTCGTGGCCTCCTTGCACCACATGGCGGCGTCTGCACCACTCGATCATCATTAGCCCACTCCATCTTAGCCGCTCTCTTCCCCCATGTTCTCTACCATCCGATCACGTCCCTGAATCCATCACAACCCTCCCGCCGGCGCTTCGCTTCAGCACGCCACGTGGCATTGGCTGCGTCATGCGATTGCACCCCATCGATCTTATCCAGACCATTTGTTACCGCCCGCTTCGTAGCTGTTGGATCACGAGATCCAACGGCCACGAGGTCATCCCCTACCTCTGGTCGTCTCTTTCCCACGACTTTCCTCTCGCACAACCACCTCGCCCCTCCATTTTCCCCGAGTCTTCGACCGCCATCTCCACGTATTAACATCTCCACGACGTCGCCCGGTCATATATGATCCTCACGAGAATCCACGCACCCCACGACGACCTTCTCCTCGTCCCTTATTCTTCCCACAATCTACGGCCTTCACCAGCGAAACCTCCCCCTCTGATCTTTAAATACTCCATCTCCTCCGCATGTCACAACCGTCCACCTTCACGAGGGGTAAGGCCCAGCCTCCTCCTCCTCCCTGTGACAGGGGAGGAGTTAGGATCGAGCGACGATGACCTTAAATCTCCGATGAAACCCGCAGCTACCCAGTTGCCTCACGGTGGCTCCGCCCCCGCCCGAGCTCATTGGAGCAGCCGCCCAACACGTGCGACGACCCTGGGGTTCTCCAAGGACCTCAAGCCTAGGCCACCGCTCCGCCATTGAATCAGGTAAGCTTCCTCAAACTCCCTTGTATTTTATGTCATTTTCTCTGATTTACTAGGTCATTCTACGCTCGATCACTCTCCATCGTTCATCCTCTGAGCTTCGCCACAACTCCACCTTTCCACGCGCACTCCTCCGATCACCCCTCTCTTCTTCTTCATGCCCCGACCACCTTCAACCCATCTCCTCTCCGGTCGCCGGAGATGGAGCTCCGGTTTCCTCCACCCTCCTCGCTCGCATGGAAACACATTCCACTCACAAGCACGCACACTACTCACCTGTATGCACATGCTCGTTGGAACTAACCTGCATGTGAATGCCCTTCAATGGTCGGAGCTCCATCGGAGCTGACTTCCTCAACCTCGCTGCCGACATCCAAGCTCCGATGGCCTAATCTAGGAGCTCTGGCGTCTTCCCTGAGCTTCAGCAATGGACGCTGCATCTCCAGATGTCTTTGCAGCAGAGGAAGCTAAAGAAGGAGGCGGAGCTTTACGAGCTTCGCCGGTGCGTAGTCTACTCCGCCGCTGGAGGCGGCGGAACTGAAGAACACGACGTACAGGCTCCGGTCCGATGGGCAAGATCGGACGGCTTGCCAAGGGCCACATTACTTCTCCAAGAGCGTACAACAACCATCCGACCTTCATGATCGGATGGTTCACACCGATCCACGTGGCATTGCCAAAATCTCGCCGATCCTCTGCGCCAGACCAGCAGGCTCGGGTGCCCCGAGCCTATCCCGAGCCTCCCAGAGCTTCTAACCTCACCGAGCCTCATCCAAGCCCAAGCTTGGAGGCTCGTACCTTCCAAGCATGAAGGCTCGTACCTTTCGAGCCTAGCCGAAGCTGTCCCAATCCTCCACCGAGCCTGAAGCGTCTACCGATCCTGAAGTGCACCTGTTGGTCATGTGCTGCCAGGGCGAATTTCAGGGAGGCCCACATACTTCTTTAAAATTGCAGATAGGTCCTGAGTTCCACGGTGTTGTCCACTCGTGCCTGGGGTATTTGCAACCGACCCCCTGCAGGTTTGAATAATTGTAAAAATACCCTCGCACGTGTGGGTTATTTACAAGGAAGGTCCTGTGCCTTATTTTATTTGCATTTTAGTCCTTTCCAAGGACCTGTTTACTAGTTATCTTTCATGTTTTTCTTGCATTTATGCCCCTAGACTTAATGTCTAATATCTTGAGCATTTAAATCTGAATTTGATGATTTCAGTCTCATTTAAATGCTCGTTCCATTATCTACATTATTGCATGATTGATTTTGACACGCAATTCATCTTGCTAAAATTAATTAATGTGTTATGTACTTTGTTGATATCTATGTCAATTTATGTTTTAATGCAAAGCATGATTTCATCCTAAAATTGACACCTTAAATTGGTCATTGTACTCAAATGTTGTAGGGGCATATTTTTTGCATAACATTGCATATATTTGAATGATTAAAAATCAAATAAAAAATGCATGTTTCATGATTACTTAATGCATAATTGTTCTTGTCCTCATGCATCCATTGACCTACTATCCATTTAACCCAACACTTAGTTAAATGAATTTAAGTCCAAATATCACAAGAGAGGCTCGTGTCCCTGAGTTCGACCTTGGTTACTTACCAAGTAAATATAAATACAACCATTTGATTTTACTGACATATTAAATTAAATGGTTTTTGACGAACGAATTCAGCCCGACTGCAATGACCACTGAGTGTTAATTCCACACTTTTAAAAGGCTGGATTTGCGGCTCGTCAATGTCGAACACGTAGTCGGTACAGGGGGCACCATGTGCAATGGGGGTGGTGTATCCTTGTTGTCGGCAGGTCTGGAGGAGGAGAGGAGCGACAGTTGGAGCATGCGATGGGGGGTGGGGGGTTTGCAGGTGGGAGGCGAGGGCTATGCGAGGAGATCACCGGTGGGGAAAAGAGGGAGGGCTGCTAGGGGCGAGAAAGATATACGTAGGAGAGGGTTTGGGCGGAGGGTTATGTGCGGGGAGAGGATTCTTGAGGAGGACATCCACCATCAGTCTCAGTGTGATCGGACGGTACGAGAGGCAGGTACGGGGGAACTCCCTGCACCATCCGAGGTATGCTTCTTAACCCCCCACCCCCACCCCATCCCCACGCGCGTGCATGCGCGCACGCATACACACACACATACACACACACATATATATGTATATATGTATATATGTATATATGTATATATGAAATTTCAAATGAAGTGGGGCCTCACCATATATCTGATGAGACAATGTCAATTTAGGTATTTTTTCAATGTATTTTATAATTTCTCATTTCATAGATTTACTAATAAATATTAACACAACATGTATAGTGAAATAAAATTATGAAAATATTATTATATTTGATGAAAGTATTAATTTAAATTTGGATGTTATATTTTATAAAAATATCTTTTTTACAATGTGCAATTTATATGTTTACAAAATTATTACAGAGTTTTTGCAAAATTGATAGTGGCCTTTACAATCTCAGAAAAGACCCAACTCATTTAAAATGTCCCATGTATTTATATAGATGGGACACGGAGTCTGCACCTTGAGATGTAGATAACTCCTTGTAACCGACCTATTTTTTCATTTTTTTACTTTTTTGAATGAAAACATGGGGAGATTTACTTAATATGTTGAGTGGAATAAGTGTTTCAAGTTTCATATAAATTAAACATTCCTAACATGTTCATCTAGAAGAGGTCAATTGCAATGATTCTAAAACCATTAAATTTGATAGTCTTGATGAATATGATAGAATTATCAAACCTAAGATGAATTTGATATTATACCATAGTGATACATGGTGATCTAAATCCTCCATTCATTTCAAAAAATCAAAAATAATGAAAAAGTAGTCTGTGTGTAAAGAGTTACCTGCACATGCCGGTGTATGCTTCTTTTTCTCATATATATATATATATATATATATATAGAGAGAGAGAGAGAGAGAGAGAGGGTAGAGAGAGATTAATGGGACTGCCCCAACATGGCGGCTCTCGTGCCATTTTCAGTGTTTCCTTTATTTTTTTTCAAAATTATTGTGTATATTCATCCCTATATCTCTCCTATATGTCACTCAAATTTTGTTAAAAACGAAGACTTGTATGCCTTCCATCTAGAACATGTACGATTACAAGAGTTATACGACCGTTAAAATTACTTGTTCTTAGATGGAGGGCATTGGAGTCACTGTTTCTGACGAAATTGGAATGACATGTGGGAGGGATATAGGGATGAATATACATGGGGATATTGTTCAAAAAAATAAAAAATGCCCGAAAATAGGGGGCGGGGGCAGCCAAGGAGTCAACCCCATTAAATCCATATATATGAAAAAATGGGGCTGCCCCCGCCCCTATTTCTCGTAAAATTTTTTATCTTTTTTCAAAAATATCATCATGTATATTCATCTATATATATCCCTCATATATGTCATTCGAATTTCATCCGAAACAGAGACTCTTATGCCCTACATCTAGAACATGTAATTTCAATATTCTAACATTGTCGTATCGACATGTTTTAGATGGAGGGCATAAGAGTCTCTATTTCTGATAAAATTCGAATGACATATAGGAGGGATATATAGATGGATATACATGATGATATTTTGCAAAAAAATAAAAAATTTCGCGCGAAGATGAGGTGGGAAGTCCCATTGAACCCATATATATATATAATATATATATAGAGAGAGAGAGATGAGTGATCCTATGAAGAGCAAAAAATGTGAGAGCATGAGAGCATGCATTATGCACCACGTGATTTTGTTTTCTCTCTCCTGGTCTTCTCTCTCCTTATTGGATCATGTGATCCAGAATGCATGTTATCACAGGTTTTGCTCTCATAAGATCACTCCTCTCTCTCTCTCTATATATATATAGAGAGAGAGAGAGAGATAGAGTCTGGGGATGTTGTTTTGTGTAACAGCCAAGTTGGTTGCTACACGGAGCAATTTCTCCCATTTTTATTTTTTTTTTTCAAATGTTTTTCATCTATATTCATCTATATATCCCTTCTACATATCATTCAAATTTCGTGAGAAACAGAGGCTCCTAAGCCCTCCATCTAGAACAGATCAATTACAACAAAATTCAGACGTTAAAATTACTTGTTCTAGATGGAGGGCTTAGGAGTCTCTGTTTCTCATGAAAATTTGAATGACATGTAGGAGGGGTATATAGATGAATATACATGAAAAAAAATAAAAAATGAGGAATTGCTCCGTGTACAGCCAACTTGGCCGTTACACAAAACAACCTCCCTTTTCTCATATGTGTGTGTGTGTTTGTGTGGAAAAATGGGGTTGCCCCCTGTCCGCCCTATTTTGTCAATTTTTTATTTTTTTTGAAAAATATCACCATGTATATTTATCCATATATCCCTCCTATATGTCATTCTAATTTCGTAAGAAACAGAGACTCCTAAGGCCTCCATCGAGATGGTGTCAATTTAAAATCTTGTTACCGTTAAAAAATGACTGTTTGGATGGAGGTCGTAGGAGTCTCTATTTCTGACGAAATTCGAATGGTATATATGAGGGATATAGGTATGAATATACATGGTGAAATTTTTCAAAAAAAAATAAAGAAATTGCAAAAATAAGGTGGGGGCAGCCATTGTTGGGCAGCCACATAAAACATATATATATATATATATATATATATATATATATATATGAGGTAAATGGGCTGCCCCCAGGGAGTAGCCAACTTGGCTACTCCCACCCCTATTTTCCCCTCATTTTTTTATTTTTTTGGAAAATAAAAATTTGTTTATTCATCATTATATCCCTCTCACATTCTATTAAATTTCGTCAGAAACGGAGACTTCTACAGCCTCCATCCAAACGTGTTCGATTTTAAAAAATCCTGCGACCGTTAAAAAATGACGTCTGGATGGAGGGCTTAGGAGTCTCTGTTTCTGACGAAATTTTAATAGAATGTAGGAGGGATATAATGATGAATATACAAATTTTTATTTTCCAAAAAAATAAAAAAATGAGGAAAAAATAGGGGTGGGAGTAGCCAAGTTGGCTACTCCCTGGGGGCAGCCCCATTTTACTATATATATATATATATAGAGGAAAATGGGGCTGCCCCCAGGGAGTAGCCAACTTGGCTACTCCCACCCCTATTTTCCCCTCATTTTTTATTTTTTTGGAAAATAAAAATTTATATATTCATCATTATATCCCTCTTACATTCTATTAAAATTTCGTCAGAAACAGAGACTCCTACGGCCTCCATTCAAACATGGTCGATTTAAAAAATCCTGCGACCGTTAAAAAAATGACGTCTGGATGGAGGGCTTAGGAGTCTCTATTTCTGACGAATTTTAATAGAATGTGAGAGGGATATAATGATAAATATACAAATTTTAATTTTCTAAAAAAATAAAAAAATGAGTGAAAAAATGGGTGGGAGTAGCCAAGTTGGCTACTCCCTTGGGGCAGCCCCATTTTACCCATATATATAGGGTAAAATGTGTATGCCCCTAGGGGGAGCTAACTTAGCTCCCCCCTCGTTTTTCACAAAATTTTTTTATTTTTTTGAAATCTAAAATCGTGTAAATTCATTATTAAATCTCTATATTATGTCATTCAAATTTCATTCGAAACAGAGACTCGTACGACCTCCATCCAAACGGGGTTGATTTAAAAAAATCACGTTACCGTTAAAAAAATTACTGTCTGGATGGAGGCCGTAGGAGTCTCTGTTTCACACGAAATTTTTATGACATAGCATAGGGATATAGTGATGAATATTCACGGAAAAAATTTCAAAAAAATAAAAAAATTTTGAAGAAAATAGGGCGGGAGGAGCTAAGTTAGCTCCCCCTAGGGGGCAGCCCCATTTCCTCATATATATATATATATAGGGTAAAATGGGGCTGCCCCCAGGGAGTAAGCCCAACTTGGCTACTCCCACCCCTATTTTTTCCCTCATTTTTTTATTTTTTTAGAAAATAAAAATTTGTATATTCATCATTATATCCCTCCCACGTTCTATTAAAATTTCGTCAGAAACAGAGACTCCTAAGCCCTCCATCTAGACGCCATTTTTTAACGGTCGCAGGATTTTTTAAATCGACCATGTTTGGATGGAGGCTGTAGGAGTCTCTGTTTCTGACGAAATTTTAATAGATACGAGAGGGATATAATGATGAATGTATAAATTTTTGTTTTCCAAAAAAAATAAAAAATTAGGGAAAATAGGGGTCGGAGTAGCCTAGTTGGCTACTCCCTGGGGCAGCCCCATTTACCTCTCTCTCTCTCTCTCTATATATATATATATATATGAGGAAAATGGGGCTGCCCCCTAGGGGGAGCTAACTTAGCTCCCCCCGTCCTATTTTCTTCATTTTTTTATTTTTTTTTTTCAAAATTTTTTCCGTGAATATTCATCACTATATCCCTATATTATGTCATAAAAATTTCATGTGAAACAGAGACTTCCTACGGCCTCCATCCAGACAGTCATTTTTTTAACGGTAACAGGATTTTTTAAATCAACCCCATTTGGATGGAGGTCGTAGGAGTCTCTGTTTCGTATGAAATTTGAATGACATAATATATAGATTTAATAATGAATTTACACGGTTTTACATTTCAAAAAAAATAAAAAAATTTGTGAAAAAATGGCGGGGGGAGCTAAGTTAGCTCCCCTAGGGGACATACACATTTTACCCTATATATATATATGTGTGTGTGTGTGTGTGTGTGTGGGTTAATGGGGTTGCCCCTTTGGGATAGCTAACATGGCTGCCCCGCGTCATTCACGGCGTTTTTTATTTTTTTTTCAAAAAATAATGTCATGTATATTCATCCCTATATCCCTCTATATATCATTCGAATTTCGTCAGAAACATAGACTCCTACGGCTTCCATCTAGACGGTCATTTTTTAACGGTAAAAGGATTTTTTTAAATCGACACCATCTCGATGAAGGCCGTAGGAGTCTCTTATTTCTAACGAAATTCGAGTGGTATATAGGAGGGATGTAGGGATGAATATACATGATTTTATTTTTTCAAAAAAATAAAAAATACGCCGAAATAGGGAGCGGGGCAGCCATGTTAGGGGCAGCCTCACTAAATCCATATATATATATATATATATATATATCTGTGTGTGTGTGAGGTAAATGGGGCTGCCCCTGGGGAGTAGCCAACTTGGCTACTCCACCCCTATTTTCCCCTCATTTTGTTTATTTTTTTGGAAATAAAAATTTGTATATTCATCATTATATCCCTCTCACATTCTATGAAAATTTCGTCAGAAACAGAGACTCCTACGGCCTCCATCCAAACATGGTCGATTTAAAAAATCCTGCAACCGTTAAAAAAAATGACGTCTGGATGGATGGCTTAGGAGTCTCTGTTTCTGACGAAATTTTAATAGAATGTGAGAGGGATATAATGATGAATATACAAATTTTTATTTTCTAAAAAAATAAAAAAAATGAGAGAAAAATAGTTGTGGGAGTAGCCAAGTTGGCTACTCATGGGGCAGCCCACTCCCACCCCTATTTTCCCTCATTTTTTTATTGTTTTGGAAATAAAAATTTGTATATTCATCATTATATCCCTCTCACATTATATTAAAATTTCATCAGAAACAGAGACTCCTACGGCCTCCATCCAAACATGGTCGATTTAAAAAATCATACGACCGTTAAAAAAATGACGTCTGAATGGAGGGCTTAGGAGTCTCTGTTTCTGACGACATTTTAATAAAATGTGAGAGGGATATAATGATGAATATGCAAATTTTATTTTCCAAAAAAATGAGGGGAAAATAGGGGTGGGAGTAGCCAAGTTGGCTACTCCCTGGGGGCGGCCCCATTTTACCCTATATATATATATATAGAGAGAGAGAGAGAGAGAGAGAGAGAGAGAGGTAAATGGGGCTGCCCCAGGGAGTAGCCAACTTGGCTACTCCCACCCCAATTTCCCTCATTTTTTTATTTTTTTGGAAAACAAAAATTTGTATATTCATCATTATATCCCTTTTACATTCTAATAAAATTTCGTCAGAAACAGAGCCTCCTACGACCTCCATCCATACATGTCGATTAAAAAATCCTGCGACCGTTAAAAAATGACGTCTGGATGGAGGGCTTAAGAGCCTCTATTTCTGACGAAATTTTAATAGAATGTGAGAGGGATATAATGATGAATATACAAATTTTTATTTTTCAAAAAAATAAAAAAAAATGATGAAAATATGGGTGGGAGTAGCCAAGTTGGCTACTCCCTGGGGGCTGCCCATTTTACCCATATATATATATATAGGTAAATGGGGCTGCCCCCAGGGAGTAGCCAACTTTGGCTACTCCCACCCATATTTTTCCCTCATTTTTTTATTTTTTTTTGGAAATAAAATTTGTATATTCATCATTATATCCCTCTCACATTCTATTAAAATTTCGTAAGAAACAGAGACTCCTACGGCCTCCATCCAAACATGGTTGATTTAAAAAATCATGCGACCGTTAAAAAAATGACGTCTGGATGGAGGGCTTAGGAGTCTCTGTTTCTGACGAAATTTTAATAGAATGTGAGAGGGATATAATGATGAATATACAAATTTTTATTTCAAAAAAAATAAAAAAATGATGGGAAAATAGGGGTGGGAGTAGCCAAGTTGGCTACTCCCTGGGGGCAGCCCCATTTTACCCTGCCCCCAGGGAGTAGCCAACTTGGCTACTCCCACCCCTATTTTCCCCTCATTTTTTTTATTTTTTTGGAAAATAAAATTTTTATATTCATCATTATATCCCTCTCACATTCTATTAAATTTTCGTCATAAACAGAGACTCTTAAGCCCTCCATCCAGACGTCATTTTTTTAACGGTTTGCATGATTTTTTAAATCGACCATGTTTGGATGGAGGCTGTAGGAGTCTTTGTTTCTGACGAAATTTTAATAGAATGTGAGAGGGATATAATGATGAATATACAAATTTTTTATTTTCAAAAAAAAAAAATAAAAAAATGAGGGAAAATAGGGGTGGGAATAGCCAAGTTGGCTACTCCCTGGGGGCAGCCCTATTTACCTCATATATATATAGGGTTATATGTGGCAGCCCCCTAGGGCAGCCAACATGACTGCCCCGACCTCATTTTCGCATTTTTTTATTTTTTTGAAAAATATCATCATGTATATTCATCCCTATATCCCTCCTATATGCCATTCGAATTTCGTCAGAAACAGAGACTCATATGACCTCCATCTAAACAAATTATTTTTTAACGGTAACAGAATTTTTTAAATCGACGCCATCTCGATGGAGGCTGTAGAAGTCTCTGTTTTTGATGAAATTCGAATGGTATATAGGAGGGATATGATATTTATCAAAAAAAATAAAAAAATTGACGAAAAATGAGGTGGGGGCAGCCATGTATATTATATATATATATATGGGATAAATGGGGCTGCCCCCTGGGGGGAGCTAACTTGGCTCCCCCGCCCTATTTCGTCCGTTTTTTTTTTATTTTTTTTGAAATTTTCTTCCGTGGAATTTCATCACTATATCCGTATATTATGTCATTTAAAATTTCGTGCGAAACAGAGACTCCTACGGCCTCCATCGAGACAGTCATTTTTTAACGGTAACAGGATTTTTAAAATCGAACCCCGTTTGGATGGAGGTCGTAGGAGTCTCTGTTTCGCACGAAATTTTAATAGCATAATATTAGGAATTTAATAATGAATTTACACGGTTTTAGATTTCAAAAAAAATAAAAAAAATTATGTCAAAAAGGGACGGGGGAGCTAAGTTAGCTCCCCCTAGGGGGCCATATACATTTTTCATATATATATATATATATATATATATATGGGAAAAATGGGGTTGCACCCAAGGGTCGCCAACATGGCTGCCCCCACCCCATTTTTTTGGGAATTTTTTTTTTGAAAAAATATAACCATGTATATTCATCCCTATATCCCTCCTATATGTCATTCGAATTTCGTCAGAAACAAAGACTCCTACGACCTCCATCCATATGTCATTTCTTAACGGTCGCAGGATTTTTTAAATCGACTCTGTCTGATGGAGGTTGTAGGAGTCTCTGTTTATAACGAAATTTGAATGACATATAGAAGAGATATATGGATGAATATACATGTCGATATTTTTCAATAAAAAAATTTACAAATGGAGCGGGATAGCCATGTTAGCTCCCTAGGTGGCAGCTCCATCAACCCCTATATAAATATTAAAAAAAATCTCTAATTTATAAGGTTGGATAATCTTGACCACTCATTCTATCCCTAGACTTTTGATTTTTAATTATTATTTTTGGGCTAGTGGAGGCTTTGTCTGGACTTGTTTGGCAATTTGTTCTTGGAAAGGGAGTGTGGAGAATAAGATTTGGCCCCATAAATTGAAAACTGTGTGTATTTTCCAAAGTTTTTACTGTCCGTGTCGATCCCTTTCTTGACGGAGGAATATCCTCTGCTGTAGCAGCGATCGATGAAGATCAAACTCTCGTAAAAGGTCAGGGATGATCGATATGTATCGCAGGGTCATTTGATCCTAATTTAACAGATCCCCTGCATTACAGCTGGTGCTATAGCAGCATAACAGCATAGGAACCTCTCAATCATCCACTTATATACAGACATTGTCGGCAGTGGACTTGATATGTGGCCATATAAATAATATTGCCTTTTTCCATGATGATAATGATAGATCTTTCTTTCCGTTTACTTTCCACCACGAAGAGGTGGAAAATGGACGCCGAGTACTATAATAATTATGATATTTGGGAGCTGTGATTAATATTTTTATTGAAGAATAATCAAATCGAAACCGTGCCCTTTTTCCAACTATAGAATGTTTCTAATTCTTGAATGAATCGCAATAATTTTGTGGTGATCACATTTAACTGATTTTTTTAAAAAAATAAGCTTTTTTTCATGCTAAAATTTTCAAACTTGGCTTGTGGGTCTTCTATATATCCCAATCAATTTATCAAAAATTGATGACGACCATCAATCAATTGAATTGAACAAAGTTATCGATGAGATAGAAGTGATTTGAACGAAATTTGATCAGAGTCGATATGAAATGCTATATATGTGTAGTTTTTTAGGTATATAGATAAGGGTAGGACCCATCTAGGGATTGGTTCCCATATTAGGGTCTTAACATGATAAAGAGAGACATAAACTTTGAGAGTAGTGGCATAATGTTGATGTCGTTAAAATTTGATGATGCTTGATCACGCTCTCGCTCATTTTCCCGATTTGAATAAAATGTTAAGCAACTAAAGACTACTTTAGATCAATATGTCTTCATGACGAAATTCTCATATGATGAATATGTCATTTTATTGATGTATATTGATGGTATGCTTATTATTGGCAGCAATTCCTTGAGAATTTCAAGTTTGAAGGAGGAGTAGAACAATTCCCTTTGCCATGAAGGACTTTGGATATGCAAATTAGATTTTGGTAAGACTATGACAAAAGGTCAAAAACTTTGATTATCTCAAGAGAATTACATTAAAAGAGTAATTTCATGTATTCAACATAGATAAGGCTAAGCCAATGAGTACCTTTTTGAGCACACTTAAAGTTAAGCATCAAAACACAATAAAATGAAAGAAGATGAAAAGAAGGATTCATAGATGATTCCTTATGAATTGGTCATATGTAGTCCGGAGTATGTTATGGTATTTATATTATACATGATATTGCTCAATTTATTGAATTTATCAGCAGGGTTATCTTAAATCCAGAAATAGCATTAGAGTGCAGTTACATTGATACTTAAATATATTTATGGCACTAAAAACACATGACTTTGTTTTAAACAGAGCATGCTATTTTTTAAAGCAGAGAATATATTTTCTAGAGCTGCAAAGATTCTGATATGACAAGTGATTTTGAAGGTAGATAATCTATGTGTTGTTACTAGATGGCATATGTGTGTAGTTTATTTCATGGCAATTAAAGTTGCAACAATGTGTGGCATTGTCTATTACATAGATTGAATTCATCGATGCTTTATAAAGAAGCCTTGTGGATGAAAGTGTTGATGTAGAAACTAAATTTCATTCAGGATAAGTATATTCTTTATTATGATCATCAAAGAGCGATCTTTAGAAAAGAATTCTATTTTTTTCGATCAAAATATACACCGATATTATATATATTATATATATATATCATTTGTATATAGGACATGTTGTAATTGAAGCAACATCTACTTGATAACATCCCATTTATATGATAGTGTTGTTGATATTTAGACAAAGAATTTACCAAATGAGAAGTTTGAGAGATGTTGTTCCCTTGCATATTTGATATATTTCCCATAACGTCATTGAAGGGAGAGATTTGTTTTCCGCACGAGAATTATTCCTTATTTGAAACAATCATGGTCCTAATGAGATTTGAATTGACAATAGTCATATATTTAATTCCCAATTATCAAATCAACAATTGGTTGATGAATACATGATTTCTTTATCTGATTGATTGTTAGAAAAAATTAATTACCATTTGGGAGATTTTTGATGGATGCAGAAAAGATCTCCATGAACTATAAATACCAACACAAGCTCTCATAAGCCCTCATAGCACAAGAAAGAAATTAAATAAAACTAAAGAGATGGAGAATAAAGAAGGTCTGTTGATACTGATGGAGTGGTCTTTGGTCGTTAGATTCTTAGACTGTGGTATTTTTTCTCTATACTATGGAAGTAGAGCTATCAGCTTAGTGATAATTCTCCTCTCTATTTTTTATTCATTATTTGGTGATGTATATAAACATATTGATTATATGCTTAATTTGAGTTTATTAATCCCATGATTTGTATCTCCACATTGGGGTCTATCAGGCTAATATTTTTGCATCATGTTATTAGTTTATCTTCACTTGAATTTTATATGTGATTACAATTGTTTTGGTTTAACACATCGTGCAAGTTTTGCTAATTTATGTTTTGGTTTTTATCACTTTTGCCACTCTGAGATATTGCAATATCAGTTACACCCCCTCTCTTTTTTTGGAAATATTACTTGTTCCCCGACTTTCTCCACACATGTCACTTATTCTCCTCCCTTGGTTATAGCCCTCAATGAATTGAACTAACCATGGAATATTGGAAACATGGCCTGATTAAGAGGGATATAGTTGTCCCATCCTCCTCCACCTCAATCCTCCTCTTCTACCCCATCCTCTTCGTCCTCCGCCCCCACATGAATCGCTTGACTAGGTCCTGCTCCTACGGCTGAGGTCTCTTCCGCTCCAGGTCCCATCAGACAAAGAAGATCTACAACCCCCTGCTCCTCTGGCCCCTCATTCGATCGCTCACTGATGACACGAAAAACCGAGAGACTAAGGTAAAGGTACAGAAGTGGTCGTTGCGACCTCAGTTTACTCAGACGATGTGTCAATCAAGAAAATCGAACCACTAAATAAATCAGAAATCAATCAAGCACGAAGAAGCGGTCCTGCTATGTGATTAACCTGGTATAGCACCCAGGGTCGAACTCAAGGAGCACGGGTTAGCCGAGAGGCCTACGAAGTAGTCAAAACAAATAAAAGAGGAAATATTTTTAGTGGTTTTTAATTATTTTTAATATTTTTTTGGATTTTTAATATAGGAAGAGAATAAGAAAAGCAAGGAAGAACACAATTCAACCAATTATTTAAAGCACCACAAATCAACCAAAAATCAGAACAAAAATATTTTTTATTGTGTTTTATAATTTTTTATGTTTTTGGTGAATTTTGATAATTTTCTGATGTTTATTTTATTTTCTAAAAATCAACAGTGGCAAAAATAAAGGGTACTGTCCAGCCGAGCCAAAAAAGCCCTAGATAAAATATCTAAGGGCCTTAAAATGGCCTGGGAGGTAATTTTCCTGTAAAATAGAGGAAACAAGGAAAATTTAGGTACCAAGTTTATTGTTTTTGGGTTTTTAATGTATTTATTAGAATTTTTATGGGTTTTTAAGTGTTTCTAAGTTTTTAGTGGTTTTCAGTGATGAAAAATAGCAAAATTGGCTGGAAAATCAAGAAAACTAAACTAAACAGTAGCTAATTTTTGGGGAATTTTTGAGGAGTTTTTAGATTTTTTTGTGATTTTTCAAACTAGACAGTGACACAAATATAGGTTTTTGAATTTTTTTAAAATAGAAAACAAAATCAGAAATGTCCTCAAAAATCTACAAAAAATCCTACACCATGGCAGGAGCCATGTGTCAAATTTTTGTTGGATTTGGAGGTGATTTGATATTTTATTCAAAAATAGAGATAGGGTACTGTGCACAGGGACCAAAGTGCAAATACCCAAAGTTCTGGGGGTCCAGGTGCAATTAACCCAGCAAATCACGCGCAAGCGCGTGCTTGGGGCACTCAGGGACCTATATGTAAGGAAAAATAAGTCCCGAGGACCTATTGGTAACACGTACAAAAGTCCAAGGGCTCAGTTGCAAATGACCCAAAATATAACGCACATGCGTAAAAACAACCACGCACAGGGGTATAAATGCAATTAATTAAAACCTTTCATTCATTTCATAACAACCAGAACTACAAGGGCAAAGTCTGCAAATAACCCAAAACAACACGTGACGAGCACGTGGCTCACAACAGGCGGGGGTATATATGCAATAACACTAAAAGCGCAGGGTCCTCTATGCAAATAAACCTAAAACAAAACAACGTACTTTAAATATTTACAGGACTAATACGAAATGCATAAAAGAAAAGGGGGCCTAAGAGTAAATTACCCCGTTTATTAATGTCGACGGCCGGATGAATGGCACGTGGCGAATCTGACGGATTGAGGCTAGCTGGTGCCTCTCTCTCTGCGTGGATGGTCAAGATCGACCCTCGGGATGATCGGACGGTGACACCTCGCCTAGGATGGATGGCTCAGATGATAACTGGGGCGATGAGGACGATCTGACGGTCGACGAGGATCCTGGAAGAACTGGTCGCCGGCGACTTTCGCCGGCCCTCTGTGCGCGCGGTGGTCCTCGTCTGATGCTCCTGAGGTGCGGGAAAGCTTCGTCGTGAAGCCCCGCACCCGATGCTCTGCTCCGATGGAGGCGAGGAGCTCCAGAGAGCTCCGGCGACGTGAAAGCACTGGAGCTGTTGTGCCTAGAAGTTCCGACCTCCAGATGAGGTCGATTAGCCCTGAAACCTGCACAGGAAAGAAGCTGGGTCAAGGGCAAAGTGCCTCGACCCGTCAGAATGGGCGGAAGGTGACTGGTGCGGCGAGATGGGGGCTCTCCGGCGAGCGGCGGAGGGGCGAGAGCCGATACCCTGCTCCGAGGCGAGACAGGGGGAGTGAAGGGGCGGAGAAGGTGGATAGGAGTCAGGCGAAGGTAGTGGTGGTGTTGGATGGTCGAGTGCGTGGACGGAGACGGCTGGCGGAGGCAGCGGAGCTAAATTACTGAAAATCGAAAAATCGCAACCTAAGCTAATCTACGGCCTAACTAAGCTACCTGATGGGCGCATTCGACTGGGCTGGAGCTGATGAAGCTCCCGGTCATTACCTGCAAGGGGTCATCGAGTCCCCGAGGATGAGCGCGCTCGCGACGGCGCACGGCGGCGTTTACCACCGGATCAGTGACTCCCGGCTGCCCGGGCCTCACTGCTACTCCCACATCCACGGCTGTCACTCAGGGACGCTGGAGGAGGTCACAGGCACCGAGGGAGAGATCAAAGATGAAAGAATTAGGTCACCGGTGTCGACTTTATATATGGTGCTGGGTCCGAGAAGATGGCGATCGGGCGAGTCAGGCGGAGCTCGGATCCAGCGAACCCACCCCGGGCGAGGGTCCTGGATGATCGGGCAGTAAACGGGGCCCGGGGTTAAGGGGAATGGCAGTCGGGTCAACCGCGAAGAATTTGGAGAAAACGGGTCGGGCGAGGAGGACCCGGCTCTGGTGGTCCTGGGGGGAGAGTTGACCGGGGGTCAACAATCCCCCGTGGACCAATCAGAGCCCGCCAAGCTTATTAATTTTAATTTATTTATTTGAGTTAGAAAATGACCGAATTTACAAAAACTTAAAACATGAAATATTTTTATTTTATTTTTTTCTATTTTTTTGTGATTTTTAATTAATTTTTGGAAATAAAAATAAGGTATGTACATAGTAGGGTTAGATATAGGTATATATACAATATGTGGGATTTTGATTTTTGATTTTTAATTATTATTTTTATACACTTTTATCCTTATTTTATATTTTATTTATAGAATAGAATAAGGAATAAAAAGGTATTTTTATTTTATTTTTATTATTTATGTACATAGGTAAAATAAATAGATATGTACATCTATATACATGGTATATGTACAATGTATTTTTGTATTTTTGATTTTTCTATTTTTATTTTGTTTTGATTTTAATTGTTTTTATTTTATTTATTTACAATATATAATATAGACTATTTACAAAAATTATAAAAATTACTTTTATATATTTACAAAGCTGAATAAATATATATAGGTGTGGTGTATGAGGAAAGGAGTATTTTTGATCTTTTTGATTTTTTAACTTTTTATTTTGTTTTTATATTTTTTATAAATATATACAAGTATTTACAAGCATATTTTTGGGTGAGAAAAATATAGTTTTATTTATTTATACAAATATTTACACATGAGCCCCTATCTCCCTCTACTTTGGCTTTTATGCGGTCAGGCCCATGCTGAGCCCTCCCTTGGGTTAGGTTGCTCAATATTTATTCTAAATATTTCCCTCTTTTTCTTTTTAATCTTTATTCTTTTATTTTTGCACAAAAACATGCTAATTATAAGTTTTTACATAATGCATGCTTTTGGTAATTATTCCTATTTACACATATCTACATGCATTTGCAAAGGTTTTTGTAGCTAAAATATAAGAATAAAGAGTGATGAATGGGTATTCATCATTCCCCCTCCAGTCCCTCCTTGATTCTAGCTATTGATCTAATCTCCAAGTGGTGGATTAGGTGTCCAAATGCTATTTGTGGTTTCCAAATAATGAAAATGATGATCGTAGCTCCTCCATCTCTAATGGTTCTAGAGTAATGAAGACCTAAAGATAAATCATAGGGTTCAAGGTCAAGGGGGTGATGGAGGTGGGGGGGGGGGGAGGGTGATGCTAAGGTCTGGTGATGGGCTGGAGGAGGTGGGGGTCGATGCAAGAGATTGAGCGAGGGAGTAGAGGAGGAGGTGAGGGGAGGTGCTGGAGATCGAGGGAGGGGCGACAGAGGTGGGGGTGGTACTAGAGGTCTAGGGAGGGGTAGAGGAGGTGGGGGGAAGCGCCACAGGTCGAGGGAGGGGCGATGGAGGTGGGGGCGATGTTGGAGATCTTGGGGGTGGATGGGGGAGGCGAAGTTGGTGGGGAGGCATTGGAGGTGGAGCATCGAAGGTCTGGGGTGGCGTTGGATATCGGGTCAGGGGCAGAGTTGGGGCGAAGATGATGGGGGCAGAGGATGTGGGAGAGGCGTTGGAGATCGAGGGAGGAGACAGGTGAGAAGCGGCCTAGTGCTAGAGATCATGGGAGGGCGCGGAGGAGGTGAGGGGACAGTGCTGGAGGTTGGGGGAGCGCAGTGCTGGAGGTTGGGAGTGGAGGCATGAAGGCTTGCATCAGAGTAGAGGCCAGTCTGGAGGTCAAGGGAGGAGGCGACGGAGGTAGGGATCGGCACTGGAGGTTGTAGGAGGAGGCGGGAGGGCTTGCATTAAAGCAGAGATCAGAGGAGGTGCCAAAGGAAGTGGGGTCAGTAACAGTTGAGAAAGAGGAAGGTTTATAGAGGATGAGTATGAACAAAAAAACATATATACCCAAGTTAGTTAATCTAAATACCTTTATGACCCAGAAATTAACTCTCATTTGGGATGCAGATGGATGACAACTAACCCGAGGGCACAAGTGACAACTATGGAAGAAGTCAGAGGCACAACTAATATTCCAAAAAAGGAAGGGGTGTAACTGATATTGCAATATCTTAGAGGGGCACAAGTGATAAAAATCTTTATGTTTTTCTTCAATTAAAATTACATTAGGAATCATTTACTAAGACATTATTGAAAAAAATATAATAAGTTAGAAAATAATACAATAGGACATGTGTTGGAAGAATTAGACACGACAACAAAATTGACATATGACAATGAATAGTTTAAATATTCATTGTCCTATCTTCCCGGATTAAATATATAACAACGAATATTATTCGTTGTAAAATTAGCTCAAGTTCTTCTAACTAGCAATATTTGTCACGTTCATTGCTAAATAATAAATATAATGATGATTTATTTGTTGATTTATTCACTAAAATTTATATTAATCGTTGCTAATTTTAACAATGATTAAAAGTAAATGCCAATTGATAATCAATGTTATATGATTCGTTGCTAAGAATAATCAACGAATATAGTATTCATTGTGAATTCAAAGAATCAAGTAATGAATACTAGTTATTATTATATATTTAACTACAGAAGATACGATAATGAATATTATTTTTCGTAGTCTTAGGCCAGTTTTTTTAATGAGATACACGATGATTTTTCACAAGCACTTGATTAATTAATAGATACTTAGCATTAGGCTCATGAAAAATTATATTTCTTATTCGCATGTGGACCTGATAGTGTACAAGATCAAGTTTACACTCGTTGGAGTTGTAACAATGAATTTATTCTTTGCGGATTACTTATTTACATAATGTACAAGAAAAGATTATTATTATCGATCATTGATTACCATATAAGTATCCATCCGCACAATTAGGTCTGCTACAATTCCAAATGTTTCTAACTTTATGATGATCTTCCCCAATTAAGTGAGAAGAAAGAAACTAATTGGTGCCGGTTCAATACAAGACATCTATCCAATTATGGTTTTGGAGTTTCAAGCAAGGTTTTAAAAACTCTTGACTAGATATTGAGCTGACACTGCTAGAAAATTGACCTAAGACAACAGATAATTTGAATATTCTTTGACATGATCCGATGTTACATATATAGCGATGGATATTATTCGTTATAAGGTTAATTTTTCTTCTTGAGCTAAGCGTTAGTATAGCAGTGATTTATTCATACACGTATTCGTTAAAATTTATATTGAATCGTTGCTAAATTTAACAACGATTATAAAAAAAAACTCAATGAATAAACATTATTATATGATTTGTTGTTAGGAATATAGTAATGAACAAAAATATTCATTGAAAATTTAAAGAATGAAGTAACCGATAATATTCATGGTTATATATTTAACCATAGATGATATGAACGAACAACATATTTATTGTCTTCAGTCAAATTTGTTGTAGCATGACTAGTCATCCGTTGGACTACTCTGGTCTGAGCGCTGGTTTAAACAGATAGGACCGATTAAGACGTCAAGATAACATCTAACATTCATGTGGACTCGGATTAAAAAATGGAGCACGGTTAAGTTATTGGTCAGACCTGTCGATCGAACCGGTAATACTATAGAATATAGATATACGTAAGTAGGTACGTACGTTGCATGGGGGAAAGGACGTGGGCGTCATGTTCTCCACCTGAGATGAGAAGAAAGGGGTGTGGGGTTTCCCTTGGAAGTAATGTGCAGCCGCTGTGCTCTTCCCTTGGAAGTAATGTGCTGAGGGAATCTTGACTTGTGGCAGTCCGTCTCCTCTCCTCTGCACGTCGTCTCTTTTTTCTTTCAGAACTTGGACGGTTCCTCCTTGGCACGTATCATCTTCAATCCTTAACTATTTTCCTTGATCTCTTCTCCAGATCAGCAATAGTTTCCCAGGGATCTTTAGATAATCTGCTGTAGCTTATCATACTTGAAAAGTTTTTATTATATTTTCCTCTTCTTCTTATCCAGAAGAGAAAGTAAACATTTCTTTCTGGTCTTTCTTGTCTTTATCTAGCTATGTAATACACAAACAAGAGAGATAAATCATCTTAGGTTTTTTTATCAGTTGTGCCCTCCTTAGATATTGTTATATTAGTCATGTCTTCTTCTTTTTTTGCAATATCAGTTGTACCTCCGACTTCTTCCACAATGATGCATCCATCCCCACATCCGAACGGGCGTTAATTTTATAGGCACAAGGATAATTAAATAAAAATTCGAAGGTAGAAATGTCTTTTTTCTTTTTCGTTCCACTCTTCCTCCCGCTCTAGCCTCCTCTCCAGCCCCTCCTCCTCCACCGCCACTCCCCCTCCAGCCCCTCCTCCTCCTTTGACCACCTCCTCCCTCACACTTGCACCTTCTTCCTTTCTTGTCTTCACTACAAGGAAAACAAGTTGTGGCTACAGAACTATGCCCACGGATATGGGGTGTGTAGCTACATAATTGGGCTCTGGCCACAACACGTCGTGGCCAGTAGCCGTAGCTACAAGTCTCGTCACGAAAGTTCTCTAACTACGAATATGCCGTGGCCACTAGAAGTGATCACAGAACTTGTCGTGGCCACAACTCTTGTATGAAGACTTTGTCCACGGATTATAGTTACGAGAAACTAGTGGCCACGGAATTATCGTGGCCACAAGTTTCCGTAGCCACATTTCATGGCCACAACTCATTTTTCTTATAGTGCTTCTCATCCAATGGAGGTGGCGCTCCTCCATAAGCTTTAACAGAAGGTTGAACAACATGCAATAAGATAGCTTGCTACCTTGGATCTCACCATTGCTCGAGCTTCGATTGTCTTTGCTCGACCATGAGACCTCAAAAGAGGAAGTCAACTAGAGGGAGGTTAGGGCACAACTTGATCACCATAGGAGGAACTGCGGCTAGAAAGGGAGGTGGACATAGGCAGTAGAATCATGAGGACATGTGGGCTAGAGGTAGGGGGATGGGGAGGGGCGATGGAGGTGGGGGGTAGTGCTGGATGTCAGGGAGGGATGGTGGAGGTGGAGGGCACTGGAGGTTGAGGGATGGAAAAGAGTGAAGAATATGGTATGATCCTCAAGCGCATCACGGAAGCGTGAGAATCGTATCGAATACGATAAAGAATGACTAGTCGAACTAGTTATTCTATGCAATGGATTTTTTTTAAAAAAAATCATGCGATGAAACCACATGATCCCAGAACGATTCTCGGATCGTTTCATCTAGATCAACGTCAAGTAAAAAGGAATACCTTTTGAAGCGTGGTTGATCGAGTCTCTACAAAAAGAGACCTCCTGTCTCAAGTCTGATCGTCGGAGTAGACGCCTGCGAGCGCGGGGATGAGTCACGTGATCCTCGCAATCCAACAAGTTGATCCAAGCACGGTGAACACCTGATCTCGTCGCACGAGATCGAACACCTTATTCATTAGTGAAGCACTCCAAAGAAGATGGAGAACCGAGGAACGTCGAGGCGGTGGCGTGATGGCGAAGCGACGACGAAGGCTCTTCTCTAGGGTTTGGTGGACGGCCACCAAGGGAAGGAGAGAAGAGGCTTGACATGTGGAAGAGGGAGAGAGATATGTGTCTCAATTGCATAACCCTAGAGAGCATGGTATGCCTCTCTATTTATAGGGTTTTGGGATCCATGGATCACAATCCATGGGACACATAAAATCAATGGAAGAGATTGATTTATGTTTAATCCAATGGTCAAGATTATTGTTGGTAAAAGCCAGCAACTAATAATTTAATTTAGATCAAATATATTTGATAAATCAAATACAAATCAATCTTAAATTAAATCAAACAAATATGGAGAGATTAGCATGGAGATTTCTCCCCTCATGAAATAGGAAGGACGTCTACCAATTTCCTTATGGGAATTGGTGGTCGTCCACCATGATCCCATGGTGGAGGAAATCTCATGCAATCTCATGAGATTGCATGTCTCCATGAAAATCTCTCATATTTTCTAACAACTTTTGCTGTGATTTATTTTATAAATATAATTCAAAATTATTTTGAGAATACTGCAATCTTACCATTGGAAATTTGTGAATCATATTCACAACCCACAACAAATAATAATTTACATTTCCAATTAATTACACAATGTGTATCCAATACACATCAATAATTAATTAACAAATATAAATCATAATAAGCTCTCTCTCTCTCTAATATATTATAAATCACATTTATAATATATTATGAATAATTGGATATTGTTATCCACATTATTCTTATCCACATGCATCAAGATAATTAAATCACATTTAATTATCATTCTCTCAATGCTTAGATAAAATTCAACTATAGAATTATTCTTGAACTCTTTCAAGAATAGTGCGCTTTCTCCACAGATACTTAGAGATAAGGACATGGCGATTGTATTGTTCCATGTATAGTAACTTGGATATTGAGATCACATCTCAAATCCAGATCTCATAGACCTCTCATAGATGCTTGATTAAATCAAGGTTGTAGACATAATCTTCTTATTGCATCCGAATCTCATTCAGATCAATGTCCAATATATGGATTAAGATTATGTCACTTCTCTACTGAGAGGAGTCACTAAAATCCAAACCTTTTTCATCACTCCCTCAGAATGGAAGTGATGAATCACCATTCATCACTCTTTATTCCTTTATTTTAGCTAGAAACCTTGGCAAAATACCATGTAAATACATGTAAATACAATAATTTGTCAAAATGCATGCATCATGTAAATAACCGTAATTAGCAAGTTTTTTCATAAAAAATAAAGGAATAAAGAGACACGGAAAAAGAGGGAAATATTTAGAATAAATATTGAGCGACCTAATCCCAAGGGAGGGCCAAGCATTGGCCTGACCGCAAAAGAAACCAAGTAGAGGGAGATAGGGTCAATCATGCTTGTACATACATCTATATATAAATAATTTTATTTTACTCAAAATAAAAATATTTATATGTCCCTCATAAGTTGTATATATTTATAAAAATAAAATAAAAATGAGAAAATAAAAAAGGAAAATAAAATAAGTACATTCTCTCGTCAGTGTATATATACATGTACACACAATAAAAGATATATTTATTTCACCCTTGTAAACACGTAATAAAAATCAAATAAAATCTTTTTATATTCCATATATTATGGTGTAAATAAATAAAATATAAAATGAGAATATTTATACATAAATAAAACAATAAAAATAAATTTCAAAAACACATATGTAAATATACCTATATATAATAATAATATAATGTAAATACCTAATTGATTTTTTCAAAAAAATAAATAAAAACCACTAAAAAGTACTTTGATAATAAATAAACATTTTTTCATGTTGAAAATATTTTCAAATAAACAATTTTTATTTTAAAATGATTTTACAAATAATTAATGAAAGGAATTACCTGATTGGTCCACGGGGGATTGTTGACCCCCGGTCAACTCTCCCCCCAAGACCACCAGGTAGGCGGATCTGTGTCCCGACCCGACTTCTCTCCTTTTTCCCGGATTGATCCGACCATCCTTCACCTAAACCCCGGGCTCCATTTGTAGATTTTACACCCGAGATCCACGCCTGGGGATTCTCCTAGGGATCCATGCACCATTTTTCCCTACCCGACTCCATCTTTGCCGGATCTCCACCTGTATATAACATCAGCTTCGTCCTCCATTAGTCGCACCTTCGGCCACCACCTTCGTTCCCTGTGACCTCCATTGTCTTCCTCGAGTGACAGCGAGTGAGGAGAGTGTTTGAGAGAGCGTTTGGAGGTGTGTAGCACAGGTCCGGCGACCCTTGTCGTCGTGCTCCGCCGTCGGCGAAGCCCGAGCCTCTGGAGGCGACGCTCCATCAAGGCGAAGACCACCGGAGAACCAGTGTCTCCTCCACAGTTGACTACGACCATCAGGTAACTCCTTTAACCTCTAGTTAGTAGTGTGGGTTCGATTTTCACCTTCCCGCTCTGCCAGATCCGCCCTAGTGTCCGAAGCTTCACCAGTCCATCTTATCCGTACAGATCGATTCTCCGACTCATCGTCACCTTCCCTACGTGACCTGATCACCTCGAGCTGGGCTACCTGGGTCTAGATCGAGTTGGGTTCCTTCCATCACCTCCGTCGGAACCCCCATAGCCCATCCACGCCGCTTCTCTTCTTCTCTTAGCCAATAACCCTCGCCGGAGTATCTCTCCGAGCAGGAGCTTTGTTTTGCATGGCTATAATCGCATGTACCCCCCTTGGCTGTCATTTCCACCCTTCGCCGGAGCTGCTCCAGGTCGCTCCTCCCTCACCCGGAGGATCCGATCGTTGGGGCCCTCATCGGAGGCCACCACCCGACGCGGAACGTTGTCGCGAGGAAGACCCACCTCTCCGATCTTTCATCGGCCATCTGGATCGTCTCCGGATCGCCGGAGAAGCTCGCCCAGGAGGAGTTCTTCCTCATCTTCTCGTAGCCATCGGATCGACCCTCTGCGCCAGGTCTGATCACAGTCGCACGTAGCCTGCTCCTATCAGGCTGTTAGATCCACGATCTGACGGCCACGTGCATCCCACGTTCGCCTCTGCACCAGCTCCGTCCGATCCTCCAAAGGGGCGTCATCAGGACCGTTCGCCCGCCGCCAGCCACATCCCGACACCTGGCGCTCACGTGCGCCCTCACGCGCCTCGGCTGGGTAATTGCGCCCATACCCCTACAGTTTTATTTAGGTTTTATTTAGTCTTTGAAATAAATATGCACTCTTGGTTTATTTGCATGTTTGGACCTACAGTTTAGACTATTTGCTATTTAGTCCCTGCTTGTGTGAGACACGTGCTTCGACACGTGATGTTTGGACATTTTACAACTCTGATCATGTAGTTCTAAGGCGTTACAGTTTGCATGTTTATTAATTAGAATTACATTTTGGTCCCTGTAAATGTGAACCACATGCTGGGACGTGATATCTGGGATATTTGCATTATCTAGGCTGTAGTTTCGTATCTGCTTTGAATTGAAATTTATGTTTTCCAAATTGCATTTATGCCCCTGTGCATGCTTTAATCGATATGTGTGGAAATTGATGTGATTTTTGTGTAGAGACCCCTGTAGTTTTCACACATGTTCTACTTTTAGCCCCAAAACTATGTTTTTATTGCAAAGAGATCCTTGTGTGCTGTAGCCCTTGTTTGTACTGAATAAAATATAAAACAAACTCCAAATCAAGTGAAATTTGGATACATGGCTCCTGCCACTGTGCAAAAATTTTACTATTTTTTTGGAATATTTTTATTGCTTTTTGCTATTTTTAAAAATTCAAAAACCTTCATTTTTAATACTGTTTGAAAAAGAAAATCAACTTAAAATATAAAAGCTCTTCTAAAAATTCTAAAAACATTAGAGATTACTTGTTTTGTTGTTTTTAAGTTTCAGTCCAATTTTTGTGCCAATTGGATTTATAAAACCCCTAAAAATCACAAAACCCTAAAAATCTTATACAAATTCTTAAAAATTCTAAAAATTCAAAAATTGCAATTTCAGTTTTTGTAGATTAGTTTTTGTATTTACTTTTCATAAAAATTGTCATCATAGTTTTAGAGGCTAATTAGATATTTTTAATTAACCTAACAATCTGACTGCACATTTTGTCATTGTTTTCTCGTTTCTTAATTTTTATAAAACCAACTAAAAAATATAAATTCCCAAAAAATTACCAAAAATACCTAAATATATAAAAAAACATAAAAATAAATTTATTTGAATTTTCTGATCATTTTTTAGTGTTTAATAAATTATTGGATTTGCTCTTTTATCTATTTCCTTATATTTCCTTTATAATCAAAAACACAAAAAATTGAAAATACATAAAAGCCATCAAAAATATTTTATCTTTCATTTTATCTTTTGACTACTTCATAGGCCGATCCGGCCAATCCGTGCTCCTTGAATTCGACCCTGGTCGCTATACCAGGTTAAATAAATAGCGAAGACCGCTATTCGAGTTTCATCGTTTTATCTTTGATTTGGTGGTCTCTTTTTCTTGTTGATTGAGTCCCTAAGATCTGGGTCGCAACGACCCTTGGATTTGCTCTTTTATCTATTTTCTTACATTTCCTTTATAATCAAAAACACAAAAAAAATTGAAAATACATAAAAGCCGCCAAAAATATTTTATCTTTCATTTTTTTGACTACTTCGTAGGCCAATCCGGACAATCCGTGCTCCTTGAGTTCGACCCTGGTCGCTATACCAGGTTAAATAAATAGGGAAGACCGCTATTCGAGTTTCATCGTTTTATCTTTGATTTGGTGGTCTCTTTTTCTTGTTGACTGAGTCCCTAAGATCTGGGTTGCACGACCCTTGTTTTTATACCTTCACCTGGGTCTTGGATTATGATTCTCTCGGTCATCAGAATGGCGCTGTTGTCGGGGAGCATGTCTTAGTAGTCTTTTGATTTTTCGCGGTTTTTCGCAGCTTTTTGTCCATAGTTGTGTAGATATTTTTATCTGATTTATTTGCTTAATTTTTTAATAATCTGATCTGATATACATTTCTTTTTTATTTCTTGCGATGGCCCGAGGACCGAGGCAGCTTTTTCGGAAGCTGAAGCAACTGCGGGAGTCGGAGGCGGCTCTTTTCTGCATAGAGCTGCAGGAGGACACGAGGAGCCGAACAGAAGTGTGGGAGCTGCGGAATAGCCACGTAGATAGCCGTAGTTAGCTTAGTTTTATTTTTCTGTAGAACATTTATTTGTAATAATATAGGAACTCAGAGACTTGGACTTTGGTGATATCGAGGCCTGTTTCGTCGAGCACCCGGTGTGCTCGGTGGACCTCACCGCGGATTTTTCGCCGGATTTCTGTTTTATCGTATTTTATTATTGCTTATCTGATTTATGCGGTTTTGGCCATAGCTTAGGATTTTATCTGATTGTGACGTAATTAATTAGGATCCAAACATTAATTATCTGCCTGCACCTATTAGCTCTTAATTGGACCTGATTAATTAACTCATAAGAAAAAGCCGGATTAATTAGACTCTAGTCCACATGCCTTGAGGAGTCACATACAGCGCATGCAGGATCCGTTGTGGTGGACACCGAGTGGCTCCCAAGATAGGACTCCGGACTTAGGTTTGATTACCCGGCTACTATGCTTTACGTATAGAAATTGTTTCATCTAGGGACGGTTTCTCGTGCATCATATAGGTAGTTTACTTTCAATCTTTATTTTATGCGCGAATCACTCTGCATGTAGACTGCTATAGTCAGGTACGCATTTCTTACTCTGCATGCATCATTGATTTTATCGCGCATCGGCTTTTTCGTCTTCTCTCCCTGTTTTCGGACTGAAATAATCAGGAGAATCGAAAAATTCATTAGGCGTTGTTTGCTTGAAAAATACATAAAAAGAAAAACTATAAAATTGGGACTGCTAAACACACTTGACCCTAAAAAGCACCTCATATAAAAATTTGTCTTAAGGAAAGCAATCCCCTCATGTCTGGTTTGGATGAGCGAGAGAGCGACCCGCACACTAGGCTAGAACCATATCTGAGCCCCGATCACACTACCGGCCTTTTATACGGGATAGTATGGTAGGCGGATTGGATTCCCATCAGCTCGCGTAACCGCTTTGATATTCTGACATGATCACCTAAATAAAATTGACAAGATAATCGACCGCTCTCTTACAGTCTTCAGCTCAGTGTTGAGTAGGTGAACTTGGGGTTTGTTTGCTCATCTTGTGTGTTTTCAGATCTCATCCATCCGACTCGCTAGATCAGAATGATGGGCAGGAGGTCTCTTAGGCAGCCTCTGGCTGCACCGCTTTTTAGCACTCCAGCCCATTCATATAGGTTGGTTTGTGAGAGCCGAGACGCTCTCCGAACTCGAGTTCGATTCCGTCCAGTTCCCCCTTGACCACCCTTCTACCAGTCCGGAGATACCAGTGCCAGATGCGAGACAGCGGACAGATGATTTATCGCCACTTGAGTTTGGATCTTTTGCCTTTGCAGAGACCATGGCCAGCAGCGAGGAGCGCACCGAGGGTTAGCGGCCAGAGACGACCACATATGTCTTGGATCAGGGTGCGATCAACACCACCATGCTTGCCTCCCTAGAGACTATGTAGCGACAGATACGGGATCAGGGAGCCTTCATGGTGGACATGAGGAGAGAGATGGAGAGGTTGAGGACCGCGCGAGAGCAGCCGGGAGCCCAGGGACGGAGAGACCCAGATCAGCTAGAGGTGCCAGACCAGCCGGCAGCAACAGAGCAACCGAGGCCGATGCGGGAGCTGCACAACTTCGGATCGACACTGACACACCGGTGGGTGGTACTTCCAGCGATCGTAGGGGACTTCAAGTTCCCCCCACAGACACTTCAGATTCTCCCCCGCTTCCACGGGCTCGCCACTGAGGAGCCCCATCTACATCTCCAGGAGTTCGAGATGATCTGCAGCACAGTCCACGATCGGCAGGTGGACGAGGACACTATCCGGATGATCACCTTCCCCTTCTCCCTTGCAGACAAAGCAGACAACTGGCTGAAGCATTTGGGGAGATTTGTGTACATCTGGGAGGAGCTCCACACCGAGTACTTAAACAAGTACTATCCACTCGGGCGGACCAATGCAGCGAGGGTCCTGATCAACAACTTCTCCATGCTCCCCAACGAACAGTTCCACGAGGTATGGGAGAGGTTCAGAGAGATTACAGATAGATGCCCGTACCACGACATTACGAAGCCGAACCTAGTTCAGAGCTTTTTTGCGGACTGACACCAGAGTTGCAGGGCCTGGTGAATGCTTCTTATGGCGGTTCCTACTTCACCAAGGATGAGGATCAGGTCTGGGACATCTATGAGGAGATGGCCGAGAACTATACAGTGATGTCCCAGACCCGTCTCTACACTCAGGGACACCACCAGCCACAGACCATGCAGTACCAGAGGATAGCACGGGTCGATGCCAGTCCTTCTACTTCGTCCGCGGTAGCCGCACAGGCCGAGTCTACAACCGCAGACATGGGGATAATTAGTGAGAAGCTGGACCAGATCGAGTTGATCAAGAAGGAGCAATGCCAGGGCATCACGTAGATGGATCAGATGGCACGGACACTATGGATGTTGATCCAGCCGACGATACTGAGGCCGTCGCATCACCAGTTGGAGGAGGTGGTACTGACGCCACCATCACAGTTGCTGAGCCTGAGCGCGGTACTAACGCCGTGAGTCCAGATGCCGAGGGTGGTACTGAGGCCACCATTTCCAGTTCTGCTAGTCCTGTTGTTTTTCCTTCCGTACATGTATCTCAGGACATTTCTGCAAATAAAGGAAAGGGTTTGTTATTTTCTGATCCACATCTGTTGCTTGATGATGATTGTGTGGATTCTGTTGTTCGTGAGCATTCCAGACCCTCTCCTAGTCCTTCATCTGAGAAGGACCCTATAGTCTCTTTTCCTAGAGCACTCCATCTCGGTAAGGGGCAGAAAAAGAAAATCAAAAAAAGAACCATCAGATAGAGTTCATCCAGCAGATGATAGATAGATTCCACATACAACTGACTCTACAGGAGGACTTGGAGCACATACCTCTACTCCAGAGATCACTCAGAGACAGGACCACAGTTAGGAGGAAGAGGCGGAACCATCAGTCAGAGATCCATGTGCTTACTCGAGCCACTTGTTTCGCGATTCAGAACCGTCTGCCAGCCAAGAGGCCAGATGCAGAAGTCCCGTATGTCAAATGCCACCTCCATGAGCAGAGGATCGATCGTACTCTATTAGGCAGCGGTTCTTCGATCAACCTACTTCCGGCAGCCCTTCTCGATCGCTTCGAGTTGGGCACTCTCCGACAGAGCAGGACAGTCCTTCAGTTTGCTGATCGATCTGTCAAGAGGCCGAAGGGGTTGTTGAAGGATGTTGTCGTCATGATTCAGGGCCTGAAATTCCCTGTGGACTTCGTTATGTTGGACATGGAGATCCCTGAGTCCGTGACCGATACCCCGATCATTCTAGGACGCCCATTCTTGGCCACAGCCAAGGCAGTGTCCGACCATGATAGTGGGAAGGTGTAATTTCTCGTCGAGGGTGAGATTATACAAATAGAGATGGTCGAGGAGACTAGAGCCAGAGATTCAGCTTGCTCAGAGCAGACTTCCTATTCAGAGTAGATGATAGAGGCAGGGCAAGACATCCACCAGGACCGCAATTTTGTGATTATAGATGATGAGGAAGTTTGGGCAGATCTAGTCGCACAAGTCATCCTCTCACCTTCAGAGTTAGCTGATGCAGAGACGCCAGCAGAGGAGAGCTTGGAGAGCGCAGTCTTGATCCAGGATATATCTCAGGCAGCAGACCCGGTTCCCGACCGCGAGACAGATTTTTGTGAGTCCGATACAGATCCCTCGGAGTCAGATATTGATGGGCAGAGTTCGATGATTTGATACTGTGTCTGACTTCCACTGAACCTACAGTTAGCGAGGAGGTTGATTCCATGCAGAGCAGAGACAATCCAGCAGAGCCGCCTTCTCCATATTCAGATTGTGAGCGAGAGTTCTCATTCTCCCATGCAGATTTGGTAGCATTCACTCAGACTTTTCAGAGGCCAGATCCGCCGGCACCTACTTGTCCAGAGCTGAAGTCGCTACCGTCGTCGCTGAAGTATAGGTTGCTTGCGGGTGAGCATGAGATGTATCCAGTCATTATCTCTGCTGATCTGACTGGAGAGAAAGAATCCCATCTGATGGGGGTTCTTGAAAAGAACCACAAGACTATAGGATGGAGTGCAGCTGATTTCCAGGAGATAAGTCCGGCTCTGTGCTCCCACCATATCTATCTCGAGGAGGAGGCAAAGCCTTCACGTGAGTTCCAGCGGCAGCTGAACTTGAATCTTTGAGAGGTTATCATGAAGGAGATATCGAAATTGTGGAGCACCGATTTTATCTATCCCATCTCCGACTCCAAGTGGGTCTATCCATTGCATGTGGTGCCCAATGAGACGGGCATCACCACAGTTGTCAGTGAGTCTGGAGAGGAGATCGCTACGCGGGTACCCACTTCTTGGCAGATCTGTCTGGACTACAGATGATTGAACCAGGCCACCAAGAAGGATCATTTCTCCCTACCATTTATTGATCAGATTATAGAGAGGCTGGCAGGGAAGAGCCACTATTGTTTCTTGGATGGGTACTCCGGCTATAATCAGGTGGCCATCGCGCCCGAGGACCAGGACAAGACTACCTTCACCTGTCCCTTCGGGACATATGCTTTCAGACGCATGCCATTTGGATTGTGCAAAGCTCCGATGACATTCCAGAGATGCATGGTGTCCATCTTTTCGAACATGGTGGGGGAGTGCTTGGAGGTCTTCATGGATGATTTCTCGGTCTACGGCGACAGATTCGATTCTTGTCTTGACTGCCTAGACCGAGTCCTTCAGCGATGCATTGAGGTTCACCTTGTGTTGTCTTGGGAGAAGAGTCACTTCATGGTGACTCAGGGGACGGTGCTTGGTTATATCATCTCCAACAAGGGCATGGAGGTTGATCCGGCCAAGGTGGATGTCATTAGAAAACTCAATCCACCGTCCAACTTGTGGCAGTTACGGTCTTTTCTGGGGCACGTCGGTTTCTACAAGCGCTTCATTCATGATTTTAGTAGGATTGCCCGACCGTTGACTGATCTGTTGATGAAAGACACCGAGTTCCTTGTTGATGACAAGTGTCTATTGTCATTTGAGACTCTCAAGAGTCGTGTTGTAGAGGCTCCTGTTCTCCATCCGCGTGATTGGTCTCTCCCATTCGAGATCATGATGGACGCCTCCGATTTTGCCGTGGGGGTCGTGTTGGGACAGAGGAGGGATGGAGTCCCCTTTGGTACTCACTACGCTCGTCGTACATTGGATGCCGTCCAGAAGAACTATACAGTCACCGAGAAGGAGATGTTAGCTGTAGTTTTCGTCCTAGATAAGTTCAGATCTTACATCATTGGATCTAGCGTGACCACTGATCATACCGCCATCAGGTACCTCATGGAAAAGAAGGATGCCAAAGCCAGATTGACCAGATGGATCCTTCTACTCCAGTAGTTTGATATAGAAATTAAGGATAAGCCTGGAGTCAAGAATGTGGTGGCGGATCATCTCTCCCGATTGGAGTATGTTGAGGATTCTGAGTAGATTGAGCCTATTTGTGAGACCTTCCCAGATGAGGCGATCCTTGCTATCGCCTCTCTCCCATGGTATGCCGGTATTGTGAACTATCTTGTCGCCAAGAAAATTCCACAAGATTAACCCAGGCAGAAACTTGAGACCTTCCTCGCGAAGGCCAAGTTTTACCATTGGGAGGATCCCGTCCTTTATCATGAGGGAGGGGATAGTATCTGGCGTCGGTGCATTCCTCAGGAGGAGCACCACAATGTCCTTACTTAGTGCCACAAGCTTGAGGCAGGAGGACATCACTCTGGGAGGAGAATGGCACAGAAAATGCTCCAATCCGGCCTATGGTGGCCTACTCTCTTCAAGGACTCTGATGAGTTCGTGAAGAGATGTACTGACTGTCAGATGATGGGCACTTGTGGACAGCGTGATATGATGCCGATGCAGCCCATCCACTTCTGTGAGGTTTTAACGCATGTGGCATCGATTTCATGGATCCATTCCCTAAGAGTCAGGGATTTGAGGACATTCTATTGGTCTGGATTATGTGAGTCGTTGGGTTGAGGCCATCCCCGCCTGAACCGCAGATGTTAGGATTGTTTGCAGATTTTTGAGGAAGAATATCATTTCACGGTTCGGGGTACCTCGAGTGTTGATATCTGACAGGGGGTCTCATTTCGTTAACGACAAGGTAAAGGCCCTTGCTAGCGAGTTCAGCATAGACCATCGAGTAGCCACTCCATACCACCCTCAGACGAATGGTCTTGCTGAAGTGTCGAAAAGGGAGATCAAGACTATATTGCAGAAAGTCGTCTGCCCTGACCAAAAGGATTGATCACAGCTTTTGGACTCGGTTTTGTGGGCATATAGGACGTCTTTCAAGACTCCTTTGGGTACCTCTCCCTTTCACCTCGTTTATGGCAAGCCATGCCATTTACCTGTTGAGCTGAGACATAGGTCACTTTGGGTTATTACTGATATACTTTTGGATCCAGAGAGTGTAGGAGATCAGAGGAGGGTAGAGTTATCAGCCCTGGAGGAGCTTCGTGATACAGCCTTTTCAAACAGCCTACATTATAAGGAGAGAGTGAAGAGTGGCATGATTCTCATATCAGCCACAAGCAGTTTGAGCCTGGGCAGAGAGTATGGTTGTTTGATGCTAGGCTTCGTTTATTTCCAGGGAAGCTACAGAGCAAATGGAAGGGACCCTATTTGGTTAGAAAGGTACATGACAATAGGAGTATTGATATATCTGAGTTGTCTTCTGATGTTACCTTTCGTGTTAACGGCCAGCGGCTCAAGCCATATCTAGATCATGAGCCGCGGGTCATTGACGTTGCCCCAATTCACTTTGCGTGAGATGTGGTCTCTTGAGTCACATCTATTGCATCTCACGCCTCATTGTCACTGTTCTTCCGACTTGTATAGATCCAGTTGTCCATATCACTCTATTCTTTAGTCCCACACCCCTTTTCTCATCTTATGATTATGTTATACTTAGGGTGTACTTTACCCTAAGTATGGGGGTGTAGGACTCTCGGGTATTCTATTCATTCTTTCTACCTCTGTTTTGTTGCCTATACTTAGGGGTATTTTACCTTAAGTATGGGGGGTAGGCCCTGTACATCCTTCCACTCGGATTTCCCTTCATGTACAGCTTTCTATACTTAGGATTACTTGATCCTAAGTATAGGGGAAACACCGAGTCATCTCTATTCTTTGATTCGTCTTTGTATATACCATTCCTTTTCACTTTCCTATACTAAGCACGAGTTATGCCTTCTTCATCGCTCTTGATCACTCTGAGGACATCGCTCGAGCTAAGTATAGGGGGGTGTCGTATATATTTCATATATACTTTAGCCATAACTCGTAGTTTGTGTGAGTGTGTTAATAAATAAAAATGGCTAAAATTCCATAAAAATGTAAAAATTCCCTTGTACATAAAATTCTTCTTGCACATACCTATCTATTTATAAAAATTATTTTTGTACAAATGTATGTAAAAATCTTTTTGTGTAAATAGCTTGTAAATATTTTCATATCAAAATTATGTATATAGTACAAAATTTTTGTAAAATGTTTGAAAAACAAAAAGGGTGCAAAAACCTTGTGTAAATTTTTGTAAATATTTTGCAAAACGTTGCATTCATGCATACATCCATATTTCAAACATTTTTCAAAAATTTTACACATGTGTAAATATTTTATAAATAGCATCTTTGTAAATACTTGCACAGTTTTTCCAAATCATAGTTGACATTTAAACTAGCCTGGAATTAAATTGACAAATGGAGCTTGGTTAAGACCTTAATCCACCTAATTATAAGAGGAACCTTATAGGGCTTAGGATTAAGACTTCTCAGGTCCATTGGGACTTAATTCTTTGAGTCTACTAGGCTATGAGCATATGTCATCTTTATGAGCCTAAGTAGAGCACTTAACAACGCACACATGACACTCAGAGACAATAACTTTACTTGCACCAGCACTTTACACATAGCACACCACGGATGAGCTGGTGAGGAGGCAGTTTCCTTTGGCTTGGGGTAGCATATGAGGGTAGTACTTCTAGGCGGAACCTCTCTTCTTCTTATAGTGAAGGAAGTGCATCTCAACTTGGTCTGGTGGTTATGAAGTCTAAAGACAAGAGCTGTGGGTTGCAATAAAGATTCAAAAGAGGGATAGTCTACTGGCTCAAGAGGAAAAACTCATTATGTATATATGCTACACCATGTAGATATGTTGTACAGATGCACATGAAAAAAAATGTGCGAAAAGGAAAACTCCAAAAAAAGTGGTGGGTCGGATTGAAAATTTAATAATCCCACCGGAGTGTATATAGTCAAATGAAGCAAAGATTATGTTACTCATGACATCTCATGAAGCTTGCAGCGGGAGACTCAGCTACACTGGTTAGAGCTCCCAAGGACACATGGCTACACTGGTCATGGTCCATTCTCTTCTTCCCCCTCTTCTTGAGCCGGTTGCACTTGAACTTAGAAGGGAATACCATGCTTCTCGAGGTAAGAGTTGCTAGACCGAGGCATTAGAGTTACCAGGTTGAGGGAGGCTGTTTCTTTATTACTTCTGAGGTGGGGAGCTACATATCACTTACACTGTATAAGGAAAGATTCATGGTCATTAGAGTTTGTGTATGTAGACTTGTTCTGATCTGGTTTATTGAGGAGTCTTGACCATAGATTGGTGGAACTTAGAGGCTGTTAAGTTTTAAGCTTAAGTCCAAATAAGGTTCCGACAAATTAATAATCCAAAGGTCTGACTGAGCTCCATATTTCAATTTCGTGAAGGAAAGTTTAATAATCAACCTTGATTTCCCCTCTTTTTCTTTTTCTGCTCTTTCGCACTTCTTTTTCAAATAAGTGTTTGCTAAGGGACTAGCAAAAGTAAAGCATAGTGGGGTGATGAATCCCCATTCATCACTCTTTATTCCTTTATTTTAGTTAGAAACCTTGGAAAAATACCAAGTAAATACCTGTAAATACAATAATTTGTCAAAATGCATGCATCATGTAAATAACCATAATTAGCATGTTTTTGAATAAAAATAAAGGAATAAAGAGACACAGAAAAAGAGGGAAATATTTAGAATAAATATTGAGCGACCTAATCCCAATGGAGGGCCAAGCATTGGCCTGACCGCAGAAGAAACCAAGTAGAGGGAGATAGGGTCAATCATGCTTGTACATACGCCTATATATAAATAATTTTATTTTACTCAAAATAAAAATATTTATATGTCCCTACTAAGTTGTATATATTTATAAAAAGAAAATAAAAATGGTAAAAATAAAAAGAAAATAAAAATAAATACATTCTCCCATCAGTGTATATATACCATATACATACAATAAAAGATATATTTATTTCACCTATGTAATAGAAATCAAATAAAAATCTTTTTATATTCCATATTTTATGGTGTAAATAAATAAAATATAAAATGAGAATATTTATACATAAATAAAACAATAAAACTAAAATTCAAAAACACATATGTAAATATATCTATATATAATAATAATATATGTAAATACCTAATTTACTTTTCAAAAAAATAAAAATCACTAAAAAATACTTTAAAAATAAATAAACATTTTTCATGTTGAAAATATTTTCAAATAAAATCATTTTCTATTTTAAAATGATTTTACAAATAATTAATAAAAGGAATTACTTGATTGGTCCACGGGAGATTGTTGACCCCCGGTCAACTCTCCCCCAAGGACCACCAAGTAGGCGGATCTGTGTCCGATCCGACTTCTCCCCTTTCTCTCGGATTGATCCGACCATCCTTCACCTAAACCCCGGGCTCCATTTGTAGATTTTACACCCGAGATCCACGCTCGGGGATTCTCCTAGGGATCCGTGCACCATTTTGCCCTACCCGACTCCATCTTTGCTGGATCTTCACCTGTATATAGCATCAGCTTCGTCCTCCATTAGCCTCACCTTCGGCCACCACCTTCGTTCCTTGTGACCTCCATTGTCTTCCTCGAGTGACAGCGAGTGAGGAGAGTGTTTGAGAGAGCGTTTGGAGGTGTGTATCCCATGTCCGGCGACCCTTTTCGTCGTGCTCCGCCACCGGCGAAGCCCGAGCCTCTAGAGGCGACGCTCCATCGAGGCGAAGACCACCGGAGAACCAGCGTCTCCTCCATAATCGACCACGACCATCAGGTAACTCCTTTAGCCTCTAGTTAGTAGTGTGGGTTCGATTTTCACCTTCCAGCTCCGCCAGCTCCGCCCTAGTGGCCGGAGCTTCGCCAGTCCATCTTATTCGTACAGATCGATTCTCCGACTCATCGTCACCTTCCCTACGCGACCTGATCACCTCGAGCTGGGCCACCTGGGTCTAGATCGAGTTGGGTTCCTTCCATCACCTCCGCCGGAACCCCCCATAGCCCATCCACGCCGCTTCTCTTCTTCTCTTAGCCAATAACCCTTGCTGGAGTATCCCTCCGAGCAGGAGCTTTGTTTTGCAGGGCTATAATCGCAGGTACCCCCCTTGGCTGCCCTTTCCACCCTTCGCCGGAGCTGCTCCAGGTCGCTCCTCCCTCATCGGAGGATTCGATTGTTGGGGCCCTCATCGGAGGCCACCACCCGACGCGGAACGTTATCACGAGGAAGACCCACTTCTCCGATCTTTCATCGGCCATCTGGATCATCTCCGGATCGCCGGAGAAACTCGCCTAGGAGGAGTTCTTCCTAATCTTCTCGTAGTCGTCGGATCGACCCTCTACGCCAGGTCTGATCACATCTGCACGTAGCCTGCTCCTGTCAGGCTGTTAAATACACGATCTAACGGCCACGTGCGTCCCACGTTCGCCTCTGCACCAGCTCTGTCCGATCCTCCAGAGGGCGTCATCAGGATCGTTCGCCCGCCGCCAGCCACAGCCCGACACCTGGCGCTCACGTGCGCCCCTCACGCACCTCGGTTGGGTAATTGCGCCCATACCCCTGCGATTTTATTTAGTTTTTATTTAGTCTTCGAAATAAATATGCACTCTTAGGTTATTTGCATGTTTGGACCTATAGTTTAGACTATTTGCGATTTAGTCCCTGCTTGTGTGAGACACGTGCTTCGACACGTGATGTTTGGACATTTTACAACTCTGATCCTGTAGTTCTAAGGCGTTACAGTTTGCATGTTTATTAATTAGAACTACATTTTGGTCCCTGTGAATGTGAACCACGTGCTGGGCATGTGATATCTGGGATATTTGCATTATCTGGGCTGTAGTTCCGTATCTGTTCTGAATTGAAATTTATGTTTTCCAAATTGCATTTATGCCCCTGTGCATGCTTTAATCGACATTTGTGGAAATTGATGTGATTTTCGCACAGAGACCCCTGTAGTTTTCACACATGTTCTTCTTTTAGCCCCAAAACTATGTTTTTATTGCAAGGAGGTCACTATGTGTTGTAGCCTTTGTTTGTATTGAATAAAATATCAAACAAACTCCAAATCAAGTGAAATTTGGACACGTGGCTCCTGCCACTGTTAAAAATTTCACTAATTTTTTGGAACATTTTTATTGCTTTTTGCTATTTTTAAAAATTCAAAAACCTTCATTTTTACTATTGTTCGAAAAAGAAAATCAACTAAAAATACAAAAGCTCTTCTAAAAATTCTAAAAAAATTAGGGATTACTTGCTTTGTTGTTTTTAAAATTCAATCCAATTTTTGTGCCATTTGGAGTTATAAAACCCCTAAATAACATAAAACCCTGAAAATCTTATAAAAATTCTTAAAAAGTCTAAAAAATTCGAAAAATTATAACTTCGGTTTCTGTATCTTAGTTTTTGTATTTACTTTTCATAAAAATTGCCATTAAAATTTTAGAGGCTAATTAGATATTTTTAATTAGCCAATCAATTCTGACTGCACATTTTGTCATTGTTTTCTCCTTTCTCAATTTTATAAAATCAATTAAATATTATAAAATTCCCAAAATATTACCAAAAACACCTAAAAATATAAAAAACACAAAAATAAAATTTTCTGAGCATTTTTTAGTGTTTAATAAATTGTTGGAGTTGCTCTTTTATCCATTTTCTTATATTTCCTTTATAATCAAAAACACAAAAAAATTTTATCTTTCATTTTATCTTTTGACTATTTCATAGGCCGATCCGACCAATTCGTGCTCCTTGAGTTCGACCCTGTCGCTATACCAGGTTAAATAAATAGCGAAGACCGCTATTCGAGTTTCATCGTTTTATCTTTGATTTGGTGGTCTCTTTTTCTTGTTGATTGAGTCCCTGAGATCCGGGTCGCAATGGTCCTTGTTTTCATACCTTCACCCGGGTCTTGGAATATGATTCTCTCGGTCATTAGGAAGCGTCATGGTTATACAATCGTTTATGATCACATCACCCTCAGGTATTCCCAACACCTGTACATCCTGCATACTGGAAGACTTATGATCATCCTTAAGATATAGATCAATTTTACACTATCATCTCCAGGATTTGATCACCAAATCATATATCATACCTTCAAATTCATGTCATTCTTCCAAAGATGAAGACCATGCATGGAATTTGATCAGTCCCAATACCTCATGAGTGAGCTCATGTCTTCCGGTTCACATGTGAACATGTATGATCCCTTTGAGAGATCATATTACTCATTTGTCCTTACATGCACACCAGCTAGCCGGTGTATAGATCTTGGTTAGGTGATCAACCTGTTGGTCTTCCAAATGTACACACTCAAACATATAGCAACACATATGTCTCTGGTCAGAGGATGCATGCCTATGTTGTGACAGTATTCAACATAGGTCTTTGGTTATCTCGATCTCGTTAAGTCAACCCATGGACTCAACTAATCTGACACCTCTGAATCACTATTCCCATGCAGAGGACCTGCATCAAGAGGTCGGTCAGATATCAGCCAAATGAGAAAGGATTGCCATCTCCTACTCAGGCTGGAAATCATCACTTAACAAATCATTTGATGATGCTTGATGAGTCCTCTATCTAACTCCTTAGATATTCATCCAAGCATCAGCCTCTATGATTCAATCAATGAATCAACAGTTGTATGATTGTCAATCTGGCCATGGTACATAACCCTTATTGTACAGAGGGACCTTATAGTGCATTCATTCATTCAATATCAGAAAGGGAGTGAAAAACAATCAATAACTTTTATTGATAAATCATTTGTTATAATAACATTTATTGCAGGAATGGTTCGCTTCGGCCTCACAATGATAACAATCTCCCACTAGCCCTCAGAACCATTCAGGAAAAATCGTTAAACCCGTACTCATTACATGCTGGTCGAAAACCTTCTGTGTCAGAGGTTTGGTAAGAGGATCAACATTGTCGGTAGAGGCCACCTTGGTGATGATGAGATCACCATGCTTTTGAATCTTCCGAATTATGTGGTATTTCCTTTCCACGTGCTTGCTCTTTTGATGCCATCTAGGTTCCTTTGCGTAATCACACCGCCTCCTTTGCAGCATCTGATGCGGTAATGTACTCGGCTTCTGTTGTTGAATCTGTTGTATTGTCCTGCTTCTTACTTCTCCAGCTCACAGCACTACCGTTCAACAGGAATACAAACCCTGATGTCGACTTTCGATCATCAATATCTGATTGGAAGTCAGAATCTATATATCCCAAGACTTGCAGATCACCATCTCTATAGACCAAGATGTAATCTTGCGTCCGTCTTAGATATTTGAATATGTTCTTTACTGCATTCCAGTGTTGTTCTCCATAGCATGATTGGTAACGACTTACCACTCCCACTGCATGGCAGAGGACTCGCCTAGTACACATCATGGCATACATTAAGCTTCCTACAGTTGATGCACAGGGGCATCCAGCCATGGCTTTCTTTTCCTCAGCAGTTTGAGGAGCCATCCCTTTAGACAGGTGGATACCATGCCTTAAGGGGAGGAAACCTTTCTTGAAACTATCCATACGGAATCGTTCAAAAATCTTCTTAATGTACCCATGTTGTGATAATCCCAATATCCTCTTTTCTTAGTTTCTGAACAACTTCAGACCTAAGATGCAAGAGGCTTCTCTAGGATCTTTCATCTCAAAGGTATGGGATAGCCAAATTTTCACACTGGTCATCATCCTTGTATCATTCCCAATTATAAGGATGTCATCTATGTAAATCACGATGAACACGGTGGCGTCCCACTAAGCTTCTTGTATACACAAGGTTCATCAGAATTCTGCACAAAATCATAACTCTTTATGGTTTCGTCAAATATGATGTTCTAGCTACGAGAAGCTTGCTTGAGCCCATATATGGATTTCTTCAGCTTGCATACTTTGCCATCCTCAATTATGAAGCCTTGGGGCTGCTCCATATAGATATCCTCCTCGAGGTATCCATTGAGGAAAGCCATCTTGACATCCATCTACCAGATGTCGTAGTCAAGATACGCAACTATAGCTAGCAGTGTCCTGATGGATTTAAGCATAGCCACAGGAGAAAACGTCTCATCGTAATCGATGCCTTCTCTCTGTGTGTAGCCCTTGGCTACAAGTTGTGCCTTGAAAGTCTCTACTTTCTCATCAAGTCCCCTTTTCTCTTGAAAATCCATTTACACCCAATGGATTTTACCCCTTTAGGTGGATCCTCTAGGGTCCATACACCATTCTTATGCATGGAGTCAATTTCTAACTTCATTGCTAGCATCCATCTATCCATGTCATGATCCGTGAGTGCTTCATCAAATGAAGAAGGATTATTGTCAGTTTCACTTGACATATGGAATCCATACCTTTCAGGTGGTGCAACCATCCTCGAACTCCTTCGAAGAGGTATGTGTGTTTCATCTTTATTTATCTCTTTAGTTTCTGGTCCAGGAAGCTCAGAATCCTCAGGGGATTCAATAAGTTCCTCTACTTCACTTTTGTCTTGACCTTTAAGGAAATCATCCTCCAAAACTTCACATCTCTAGAGACAAAAATCTTTTGGGTCACAAGGTCATAAAGCTGGTATCCAATACCATCTTTAACATACCCAATGAAGTAACACTCACGAGTGCGAGATTCTAACTTACTTGCGTCCACGTTCTTCGCATGGACCAAGCAACCTCAAACTCTCAAGTGATTAACACTAGGTTTGATCCATACCAGAGCTCATTAGGAGTCTTAGGCACAGATTTTCTAGGAATCTTATTCACGATATATATTGCAGTCTCTACTGCATATCCCTAGAAACTAAGTGGTAAATGTGCTTTGCGCATCATTGAACAGACTATATCCATGATAGTCCGTGTTGTGTCTTTCAGCAACACCATTAAGTTGGGAAGTTCCAGGAGGAGTGAGTTGGAGACAATTCCATTCTCTTTAAGATATTCCTTGAATTCATCTGAGAGGTACTCGCCTCCTCGATCAGATCGAATCTGTTTAATCTTCCTATCGGTTTAGTTCTCAACCAAAGCCTTGAATTCTTTGAACTTTTCAAAGGTTTCAGATTTATGACATAATAGAAAGACAAACCGGTATCGTGAATGGTCATCAATAAACGTCAAATAATATCGATATCCATTTTGAGTCGTGGTACTGAAGGGACCACATACATCGGTATGTATTAGGTCAATAATACCTTCGCATCTTGTAACCTTGTTACGGAAAGGCATCCTAGTCATTTTACCCCGAATACAATGTTCACATATAGGCAAAGATTGAAGCTGTAGAAAATCTAAAGGTATATCCTTTATCAATCTGTTGATCCTATCAACAGACAAATAACCACGCCTTTGATGCCAAATCATATCCGAATGATTTTTATTCTCCCTAGATCTTTTAGGGTTTTTATTAGTAGTTGTAACATTCATGACATACTCATCAATGCACAATTCATAGAGTCCACCAGAAGTCAAAATACCATCCGCAATATATTTACATAATGATTTATGACTAATTTACTACAGAAAAGGAATGAATATCCACTTCTAACAAGCTTAGATACAGATATTAAATTCCTTCTAACTTTAGGTACATAAAGACACTCTTTAAGTACTAAGACTCTACCACTAGATAATGACAGTCGACAGGTCCCGACGGCGACTGCTGCAACACTTGCATCAGATCCCATCTGGATGACTATCTCCCCTTCCTCTAGATTCCTAGTTTCCTGAAATAAATGCAACAAATTGCATACATGAACAGAAGCACCAGAATCTACGACCCAACTTCCTTCTCGTCCAACGAGAAAACTAGTTTCAATAATGAAAGTAGATTTCATACATGCTGGGGCTTTACCTTTATCGACTGACTTCATGTATTCCGGGAAGTTACACCTCCAGTGCCTCGGCTTCTTGCAGTGGTGACAGACGTCAGTTTTCTTCGACGCTATCGGTGTGGATGCATTGGAAGATGAGCCAACGCCTTGACTCTTCTTCTTTCTCTTTTGGGTCGGGCCCTTCCGAGAACCTTGCTTCCGACCGCACTTCCCTCTGACCTATGCAACCATTGCACTTCCAACTGGACCATCTTTCTTCATTACGTCTTCTGTAGACTTTAATGCAGCAAGAAGTCCAGCATTATTCAAGTCCAACTTGTTCATGTGTAATGAAACCACGAAATTATTGAAAGACTTGGGCAAAGACAATAGAATGAAATCAGCTTTCATGTCTGCATCCATATTTGCCCCAAGAGTCTCCAGCTCAGACAAGTACCCAAACATTTTGAGTACATGTTCTCGGACTGAAGTTCCTTCCCGCATCTTGCAACGAACGAGTTCTTTCATAATGTTATAACGCTGGGTGCGGTTAATGTCACCAAACATATCTTTCAGATTCTGTATTTTTTCCTGGCATGTGCTCATCTCCACATGTTGCTTCTGAAGAACATTGGAGAGAGAACCCAGGATATAGCATCTTACCAAGATATGATCTTCATCATACTTGTCATTGTATTGCTTTTCTTCCTTCGATTTAGGGCTTTAATGTTTTGTCTTCTGTGAGCACATAAGTTATGCGCTCAGCCGAGAGAACAAGCTCCAAATTACGGATCCAATCCGAGTAATTCGGTTCGGTCAATTGGTTGACCTCCAGAAGACTGCTTAGTGGGTTCATGGACTTCATTTTCTTAAATTAAGAATGCAATATATTAGAACATATAATCATATATTCATATTTATGATATTTGATTAAGGAATTTTAAATCAAATTGGTCTTACTTTGTCAACTTTGAAAATTTATTCCCTTAATCACTTTCAAAGTAAGATATATACTTACCACTATATCTCAAGCAAGACCTGAGATCTCCTCTTTATCTTTGTCATATCCTAATAATATGAGAACCTATGACTCCAATAAAGAGAAGCGGGAATGCATTCCGCCTTACAAGTCCAACTTGCATTTCACAATTCAGTCTTTAAAACTCGGGCCCACCACCCTTAAGGTGATGTTGACCCGTCGTTAATTGAACCAACCGTCAACAGGAATATAACTCGCTATGCACAATCTAATATCGTCCCAATAATATGAGGAGCCGCTATTCGGGTTACTATGCATACGTCCTTACTCTTTTGAGAAGCGACGAGCCCGATCCAAATGGATTGTATGCAGGAGCTGTCACTTCTGACAGACGTCTCCTACATACAATATCTGGCGACGAAACCCTTCGCCTTGACGGGAGACCATGGATGTCACTTATGTGATCCTCCACCTCATATTCAAAATTTTAATTAATTATTATAAATCATATTCATATAATTAATTCTTCCAAGGAAAATATACATCTATTCATAATAAATTATTTTTGATTGGATATAGTTAACTTAATCGCATTAAATTAATTGTCAATCCAATTCAATCAATAAATTTGATTGTTTTTACTTAAATACATATATGGTATTATCTCAAAGTACGTATTAATTTGAATTTTAATAATAAGAAAAAATACACCTTGATTTCTCTGGCATTATCGAGTCCCTGCCCAATGTCATGGCCAGTACCGACAGGAGTGGGATGGACCGCAACCGGTGCGACCCGCTACCCCAACCTCCCCGACTAGACACCATATCCACCTCAGAAAAGGATGATGCCAAATAGATCAATATGTACTTGAGATGATCATCGGTTCTTCAATCGAAGTTATACCATATATTAATAATCAAAACATTTTTTATTATAAGAAAAATTGCTAGACAAATTTCCAATCCTATTCAAACAAGTTGTTTGTTGATTGTATTTCTAATTATGATCTAGATCAAATCTAATCAATTTATTGGTTGAGGTATGTCAATTAAGGAAATAATCATCATTAAATATTTCATTAATATTTTTCATAATTATTTCAAGAAATTAACAATTAATTTCACTAATTGACAATCACATGGTTCTTGATTAGGAATGTAATTTCAGCAGTGACCCCTACTTACTAAAATTAACATATCTCAATCGATTTAAATACAAATTAGACAAAATCAGTTTCCAAAGTTTTCTAATTTAATTTAGGACAGAAGCTAAGTGATATTTTACCATTTCTAGGTGGATCAAAACAGTAATTAACTCATTAATCATGTTAGGATTCGCAGTACCCGCAACAGTGAATACATGTTCATTAAAACAACCATATCTCGAGCAAACGGAATCTAAATTACATAAACTCAGATCTTATGGTTTCTTTATTTAACCGGGAATAAAATCCAAGTGATTAATTCATGTTTAAACATTTTAAATAGGTCTCAATTTATTCACTAAACAGATGTGCGAAAATGAAATGCGACAAAAACTTTCGCAACCTTAACGAACCCAAGTCATCCTAGGTTTATGGATCATATCCAAAACCTTCGACCTAAGGCTCTGATACCACTCGAAGGATATGGTATGATCCTCAAGCGCATCATGGAAGCATGAGCATCATATCAAATACGACGAAGAACGACTAGTCAAACTAGTTGTTCTATGCAGCGGAATTTAAAAAATTGTTCATGCGATGAAACCACATGATCCAAGAACGATTCTCATATCGTTTCATCTAGCATCACATCAAGTATAAATGAATACCTCTAAAAGCGTGGTTGATCGAGTCTCTACGAAAAGAGACCTTCTACCTCAAGTCCGATCGTCAGAGTAGACGCTTGCGAGTGCGGGAATGAGTCGCGTGATTCTTGTAATCCAACAAGTTGATCCAAGTACGGTAAACTCCTGATCTTGTCGCATGAGATCGAACACCTTCTTCGTGAGTGAAGCACTCCAAAGAAGATGGAGAACCGAGGAACGTCGAGACGACGATGCAATGGCAAAGCGACGATGAAGACTCTCCTCTAGGTTTGGTGGACGGCCACCAAGAGAAGGAGAGAAGAGGCTTGACGTGTGGAATAGGGAGAGAGAGATGTGTCTCAATTGCATGAGCCTAGAGAGCATGGTATGCCTCTCTATTTATAAGGTTTTGGGATCCATGGATCGCAATCCATGGGACGCATAAAATCAATGGAAGAGATTGATTTATGTTTAATCCAATGGTCAAGATTGTTGTTGGTAAAAACCAACAACTAATAATTTAATTTAGATCAAATATATTTGATAAATCAAATACAAATCAATCCTAAATTAAATCAAACAAATATGGAGAGATTAGCTTGGATATTGCTCACCTCATGGAATAGGTAGGACGACCACCAATTTCCTTGTGGGAATTGGTGTCCGTCCACCATGATCCCATGGTGGAGGAAATCTCATGAGATTGCATATCTCCATGAAAATCTCCCATATTTTCCAACAACATTTGTTGTTATTTATTCTACAAAAATAATTCATAATTATTTTGAGAATATTGCAATCTTACCATTGGAAATTTGTGAATCATATTCACAACCCAAAATAAATAATAATTTATATTTTCAATTAATTACACATTGTGTATCCAATACACATAAATAATTAATTAACAAATATAAATCATAATAAGTGTGACGCCCCGCCCCGCGGGGAGGGTGTCATAGCTATCTCCCTAGGATCCAGATACTCAGCAATAGCCACATTCATACATCATGATTAACATTCAGAATGTAAAGCAGGAAAAGTAAAGAATAAAAATGTACCAATGACATTTACATATTCATGGTTCCCAAAAATTTTAGAAATTTACAATAGAGTCCACAAAATATATTTTCATGGCTAACAACTTAAACTGTAGAAGCTACAAAAGCATAACAACAACTAGTATATCTCTACAAGTGAAACTGTACCCTGGGTCTTGTACAAAGTGCGGAAGATCAAGTCACTGCTGTTGATCAACAACCTGTAAACCTGGATGGGTTTCCAAAGAAGTACGTATGAGCTAAAATGCTCAGTACAGCTAAAACAGGCTAACACTACACTAAGCAGAAAGTGTAAAAGAGTAAAGAGATGGATGTTCATATTCCTTTATTAATCTTGTCATTATTATTCACTATCCCAAACGTGTATAAAGCGATTATTCTAAATTGCACACAAACTAATACTTGTTGTAAGCTCATCAATTTTAAATTTACTTACCTGAACCGTTGGGTTAATCATACAAGAATCTGTAAATAGGTATATTATTAGTTCAAGACATATTTCCATCAAAAAAATCAGAGATCTTGCCATCATTTAGTTATAGAGTTCAAACATTGATAAACAAACTCAACAGTCACAACGTGTGCACTGGAGCAACGAACTCAAGCCAACAAACTCAAACAACCAACCCCAACTTCAACTTCAACCCATTTCCCCCAGCTTACCCATCACGAGGGGAATACCCGGGAACGAGTACACCGCGGCCAAACGGGACCGCACCGGATACACCCTTGTGACGAAGTACGAGTCTTCGATGAGTGCCGTACTAGGGACGCGGACACACCGACTGTACCCGTAGCACTACGTTCAACCGACAGAGTAGCGGAACACACCGACAAACTCGCGGAACTAGAACTAACACTCCATCTAGGACTCACCGGGACCACGAGAGCTGCGCCACACTCTCGGGTATGCTAACTTCTCTAACCATGACAGATACATCCAAACGTCGATAAAGTGGTAATTCAATCTTACTTTTATTTATTAATTCAATATTTACTTAACACGATTTCTACGGTTCGGTAGAGTTAAAAATGATGTAAAAAGTGATTAGAGACATCTGATCATGCATTATTTTCTCACAAGTAAGCATACGCTACCCTGCTACATGCCTACTCCGTCGAGCGACTCCGGATGCTACCGGACTTCTAGGTGCAACGCGTCACCCAACTCGTCCGTTGGGGTCGCGACCTTCATGGCATCTATCCGGGACCCCAGGGTGCATGCCCAATCCCTTGAGGTGCCTAACTCCATCTACCCCGTCATGAAATTTCTCATTCAGAAGATGGTAATAATAGAGTACAAAAATTGTATTTTCATCTAAAGAAAATCGTCTAAGAAACAACTATTTTGGTATTGATTTTTATACATGCACCATGGTTACTAATTTAAGTATCATTACTGATCCTAACCCATTGATTGATGTGTATGTGCATATTTTGACGACCGTTCTGTGCAACTAAGTCCAGAGATCACCAAAGATCTTCCCTAACCTTGCTATATAACAAACTGTGCCTACTCGTATCCACCAGAGGAAATAACGATAAGATGATTTATTTTTTTTAAAAAAACCCGATCGCTATAGAGATATATTGATCATACTATCCGTTTAGATCTCCACATTCGTTATCTCAATGGAAAACTATGATGATGAGTACTTCATTACTCTTTATTGTTAAAAACATTTCAGTGAAACCCAAACTATCAACTATATCTGTATAGAGAATACTTAACTTCATAATAAGAGTTAACACTTAAACAAGTGTGTCAGCTTTATGAGACACATATCTGTATAAAGTATGACGATCACCTATTGGCAACGGAGGAAATCAAGTTTGCATAATTATTGAGGACGTGTGTGCTCCCAATTAAAAAGACCAATCAACAATTAAGAATGTAAGAAATAATAAACGTGTGTGCGTTATGTGAATAGTGACTTGGTATATAATTTCAAACGTGTGTAACTCCTCCCTCAATAACTATCATGCAAGCCTTATTAAAAGTTGATTTACATTATTGTTGCTAACGCAAGGATAATTACTTGATAATAATTATGGAATGGCTGAAATTTTGAAGTTGCATGACCACCACGTAATTACTTGATAATAATTATTAGTATGTACAATGAAATAAATTGGTTGAGAGCATAACGTCTAATATGCATGTTGATCTCTAGATTTCCTTGGCGTTATCAAAAGTGCAGGGGAAATGTCCTGACGCACCAATGACAATTGGCCGTTTCATTTACAATAAAATTAACTTGTGACATAGATGTTGGTATTTAATTTACTGATAATACTAATTTTATGAAAGTCTACCAGTGCGTGAATGGAATCAAGATTTCGTACGGGTTTTATGTAACGGAATCTTCGATATAACTTGAAGAGTTCGATACACGAAAAATATATATAACTTAATCAAGATTCGGACGGATAATGATCATGTATCACAGAGATTGGCAATCGTGAATAGCTATTAACTTATAGATTTAAATAAAAACGACAAGACATTGGCAACAGTGTAGGATTCGTAGTATAAAGATATCTAATGCTCTACGAGTATTCAAGCACGCAGGAATGAAAATCGCGTGAAACCAACAGCAAGAGGAGGGTATAACATCGTTACGAGTTTATATTCCCATGTAGTCATTAATAGGTACCTTAAACCCCGATCCAATCAATCCATGTGACCACATATATTTACAGTACATCTTTATTTCTAATAGTTTTAAAATTATTTTGCATGTGGATTTCACAGAACATATCATTCATCATATACATATATATATATGTATGTCTTTAAGAACATGAACAACCATCAATCTTCACACCAAAAAGGGGGAAACCCAATCCAGCAAGAGGGACACGAGGGTCCATGGGATATAAGAACAATGAGAAAATCACAAAGAAAAGGGCAGGGGACCGTACCTATATGTTGTTTGTGCATCAACGTCATATGTCCATTCGAAGTAGTTCCACGCTTCATCATGATCACGAAAATCCTCTAAATCAAAATAATCCCTTGCTTAGATCTAACCCACAACAAAATCTTGAAATACAAGGAACGAGAGAGATGATCTTACATTTCTAGTGCTAGATCCGTGTAGAGGATGTCGAGGGAAAACTTCCCCACAAAAATAGTAGAGAACAACCAACTCCGCCAACGCTCCGTCGGATCTCCAACGGTCTTGAGAGGTGGGAGATGGTGAGTGGTGGCTAGGGTTTGCAAGTGAGAGGAGAGAGCAGCCCATGTGTCCTTTTATATCTCAAAAATCATACTTGGGCGGATCTCTTAGATGGATCTTGCTCAATCCCGTATAACCATTTCATATTTGACCCATCCTCACTAAAATGATCATATTTCACTCATCCGATATCCGATTTACAAAATTTCAGATGCGTTGGAATCCTGACGACGATACGCATCCAACAAGTCATAATATGCTACAATCAGATCGAAATTGGATTTTTCATAAATTTCTTATTGAACCACAACTATGTGATTATCCTCAACTTGACCAAGTTGTGGGGCTAAAACCAGGGGTTTCACATCATAACAATCTTAAAACAAGTCTCGTCCTCGAGACTTCAGGAATTGGTATTAGTAGTATTCTCTGTCTATTCATATCATATGTTGTATACATCCACGATATCATACCTAATATCCATTACATCATGTAAAGATATTATTGGGGTAGGACATGTGTCTATTACGATATGCGAAAGGCTTTCTACATACCTTAAAGTTATAACTTTTGAAAAGAAAAACAATCCTAATATGCATCTTTCTTAGCTTAAGGGTGATAACAATCTTAAAAGAACTCTTCCTACTCCTAGAGATGCACTCGCATATGCAATCTACTTATCACATGAGTGATAATAATCTTAGTAGAACATTTGTTACCACTGCCAACGACAACTAATTTTAAGAAATTACAGTTGACACATTCGACATCTTAAGAGAGTTCAAATTTCTTCAAAAGATGTACATGCATCTACATTCCACTTATCACGAGAGTGATAGCAATCTTAATAGGACCTTTGTTATCGTGGTCAACGGTAACAATCTTTAGGGATTACAGTTATCATCTTCGGTGATAACACTCTTAAAGTATCCTCCTTATTACTCCTGAAAATGGATAAAATATCTAATTTCTACGCATCACAAGAGTGATAACCATCTTGATAGGACCTTTTATTGCGGTCGGTGATAACAAATTAAAGAGGATCAAAATCATCAACCGATGATAAGAATATAAAAATTTAGAGTTATATCACCTTCAATGATAACAATCTTAAGAGAGTGTTTCATATTTCTTCAAAAGGTGCACCCGCATCTGCATTCCATTTATCATGAGAGTGATAACAATCTTAATAGGATATTTGTTATTGAGGTCAACGATAACAATCTTTAAGGATTGTGGTTATCACCTTTAGTGATAACACTCTTAAAGCATCCCCTTGTTACTCAGGAAGATGGATCCATATCCATGCTCTACTATTTACGAGAGTGATAATCATCTTGATAGGATCCTTTTTTATCGCAATCAGTGATAACAACTTTAAGTGGATTATAGTCATCCTTTAATGATAAGAATATCAAAAAAAATTATATCACCCTCAATGAGTACAAGCAAAAGGAATGGTGTTATCGCAGCCAGCGATAACAATCTTAAAAAGAATCAAACCATATCTTTCAGTCCTTAAGCTTGTCTTACGAATTAGCATGTTCTACTTGATACGAGTCTCAATATTACATAACTAAGATTTGATACTTATCAATCTTTTAACTCATTCGATTATAAAAAAAACTAAGACACTAGCATTGTCACAACTATAACCATCATAATCATATAATCCATATGTCATATTTTCTTGTGGACATGATCTATATTATCAACAAATTCAAGAAGAACATAATTTATGTTAATATAGATAAAACATTATCTAACATTTTTTCTTCATTTAGAATTACAAGAACATTGAATAGTCATAAGAGTCATTACATCAATCGCATGCCTTGAGTATTTTTTTTCCTTTTCATCGACATGTGAATACTCTCATATAGTGCTCTAACAATAACATTATTGGCTCACTGCGGGCATTCAACTTGACTATGACCTCTTTGGCCACATGTATAGCATCGTCGAGGCCTGCTACTTCCTCTTGGTCCATTTGTAGTAGAACTTGTTGTAATCTCGTGCATTGCTTCCAAAGGTAGGGAACCATTATAAGTTGTTGAAACAGGCATCACAATCTGTTGCCCACCCTGGTCATTTTCACGTAATTTTTCTCCGCTCAATTTCATATCGTGATGTAAGTCTTCCATGCGAGATATGACTTCTACCATCTCACGGATAGTGGATGGTCGACAAGAAGAGAGTCTATATTGAATATCAAGGCGAAGTCCACACCAAAACTTTAAGATCCGTTCATCTTCACACATTTCAAGCATGGGTGAATGACGTGCTAACTCATCAAATTTGATCTGATATTCTCTAGCTGACATCGATCCTTGTTGCAACTCATCCAATTCTTTTCTTTTTCTCCTAATCCAGAAATCAGGAAGAAATTGTTCTCTAAATGACTTCACAAAATTATCCCAAGTCAAAGGATGTGATAAATGTCGGGATAAAGCGCTCCACCAATGCTTTGCATGACCGCTCAAGGAGTATTCAGCAAATGGCACCCAACAGTCTTTGGGTGCTTGGATAATCTTGAGAACTTTCTCAATCTTTTCTAACCAAGCATCAGCATCCTCAGGATCAGTATCTCCCACAAACTCTGGTACTTGACCCTTGCAATAGCTAGCAAATATTTTCTGATGCTTCTGAAAAATATCCTCATTAGATAGATGGGGAAGTGTAACTCTAGTAGTACCCACGCTTTGAAGGGTACGAACGGATTCTTCAAATCCATCAAGTCTTCGCTCTACGGTCTGTAGTCTCCTATCCATATTTTGGAGCATGTCCATCATCATTGCCAATTGTCTAGCAATCTCAGCGTTCGAAAGCGACATGATTCTGCAAGAATCAATTACACTCATAAGTCTCTATATATCTAAGTCTTCATATATTAGGACTCTTATACGGGAACCATTCCTGTTGGACTAAACATCATAGTCAGAGGACCCTGATGTATTCCATACATTCCGAATACCGTTAATAATCATAAGTATAAATGTTGGCTAATGGAGTATCCTTGCTCTGATACCATCTGTGACGCCCCGCCCCGCGGGGAGGGTGTCATAGCTATCTCCCTAGGATCCAGATACTCAGCAATAGCCACATTCATACATCATGATTAACATTCAGAATGTAAAGCAGGAAAAGTAAAGAATAAAAATGTACCAATGACATTTACATATTCATGGTTCCCAAAAATTTTAGAAATTTACAATAGAGTCCACAAAATATATTTTCATGGCTAACAACTTAAACTGTAGAAGCTACAAAAGCATAACAACAACTAGTATATCTCTACAAGTGAAACTGTACCCTGGGTCTTGTACAAAGTGCGGAAGATCAAGTCACTGCTGTTGATCAACAACCTGTAAATCTGGATGGGTTTCCAAAGAAGTACGTATGAGCTAAAATGCTCGGTACAGCTAAAACAGGCTAACACTACACTAAGCAGAAAGTGTAAAAGAGTAAAGAGATGGATGTTCATATTCCTTTATTAATCTTGTCATTATTATTCACTATCCCAAACGTGTATAAAGCGATTATTCTAAATTGCACACAAACTAATACTTGTTGTAAGCTCATCAATTTTAAATTTACTTACCTGAACCGTTGGGGTTAATCATACAAGAATCTGTAAATAGGTATATTATTAGTTCAAGACATATTTCCATCAAAAAAATCAGAGATCTTGCCATCATTTAGTTATAGAGTTCAAACATTGATAAACAAACTCAACAGTCACAACGTGTGCACTGGAGCAACGAACTCAAGCCAACAAACTCAAACAACCAACCCCAACTTCAACCCATTTCCCCCAGCTTACCCATCACGAGGGGAATACCCGGGAACGAGTACACCGCGGCCAAACGGGACCGCACCGGATACACCCTTGTGACGAAGTACGAGTCTTCGATGAGTGCCGTACTAGGGACGCGGACACACCGACTGTACCCGTAGCACTACGTTCAACCGACAGAGTAGCGGAACACACCGACAAACTCGCGGAACTAGAACTAACACTCCATCTAGGACTCACCGGGACCACGAGAGCTGCGCCACACTCTCGGGTATGCTAACTTCTCTAACCATGACAGATACATCCAAACGTCGATAAAGTGGTAATTCAATCTTACTTTTATTTATTAATTCAATATTTACTTAACACGATTTCTACGGTTCGGTAGAGTTAAAAATGATGTAAAAAGTGATTAGAGACATCTGATCATGCATTATTTTCTCACAAGTAAGCATACGCTACCCTGCTACATGCCTACTCCGTCGAGCGACTCCGGATGCTACCGGACTTCTAGGTGCAACGCGTCACCCAACTCGTCCGTTGGGGTCGCGACCTTCATGGCATCTATCCGGGACCCCAGGGTGCATGCCCAATCCCTTGAGGTGCCTAACTCCATCTACCCCGTCATGAAATTTCTCATTCAGAAGATGGTAATAATAGAGTACAAAAATTGTATTTTCATCTAAAGAAAATCGTCTAAGAAACAACTATTTTGGTATTGATTTTTATACATGCACCATGGTTACTAATTTAAGTATCATTACTGATCCTAACCCATTGATTGATGTGTATGTGCATATTTTGACGACCGTTCTGTGCAACTAAGTCCAGAGATCACCAAAGATCTTCCCTAACCTTGCTATATAACAAACTGTGCCTACTCGTATCCACCAGAGGAAATAACGATAAGATGATTTATTTTTTTTAAAAAAACCCGATCGCTATAGAGATATATTGATCATACTATCCGTTTAGATCTCCACATTCGTTATCTCAATGGAAAACTATGATGATGAGTACTTCATTACTCTTTATTGTTAAAAACATTTCAGTGAAACCCAAACTATCAACTATATCTGTATAGAGAATACTTAACTTCATAATAAGAGTTAACACTTAAACAAGTGTGTCAGCTTTATGAGACACATATCTGTATAAAGTATGACGATCACCTATTGGCAACGGAGGAAATCAAGTTTGCATAATTATTGAGGACGTGTGTGCTCCCAATTAAAAAGACCAATCAACAATTAAGAATGTAAGAAATAATAAACGTGTGTGCGTTATGTGAATAGTGACTTGGTATATAATTTCAAACGTGTGTAACTCCTCCCTCAATAACTATCATGCAAGCCTTATTAAAAGTTGATTTACATTATTGTTGCTAACGCAAGGATAATTACTTGATAATAATTATGGAATGGCTGAAATTTTGAAGTTGCATGACCACCACGTAATTACTTGATAATAATTATTAGTATGTACAATGAAATAAATTGGTTGAGAGCATAACGTCTAATATGCATGTTGATCTCTAGATTTGCTTGGCGTTATCAAAAGTGCAGGGGAAATGTCCTGACGCACCAATGACAATTGGCCGTTTCATTTACAATAAAATTAACTTGTGACATAGATGTTGGTATTTAATTTACTGATAATACTAATTTTATGAAAGTCTACCAGTGCGTGAATGGAATCAAGATTTCGTACGGGTTTTATGTAACGGAATCTTCGATATAACTTGAAGAGTTCGATACACGAAAAATATATATAACTTAATCAAGATTCGGACGGATAATGATCATGTATCACAGAGATTGGCAATCGTGAATAGCTATTAACTTATAGATTTAAATAAAAACGACAAGACATTGGCAACAGTGTAGGATTCGTAGTATAAAGATATCTAATGCTCTACGAGTATTCAAGCACGCAGGAATGAAAATCGCGTGAAACCAACAGCAAGAGGAGGGTATAACATCGTTACGAGTTTATATTCCCATGTAGTCATTAATAGGTACCTTAAACCCCGATCCAATCAATCCATGTGACCACATATATTTACAGTACATCTTTATTTCTAATAGTTTTAAAATTATTTTGCATGTGGATTTCACAGAACATATCATTCATCATATACATATATATATATGTATGTCTTTAAGAACATGAACAACCATCAATCTTCACACCAAAAAGGGGGAAACCCAATCCAGCAAGAGGGACACGAGGGTCCATGGGATATAAGAACAATGAGAAAATCACAAAGAAAAGGGCAGGGGACCGTACCTATATGTTGTTTGTGCATCAACGTCATATGTCCATTCGAAGTAGTTCCACGCTTCATCATGATCACGAAAATCCTCTAAATCAAAATAATCCCTTGCTTAGATCTAACCCACAACAAAATCTTGAAATACAAGGAACGAGAGAGATGATCTTACATTTCTAGTGCTAGATCCGTGTAGAGGATGTCGAGGGAAAACTTCCCCACAAAAATAGTAGAGAACAACCAACTCCGCCAACGCTCCGTCGGATCTCCAACGGTCTTGAGAGGTGGGAGATGGTGAGTGGTGGCTAGGGTTTGCAAGTGAGAGGAGAGAGCAGCCCATGTGTCCTTTTATATCTCAAAAATCATACTTGGGCGGATCTCTTAGATGGATCTTGCTCAATCCCGTATAACCATTTCATATTTGACCCATCCTCACTAAAATGATCATATTTCACTCATCCGATATCCGATTTACAAAATTTCAGATGCGTTGGAATCCTGACGACGATACGCATCCAACAAGTCATAATATGCTACAATCAGATCGAAATTGGATTTTTCATAAATTTCTTATTGAACCACAACTATGTGATTATCCTCAACTTGACCAAGTTGTGGGGCTAAAACCAGGGGTTTCACAATAAGCTCTCTCTAATACATTATAAATCACATTTATAATACATTATGAATAATTGGATATTGCTATCCACATTATTCTTATCCACATGCATCAAGATAATTAAATCACATTTAATTATCATTCTCTCAGTGCTTAGATATAATTCAACTATGGAATTATTCTTAATCCTTTCAAGAATAATGCGTTTTCTCCGCGGATACTTGGAGAAAGGACATGACGATTGTATTGTTGCACGTATAGTGACTTGGATATTGAGATCACATCTCAAATCCAGATCTCATGGACCTCTCATAGATGCTTGATTAAATCAATGTCGTAGACATAATCTTCTCATTGCATCTGAATCTCATTCAGATCAATGTCTAATGCATGGACTAAGATTAGGTCACTTCTCTATTGAGAGGAGTCACTAAAATCCAAACTTTTTTCATCACTCCCTCGGAATGGAAGCGTTATGGTTATACAATCATTTATGATCACATCACCCTCAGGTATTCCCAACACCTGTACACTTGTATACTGGAAGACCTATGATCATCCTGAAGATATAGATCAATTTTACACTGTCATCTCCAGGATTCGATCACCAAGTTTCTCAATCTTGGTCATTGGGATTTGGTGTAGATCATATGCTTAATATCATACCTTTAAATTCATGTCATGCTTCCAAAGCATGACGATCATGCATGGAATTTGATCAGTACCAATACCTAATGAGTGAGCTCATGTCTTCCGGTTCACATGTGAACCTGTATGATCCCTTTGAGAGATTGTATTACTCATATGTCCTTACATACACACCAGCTCGCCAGTGTATAGACATTGGCTAGGTCATTAACCTATTGGTCTGCCAAATGTACATACTCAAACATATAGCAACACATCTGTCTCTGGTCAGAGGATGCATGCCTATGCTGTGACAGTATTCAACATAGGTCTTTGGTTATCTCGATCTCGTTAAGTAAACCCATTGACTTAACTAATCTGACACCTCTGAATCACTATTCCCATGCAGAGGACATGCATCAAGTGGTCGGTCAGATATCAACCAGATGAGAAAGGATTGTCATCTCCTACTCATGTTGGAGATCATCACTTAACAATCATTTGATGATGCTTGATGAGTCCTCTATCTAACTCCTTAGATATTCATCCAAGCATCAGCCTCTATGATTCAATCAATGAATCAACAGCTGTATGATTGTCAAGCTGGCCATGGTACATAACCCTTATTGTACAGAGGGACTTTATAGTGCATTCATTCATTCAATCTCATAAAGGGAGTGAAAAACAATCAATAATTTTTATTGATAGCATTTATTGCAGGAATAGTTCTCCTCGGGCTCACAATGCTAACACAGAGGAGGTTGGGGCGATGTTGGAGGTCGGGAGAGTGGGTGGAGGAGGAGGTTGGGGCAGAGGGTTGGGCGAAGGGGGAGGAGATTTGAGCAGTGGAGGAGATCAAGTTGGTGGACTAGGCAGAGGAGGAGGAGGTCAGGACAGAGGGTTGGGTGGTGGAGGAGGAGGTCGGAGAAGAGGGATGGGCAGAGGAGGAGGAGGCAAGGACGGAGGGCTTGATTGAGGAGGAGGACAATTATACCCCTCTTAATGGAATCAATATTTGAATAAATCATGGTTAAGTTCAATTCATGGATGGCCAAGCTAACAAAAGGACACGGATAATAATGGTGCAAGAAGTCGGAGGGCACAACTGATATTGCAGAAAGAGAGGAGCACAATTAATTTGCAATATCTAAGAAGGGTACAACTGATAAAAATCCATCATCATATTTTCTATTTTTCATACCATTTGCTCTAGGTGTAAATCTCTCGATGGATATTATACTATGAGCGCAACCTTTGTTTTGTTTCTTGGTCTAAACTGTGGTGATTTCCATGATTTGCATGGAATCTCTCAAGGGGTTCATGGCCGTCCCTCAAAAGTGCAAGAGAACGTGTTGTTTAAGGCAAAAATATCACTCTCTTTTGATTGGGGCGGTTGTAGTAACCGCCGCACGTAATACTATACTAACTACGATTATTTTCGATGGTTTGAAACATTGTTTGCACATGCTTTTTTATTGGTGTTTTTCGCCGGTCGACAAAAGCCATCGCAAATAAGAACTGCACTTGCGGCGATCGAATTCTCCGGCAGTTGTTCAATGACCGCTGCAAATAATTACCGTCTTGCACGTATTTACGTCCGCTATAGACAATTACGAGGGAGCGTTGTTATTAGCCGCCGTTAGTGATCGCCACTAATTATCATATTTCCAGGAGCGTGAGAATGAGTTTTTGTTGCTAAGTATTTGCATCGAGTGGTAAGAATGTGTGCATGTGTCATTATTAGTTGATAAGCGGCCACGACCCTTCTGATCATTGTTTGCATCCGTTAGCTAAACATCCTTCTGTATAGAGGTCGTAGGAATCTCTGATTCACGTGAAATTTGAATGACATAATATAGAGAAATATTGATAAAATTCACGGAAGCAATTTTTCAAAAAAAATAAAAAATAGATGAAATAGCGGGGGAGGAGCCAAGTTAGCTCCCCCTATGGGGCAGCCTCATTTTACCCTATAAATAGAGGTAAATGGGGCTGCCCCCTTGGGGGAGCTAAATTGGCTCCTCCGCATCATTTTGTCCATTTTTTTTTTGAAAATTTCTTTTATAAATATTCATCACTATATTCCTATATTATGTTATTCAAATTTTGTGTGAAACAGAGACCCCTACAACCTCTATCCAGACAATCATTTTTTAACGGTAACAGAATTGCTGAAAACGACCCTTCTGGATGGAGGATGTAGGAATCTATGTTTTGCGTGAAATTTGAATGACATAATATAGGGATATATTGACGAAAATCCACGAAAGAAATTTTAAAAAAAATAAAAAATTGGGTGAAACACCACAAGGGAGCCAAGTTAGCTCCCCCTAAGGGATAACCACATTTTACCCACATGTGTGTGTATGTATATAGAGAGAGGACTTATCCAATGGCTATGTGTCCATTTGAGGTTTTTTAAGTATGCATGATCATATGTGGGATGATGATCTGATGATCTTATGATTCAAAGTAAAATTGGTTATTTTCTATTTCAACACTAATAAATGAGTTGCAATAACTGCTTACTACATGTTATTCGTAATTTAATTCTTTTTTTGAGTCTTAATTTTTTAAGAATGAATTTCTATTTTTAGCATTAAGAATGAGTTGCCAATTACGTATTCATGAAGATATTACGCAATTACGTTACTTATACTACTAAAAGTTACTTGCGTATACTAACAAATTACTTATCCTACTAAAGGTGTTACTAATGACAACACTAAAAGTTACTTGTCATATAAGATCTTTATATCATACCAAAATTACCAATGCTAAAGGTCTATGTTACAATTTTTTCAGTATTGCTGATCTTTCTCTTATAGTTACTGATACAAGTTATATGGCCTTTACTTACTTAAGTATGCTAACAAAATATTTATACTATGAAAAGTTTATGCATGGCAACACTAAAAGTTACTTATCATATAAGAGCTTTTTATTATACTAAAATTATTGATGCTAAAAGTCTATATTACAAAAAAAATTTAAGTGCGACTGATCTTTCTCTCATAGTTAATGATACAGGTTATATGACATTACTTACTTATGCATGCTAACAAATTACATATACTACGAAAATTATTATTGATGGCAACACTAAAAGTTACTTGTCATATAAGATCTTTTTATTATACCAAAGTTACCGATGCTAAAGGCCTATGCTACAAAAAGTTGTTAAGTGTTAATGGTCTTTCTCTCATAATTACTGATATTTCTCTTATTTTTATTGATACTATTAACATCTTCTGTAGCTTGTTACTCTCCTTTCAAAGAAATACTTATTGAAAATAAATGCTTCAATAATATGTTAAGTGATAATAATCTTTCCAATATTCTTACTGGTCATATTGTCTTGGTTACTTACATAATTGAATAAAATACTTAATTTTCGAAATGCATTAGTGATGACAACAATAAAGTTACTTGTCATAGATATTTTTTTAGCAAGTTAATGATGTTAGTTGCATGAATTACATAAATTTTGTTTAGGTGTTACTGGACTTCCAATCATCCATACAAATACGAATAGGACTTTTGTAGCTTGTTAATATCCTTTCAAAGAAATGCTTACTGAATATAAATGCTTCAATAATACAATTAATCACGTACAAAGGATACAAATTTGATCAATGAATTTATAAAACAATCATTGATAGTATAGATCCATCATTCTAAACATCATCTACAACACTAATTGATTCTGATGCATTAATTTTCATCCTTTCCTGAATTTGAAGGGAAATTTCTTGAATCATATCTAGTGTTTTCTTGTTACACAATTTGCATTGTCATTGCTTTGCTCCATACTCTTCACCTGTAGATTTCAAGCGATTTGTGCATCCATTTGATCTTCCGTCTTTCCGAGAGTTTTTTGGTCTAGCTACATTAAGATCTTTCACTTGAATATATGATTTATCCGTTTTTTTCGTTCATCTTGTGGTTGTTGGAGACATCAATACGCCTTTCTTTCATTCTTGACTTTGAAGAGAAAATAAAAAAACTTTAGTAATTCAGATAGACTCTCTAAAATTTATATCAAAGATTCAATGAATGTAACCTCATTTTTAAATGCTTTAGTAATTATCAGAAAAAGGCTAGTATTTTCCTACTTCATCGGTATTATTTATAAAAGAATCAGTATGGCAAACTTTAAGATTACTTCGATAATAAAATAAACAACTTCAGTAAGTGATAAGATATCTTTACTAACTATAAACTCATGGATAAAGGATTTAATGGTATCATCAATAAAAATAAGTGATGAAGTAAGAAAAAAAATTAAGTAAAAGATCATTAAGAGAGAGAGAGAGACATCAGTAACAATTAACAAATTGTTAGTAAAAAGAAGATAAAGACTCAAGTAATTAAAAATAATTATAAAAAACAAAACATGATAAGTAAGTAAAAAAGTTCAGTAATCTAAAGCACGCTTTAGTAATTATCAACAATTTAGTGGTAACTTTTGATACAATCTCAGTAATCTTATGATTTTTAAAACACTCTAAGATTAAATCATTGATTTGTTTCTCCGTATCCTCCGTAATTTCTCTCAAGATATAAGTAATATTTGATCAACTAACGGTAATAATGAAAACTGAAAATAATATAATTTTGGACCTGATCCTTCTGAGATAATGTTCTCATGATCCAAATACATTTGCAGATCATCCATTGTCATTTCTTCTGATATGAGCTTCTGACGATCCAAATACAAACACAAATCATCGATCACCATTCATTCTAAGATTTCATGATATAGATCCAGTCATATATCATCCTTGCAATTCTCACTATCTCATGATCCAAAAATGTAACAAACAAACAAATTTTGCTCTACAATCAAACAAATTCAAATTCAAAATAACCAAAAGAAGCAAATTTTTTCTACATACAATCAGTACCAAATAAAAACACGTAATAAAAATCTAATCAAAATGCAATACCTTACATTAGACAAAAACGATAGCCTCACATTCCAAGATCGATTGCCTTACTTTGAAAATCGCTAGATAAAAAATCATCATATCAAAAATCGTCAAATCAATCTCATCTCGTTGCAATACACGTTTCCATAAATGCGTACTAATTTAAGAATTGCTTAAACATTTCCGTTTTACAATTCTTTTCCATTCTAATTATGGTTCATATTTTTTAATGATTGCGAGATTGAAATCTTACGGTTGAAATTAGATGCTTATCAAAACTCAAATGTGCATTGGACACATTGGATAAAAATCCTAAATATGTATATATAGAGAGAGATGGTTGATCCTGTGAGAGTCAAAATATGTCAGAGCACTAAAAAAATTGAACTATAGTGATGGTTTTTTCAAAATCCGTCACTAAATTAGCCCTTGTAAAATATATAAAGATGATATTATTTGTTGCAAAATGATTTTTTCGTACTCAAAATTAGCAACGAATATCATATATATTGTTAATCATTAGGAACGATCCACATATCGATGCTTATTCATTGCTATTTTTCAAACTTCTAATTAATCGTCACTAAATTTTGAACTAAAAAAATAGCGACGATTAGTTGATATTTTGAAAAATAGTAATGGATAAGCGTCGCTATATGGACCGTTGCTAATGATATAACAATACATATGATATTCATTGTTAATTTTGAATACAAAAACTCATTTCGCAACGAATAATATCATCATTATATATTTAACAACAACTAATTTTGTGACAGATTTTGAAAAACTCCGTCACTATAGCTCAATTTTGTTGTAGTGGAGCATGAGAGCAGTGAATATACACCACTAGTTTATGTTATTCTCTCTCCTGTAATCAATGAGGTGATATGATATAATTTAGTGGCCCTAAATCACTGTTCTCTTGCTCTTACATATTTTGGCCCCTTGGGTAACTAACTTGGCTCCCCACGTTATTTCGTCCGTTTTTTTTGAAAATTTCTTCCGTGAATTTTCATCGGTATATCCCTATATTATGTCATTCAAATTTCGCACGAAACAAAGATGCCTACGGCCTCCATCCAGAAGGGGCGTTTTTAGCAATTATGTTACCGTTAAAAAATGACTGTCTGGATGGATGCCGTAAAGAGTCTCTGTTTCGCCCGAAATTTGAATAGCATAATATAGGGACATAGTGATGAATATTTACGGAAGAAATTTTCAAAAAAAATGAAATGGACGAAATTGCGTGGGGGGAGGGCGGGTTAGCTCCCCCCAAGGGGCAGCCCCATTGAACTATATATATGGGAAAAATGGGGCTGCCCCCACCCCATTTTTTGCAAAATTTTTTTATTTTTTTGGAAAAATATCACCATGTATATTTATCTCTATATCCCTCCTATATGTCATTCGAATTTTGTCAGAAATAAAGACTCCTACAACCTCCATCCAAACGTCATTTTTTTAACGGTCGCGGGATTTTTTAAATCAACGCTGTCTGCATGGAGGCCGTAGGAGTCTCTGCTTCTAACGAAATTCGAATGGCATATAGGAGGGATATATGGATGAATATACATGATGATATTTTTCAAAAAAATGAAAAACTTTGCCCAAAAATAGGGCAGGTCAGCCATGTTGGCTGCCCCCAGGGGGCAGCCCCATCAACCCATATATATATATATATATATATATATATATATATATATATATATATATATCTGTGTGTGTGTGTGTGTGAGGTAAATGGGGCTGCCCCCAGGGAGTAGCCAACTTGGCTACTCCCACCCCTATTTTTCTCTCATTTTTTAATTTTTTTGGAAAATAAAAATATGTATATTCATTATTATATCCCTCTCACATTCTATTAAAATTTCGTCAGAAAAAGAGACTCCTACGGCCTCCATCCAAACATGGTCGATTTAAAAAATCCTGCGACCGTTAAAAAAATGACGTCTGGATTGAGGGCTTAGGAGTCTCTGTTTCTGACGAAATTTTAATAGAATGTGAGAAGGATATAATGATGAATATACAAATTTTTATTTTCCAAAAAAATAAAAAAATGAGGGAAAATAGGGGTGGGAGTAGCCACGTTGGCTACTCCCTGGGGGCAGCCTCATTTTACCCTATATATATATATGGGAAAAGGGAAGCTACACCAGGGGTACAGCCAAGTAGCTACACCCGGTTATTTTTCTCATTGATTTTTGATTTTTTTTGAAGGAAACTTATGGGGGATTTAGTTAGTTTATTGTGTGGAATATGTGTTTCAAATCTCATGCAAAACAAACACTCCTAGCATGCCCATCTAGATATGGCCAATTTCAATAATTCTGAAACCGTTAAAATGTCATAACCTTGATGAGATGATATAAAAGTCAAATTTAGTTGAAATTGGTATGATATCATGGTGATATATAGTGATGTAAATCCCCCTAGGTTTCATTTCAAAAACACAAAAAATCAATGAAAAAATGGCCGGGTGCAGCTAGTTAGCTACACCCCCGGGTGCAGCTTCCCCAGTCCCTATATATATATATGTATGTGTATATATATATATATATATATAGAGAGAGAGAGAGAGAGAGAGAGGATGGGGAGCTTGTACCAAGGTGCATGTAATTTTACATGCACTGGAACTTATATCTTCTACATTTTTTACTTTTTTTGAAAAATACCACCATGTATATTCATCTATATATCCCTCCAATATGCCATTCAAATTTCGTCAGAAACAGAGACTCGTATGACCTCCATCTAGAACAGGTAATTTTAACGGTCTTAAAATTGATGTAATCGACCTGTTCTAGATGGAGGGCATAGGAGTCTCTGTTTCTGATGAAATTTGAATGGCATATTGGAGGGATATATAGATGAATATACATTATGGTATTTTCAAAAAAGTAAAAAATTGTGGAAGATATAAGCCCCGGTGCATGTAAAATTACATGCACTTTGGTGCAAGCTCCCCATGCTAATATATATATATATATATATATATAGGAAAGGGAGCCTATTTTGTGAAGTAGGTAACCTTACCTACTTCACATCTATTTTTAGCATTTTTTTATTTTTTGAAAAAATGCCACCGTAGATTTTCATAACTATATCCCTCTAATATATCATTCAAATTTCATTAGAAATAGAGACTTCTATACCTTCCATCCAAAACAGGTAAAATACAACAAATCTGTGACCGTTAAAAAATGATTATCTGGATGAAAGTTGTAGGAGTCTCTGTTTCTGACGAAATTTGAATGACATATTAGAGGCTATAGTTATAAAAATCCATGATGGTATTTTTCAAAAAAAAATATACTAAAATTAGAATGTGAAGTAGGTAAGGTTACCTACTTCACTAAGTAGGCTTCCTTTCCTCATATATATATATATATATATATATATATATATATATATATATATATATATGTATGGGTAAAATGGGGCTGCCCCCAGGGAGTAGCCAACTTGGCTACTCCCACCCCTATTTTTCCCTCATTTTTTTATTTTTTTGGAAAATAAAAATTTGTATATTCATCACTATATCCCTCTCACATTCTATTAAAATTTCGTCAGAAACAGAGACTCCTAAGCCCTCCATCCAGACGTCATTTTTTTAACGGTCGCAAGATTTTTTAAATCGACCATGTTTGGATGGAGGCCGTAGGAGTCTCTGTTTCTGACGAAATTTTAATAGAATGTGAGAGGGATATAATGATGAATATACAAATTTTTATTTTCCAAAAAATTAAAAAAATTAGGGAAAAATAGGGGTGGGAGTAGTCAAGTTGGCTACTCCCTGGGGGCAGCCCCGTTTACCTCTCTCTCTCTCTCTCTCTATATATATATATATATATATATATGGAAAAGAGAAGCTACACCAGGTGGTGCAGCTAATTAGCTACACATGGCTATTTTTCTTATTGGTTTTTTATTTTTTAAAGGAAACTTATGAGGATTTACTTAATTTATTGTGTGGAATATGTGTTTCAAATTTCATGCAAAACAAACATTCCTAACATGCTCATCTAGATATGGTCAATTTCAATAATTCTGAGACCGTTAAAATATGATACTCTTGACGGAGATGATAGAAATGTCAAATTTAGTTGAAATTGGTATGATATCATGGTGATATATGGTGATTTAAATCCTCATAAGTTTCATTTCAAAAACATAAAAAACCAATGAAAAACATGGTCGGGTGCAGCTAGTTAGCTACACCCCTAGATACAGCTTCCCCAACCCCATATATATATATATATATATATATAGAGAGAGAGAGAGAGAGAGGGGGAGAGAGAGAGAGAGCAGGGGGCATGAGAGCATTGATCCTGCACCACTAGATTCTTCTCTCTCCTAGTTGATTGAAGGAGGAAAAAGATGAGTAGAATCCCTCTAATGGGCAATTTCTACAAATCGAGAAATTTACATACGTAATTCTTTTAAGTAGAGGTACTCATGCAATATTAAAGTTTATCAAATGGGTGTTAAAGAATGTAGCACACCATTCATTTGCTTCAAAGATGAGAGTCAATTAATAAAAAAAATTGCAACACAACTACAAGAAAATTGGACCTAAGGCAACGAATAATTTGAATATTCGTTGCTATATATTCCAATGTTAACAATATAACAACGAATATTATTCGTTGCCAAATGATCTTCTGTACTTGTAATTAACAACGAATATCATATTCGTTGTTAAAGACCCATATAACAACGATTTTTTCGCTGAATTATTCGTTAAAATTTACGCTAATCGTTGCCATATTTAGCAACGATTAGAAGAAAACGGCAATGAATAATCGTTGTTATATGATTCGTTGCGGGGAATATAGTAACAAATACCAGTATTCATTGCGAATTTAAAGAAGCAAGCAATGAATAATATTCATTGTTATATATTTAGCTACGGAAGATATGACAACGAATATTAAATTATTCATTACCTTAGGTCAATTTCCTTGTAGTAACGGGTCAATGGCAAAGGGTTAAGAGAACTCTTAATCACATATCCCACCATAATTTCAGGGAATTATTTTAAAAGCAGTTGAATAAATTTAAGCATTAGATTCCTTATTTACTGAATGGGAATAAGGGATTTTATTTTCTATACTCTTTCACTTATTTTTGAAAAAAAAATGATATGTATTAGAAAAAAATTTGGGAAGAAGGAGAATAATTATTTCAGAAATAAGAAAAGTAAAAAAGACCATTCAGATTATCTTTTCTTATTCTCACATTAAACAAGTCCTAACAATTTGAAAAAAGCTCGATAGGTATTAATGTTTAAGAATTATGTTAGTGTAGAAATCGAGTCTACTCTCTCACTCTCTAATTCCATTGTTTTGTCCTTGCCGTTTATCTCTCTCATGATTGGTGGTAGGCAAGAAAAAGAATCATATTCTTTTTATACCTATTTTATTTTGAAATTCGTATTCATATTCGTTTTAAAATGGATGTGGATATGAATATCACTTTGACCGTCGCTAATATTCGTATTCGTATCCATATATTCATTTTTGTACATAAGTATAATAACAGATTTATATTATAGATGTGTTACAACATTTTATAGTTGCATTCATCATTGTTGATATAATTAGTATGAAATCACTATATCTATATATCTATTTTATGTATAAAACATCCAAAACATATATATTTTGGTTAATCTATTAAATATTCATATTATTATTCGTATTTGATTCGTATTCATTTTACATTCGTATTCATTTTTAAAGATATGATAATACATTTTCCACATCCGTCAATATTCCTATCCATATTCATATTTTAAAATGGATAAAGATATGATTATACCTATATTTGTATCCGCATCCGATTATTTTCATCTCTAATTGATGATGGTCGTGAAAGAGGTAGGCCCCTCTCAGCATCCGCAAGTCAAAAACACACAAACACCACCATTACCATTACCATAATGGAGCTCTCTCTATCTTCAAACCCCCCATTTTCTCTCTCCCTTCTTTCATAAGGTTAGGGCCTTAGGGGTCCACCTCGTTTTTCCATTCTTCAACTGTTTTCTTTTCTTTAGTAATTTTTGACTCAATCACAAAAAAGAAATCAAAAGCTTGGGATAAATATCAAAAAATTCATGACAAAAATACACCGTTTTTTAAGAACATGAATTTCAGCATTATAACACTTGCGAAATTCCTTTTTTAAATTATATGATAACTATTCATGAAATAATTATTCCACTTCTAATATGTAATTGTTACTATTTATCTCCCAAATGAGGATGCATTTTCCAAAATAGCTAACACTTGTTCCACAATAATGTTCACTTATTTCACATTTGTCAAAGGTTTCAAAACGAACAAGGAATAATAGGACCTCCTCTTACTCCACTTTTGTCTCCTAAACACAATAAAAATATGAAGAGGTAATAAACACCCTTATTCATTATTCCACATCCTTATTCCACATTCCTTATTTCCTAAGTGGATGCAAACCTACATGATTTTTTTGTGCATGCTAGACTATTATTGATTGAAATCATAGGAGCATCTATGCAAACATGAATTTTACTTGGGTATACAAGTAATCAACTAAAATCATTTAAAATACAGGATCTATGCACCAAGATATCTATAAACTTTGCCAATCACAACCAAATCCCTATAAACTTCTTATCTACGCCATGATCCATTCTAACTTACTAACTCTTATACCATAATGCGTGTGGTTGACTTCCATTTATTTGATCATTAAATTAAATGGAATTTACTAAAAAGATGATATATATACCTTTTATGCTTAATTAATAATAAAATAATATCCTTTTTCTTTTCTCCTCTTCTTCCCTCCAAACCCACAAATCAAGAAGACAACCACTTGTTGCTATGTCATTGGTGGTGGATCGAGCATCCATTGGGTGGTGCGGAGACAACGACATGCCCGTTGCCATAGAGTGGAGAAGGGGAAATGCACCCTCACGACTTTGACTATAAGGACGGGAGAGGAGCAGATGGAAACACGATCGAGGATGGTTGGGGTGGGTGAGGAGCGGCACACTCGAGGCATATGGTCACAACTTAAAAGAATTGTGGGGGATTTGAAGACTGGGCCTCATGTGGTTGTTCACTGGAGATCGGAGCGGCGGTGAAAAGGACCTTGGGAACTGTCTACTGACCCTCGAGGTCAGCAGAGCAAGGCTCGCACGAGTGCCACCCACCCATGAAGATGATTGATGGCAAATGTTGCATGAAGAGCGAAGGACGTGATGTTGACCATGAAGAAGGTAACCATTGAGGAGGACATACCAATGGTAGAGATACCTAGTTGAGGCGATATTCTCCCAGGTTTGTTACGAAGGCATTGTCCACTCACTTCTCCAATGACATTCATAATTTTCTTAGGGGGAGGGGAGTATGTGCGTGCTGTAGGGTGGGGGGAAGGGGGTGTTTGTGGTGATAATAGAAGCAGGAGGGTCGGGTAGACGAGAGGGTGTTAGGAGCGAAGATGACGATTATGGCGACCGAGAGGCGGTGTTGAGGAAAAGAGATGGATGGGGATGAGTGGATCACGACTAGAAAACATCTCAGATGATACGAGAATAGGCGACGATTGGAAAACCACTGTTCCCTATGCTCTCCGAGGGGACATGCTGCAAATCGTTTGTGCCCTTTGGTTCATGGAGGGGGATGGTTTCCTGTGCATTTCCCATTCCATATGACATGATGGGATTGTTGCAGTGGTGGCCTCCCCCTCTGGTGTATGTGCCCCCTATTGAATGTCCCAAAAATTTTAAATTTTTAGATGGGATGGTCACTAAGAGGAACAGAAAATCGATTATGCTCCCGCTAACGTATCTACTCCTTCCGGAATCTTAGGTGTCAAGGTGTGGATCTCATATAGATAAGAAAAAGAGGGGGCTCCGAAACGCAATTTAGTAAATATCGTCAAGGCTATTATATTCGCGATTAGAAGATGGGGTCGCGAACCGGACGACAACGTTTTGGCCCCACGGGTTCACTCGTCTCCCTCATTTCCCAAAAGTGGTAGGTCGTTGGATACCGGAGAACCGCAGCGCCTCGTTCCCCAATCGGACAATTCCGAAGAGGAGTTCTAGTGGATCCTCCAGGGACAAAAAAGAAGTGAGAATGCCTCCGAAGAGGAAAAGGATACGGCTCGTCTGTCTACGGAACAAGATTTGCCCCGTATGTGCATCTAAATTCTAGTCTTCGGGCTAATCTTGATCCTTCTAATGAACCCCCTTTCGACACCCCCTTGACTCCACTTTTCTATTATAGAAGAAAGGAGCATCTAATTCTAAAATAAATAGAAGTTATCATTAGCTAATTATTACATTATTTATTAATCTTTCGTTAGAATGTCATAATGAAAAATACAATTCCATTATTCTGATCCTAATTCCAATATTTCGTTTTAGTATCTTCTATTCTATTCTTTTTCGGCCCGCATTTCTATTCTCCCAAATTTGATCTTAGATCTACTCGATGCGCCCAAGCACATTCATTGAGAGAATGGGGCAGCTGCGGATTCCGAATTCCTCTCTCCGCCGATTCCGAATTCCTGCATCAAGAAGGACCTCTCTTAATATCTTGGCCGCTAGCTCACTTAGTAGAAGACAAGGCTAGCTGTCATAACTGCTTGACCACGCCATATCATAGTTAGTTAGCATGGGCACATAGTGCAAAGAGCTAGCCCTTTCTGTACTCTGACGATGCGTCTGATAGGTAGAGAGCATACCTCTGTCTCACCTAAACAAAGGAAAAAGAGGTCGTCAGAGAGAGCTTATCTAGTGGGTGGTGAGACCGGGGCAGAGAAAGAGTCAGAGATGAGGAAAAGGCTCGAGCCTCCTAGGAAGTCACAGACATAGAGGGTTTGTGTCTATTACCAGTCCTTCCCCCTGAGTTAAGACCCATCATTCAGATAGATGGCGGTAAACTAATGAGTTCCGATATTAATGAACTCTATAGAAGAGTTATTTATCAGAATAATACTCTTACTGATTTATTAACAACAAGTAGATCGACACCAGGGGAATTAGTAATGTGTCAAGAAAAACTAGTACAAGAGGCTGTGGATACGCTTCTTGATAATGGGATTCGTGGACAACCAATGAGGGACGGTCATAATAAAGTTTACAAGTTCTTTTCAGATGTAATTGAAGGCAAAGAGGGAAGATTTCGTGAGACTCTGCTCGGTAAACGAGTCGATTATTCGGGGCGCTCCGTCATTGTCGTGGGCCCTTCGCTTTCATTACACCAATGCGGATTACCTCGAGAAATAGCTTTTCCAGCGGCGGGACAGAGACGGACCTGATCGGGAGATTCTCAATCACTGCCGGCTAGATGAGAAGGTCTGTGTGATCCCAGCACGTACTGTGGAAAGTGCCCTTCTATTTACTCTTGTTTAATATATTAGCTGAATGCACGTCTTTGAAAGAAATGAAAAGAGGCCCGAGACCTCAAGTGAAAGGTGTTTACGCGTCTACTTTCTTTGCGCCAGGAAAGAGCGGCACGTATCAGCTGCTTCGCACCCAGGGAGACCACTTCGCACCCCCTTTCTATCTAGTTCTAGGTTCTTCATTTTATCCAGCTTACTTTTCTTTCTTTCCAGTCGAAGTCCCACTATGGAATCCTAGGAAAAAGACCCTTCCACTTCGCCAAAAACCTACAAGCAGGCATGAGGTCAGTCTTAATATATAGGTCAATAAATGCTACAAAATCAGCTACTAAAGCAGAAGAAGAGTCTCCAAGCTCGAGGGGTCGACGAACTCCGAAACTCAAAGAATCTTTCCGCGGCCTCCCCTGCCACTCTTTCCTTTTCTGAGACTGAGTCTAACTAGGCGGCTGGAAAAAAAATCAGAAGAGAGAGAAGTAGTCAAGCGCCAGCAGAGATCAGACAAGAGAGGGGGGGGGTGTCGGGATTGAGTCAAAAGAAGAAGTGAGCGAGCTTATTATGTAGAAAGAAATATATATAACAATCGGGAAACCTCGACGCGAGTCTCAAGAGAGATGCTGCGATCATCCTGTCTTATCATGTACCCCACTGATGCCATTTGGGTGCTAGAAGAATCCGAAGGGGATGGCTTCAATCGTCACCTTTGCATTTCCGTGTCTGTCCCAAGAGAAGTGGTGTCAAAGTTTATCTATCTAGAGGGGACAATCACCATTGATTGTCCCATCTAAGCACATAGCTCATTAGTGTCATTTGGTGCTAGAAGCACACAAAGGAGACATTAATCCCCTCGAAACTTCTGTCTTCGTCCCAAGAGAAGAGGAGATTGCCTTAATCTAGTCAAAAGGGATGGTCGCCATCTAAGGAGACCAGGGACAAGACATTACAATCGTCCACTCTGAGCGCGTTAAATAAAAATATCTATTCAAAATCAAAGGGGGCAATTGCGATCCTTACTTCTAGATTGAATGAAGGGGACGAGACCACGATTGTCCCTTCAAGTTGGATTATTGAAATGATTAGATTAACCCAAACACATTAACCCAATAAAAGTTAAATTGCCGGCAATGATTGTCGATTATTGATGTGGTTAGATTAAATTAAATATATTAATTAATAATAATTAAATTGACAACAATAATGGTGGTGTAAAATGGAGAAAGATTACATGGGTTGTGAAGTAAATGGTATAAAAATTCCTAAATACAAAATGGGTGACCACATAATATTTGCATATTCTAAACAGCTAGTTTTCATTGTTTCGCTTCTTGGCTGTGAATGTTGTAAATTTTTAGTACGACCTAAAGGTTAAAAACAACATTATTTGATTAATGAAAGTTGGGAAAACTTGACGTGAAATGCTATACAATGCGAATTTCGTCACTTCTAGGTTCTCATGATCGACGAAGTCCTCGTTTCTACTCTCCCAGAGAACGGAAATCCTTCTGACCGTGAAAGCTACTAAACTAGTTGATGACAGGCAGGCTTCCTTCCCTCTTTATTCCCTTCCATGATGAATAGGAAAACATACGGATCATTAAAATAATACTACCGATTTCCTTTAATCATCAAATTAACAATATCATAGCTGAGCTAGAGAGGTTTTAATTTAGGTTCGATAAGGTCAAACCATTGGTTTGGGTCGATAGACTTGTTGATCGGTATAAAATAGGACGGTCAATTTTTTAAAATTCGAATCTACTAAATGAAAGAAGATTCTGAAATAACCCTTTTATCTCCATCACATTATTTTTTTATTTATAGCTCAGAAACCATCAACGATCCATAAATTCTATGCATGTCAAAGTCAGAAGGCATGGAGAAGCTTTTCAAGTTTAACACTAAAAGATGATTTAAATGATAGACACGATCACTGCGGACAAATGACTTCCACGTAGAAAAGTTAGATATACATGCAGATATATGTATTATATTATCTTACGAGATCTTACGAGAACATGAGAATAATAAATCTCGACAATTACATTCTCCTCGTCTCTCTTATCCTCTAATCAATCAGGAGAGAGATAACAAAATCTAATGGTCCAGAATCATTGTTCACATGCTCTCACAGTTTTTGGTTCTAATATGATTAGTCCTCATTATCGTATTTGTAAAAATTTAGAATATTGATATGGAGATGAATAATAAGTTGTATTACAATATCCTTAACCATCATATACAAATAAAAAAAATGCAAAAATTCATATCAGATACATATAATAGAAAAAATAATTTATAGACTAATTTATATATACGTGCATTATAGGTGTTTTTAATGAAGCACGTATGCGAAATATATTTATTTCATGATAATTTATATTATATAAAGAAGGTATAAATTTGTGTTTATTTATAAATTACAAATAAATTACAACATGTAAATGGATATAAGGAATAATGATCGAGTTACGTTTGTTTATATTCAACTAATCCAATTGATAGAATAATTGATTTCTGAAGGATTAGTGATGTTAAGATGCATTAAATTCTAACAATTTGTTCTGCTCAACCCAGTTGAAGAATTATTTCTTCGCACTATCTACAAGAAGGACGAGCAAAGCCCGTTATCGTACCATACCGTACTAGCATGTGGATTTCGTTGTCGGATCAACGAGCCAGGCATGGGTGGGTGGGTGTCCCTTGCTGGGGGCACAAAAAGCATCATCTCTACCTGAAAAATAATTCCTTCTTGGGTAATTTGATATGTTTATCTATGGGATCTGTTTGTACTGACTGTATAGTATAAATTCCCTAGGATTAGGGGGTTTTCTGTATCCTATATATTTTCTCTTTCTCCACATATATGGTGCGTTCAGTTCAATAATAAATAAGAATAAGGGCGAGGGATAAGCTGGAACAAGGCACTATTCTTGTTCGGCTGGAAGGATAGGAATAAAGTGGAATAAGGATATGACTACTGGTTGAATAAGTTCGAATAAGAGTATAAAGAGATGCACATGGGGGAATAACCATACATAGAAGGAAAGGGGGAAGGAAGGGAATAACATCCTATTTTTATATATCTGTATCTGAGGGTTCATCTGCATTCACATTTTATATCAGGTGGTTCGTATCCCTAATAATCAATATCTGAGCGGAGACGACACCGGATCGTGCTCGTTCCCAATAACTGGCATCATAGAAAAGACGATATTGGGTCGTGTCCCAACAACTGGTGTCAGAGCAGAAAGATATCGTGTCGTGTCGCAAAAACTGGTATCAGAGCCGGGTTCAACATTGTTGAGGGGATACGATGCGACGATTAGAGCGAGGTTTGATGTCGAGGAAACGACGCGATGCATCAGATGTGCAATCCTCAGAAACTGCGATATGGCAGTCTCTTGGATAAATCGACCTGAGATGTCAAAGAATACTACTAACAGTGGCTGGTAGAAGATCGTGCAAGGTGGCACGTTGAAGGTATCGATCGACGGGTGTATCACCCAGAGGCGGTGAGTTCCTGCTAACGAGAACTGTAGAAGATGAACATAACCAAGTACAAACTCAAGATGATGAAGAAATCATGATGGAATTCAGTTCAAGGAGGGGATTGTTAAGAATTAGAAGTCATAATAGGATTGTGAATCATAAAGAAATATGACTCCTAAGCCTAATAGTAATTGAGTTGTATTCTATTTTTAGTCCTAATAGAAATATGACTACAGGTTTGTAATTAAACTATATATAGAGGGGTGGAAGCATTGCCTCAACACCACCTCCAAGAACAATCCAACCCCTAGAGAGAAGGGGGAGAGGGAGAGAAGAGAGAGAGAGAGAACGATGGAACGAAGAGAGTTCTACTCGTTCGTCTTATAGTGACCTTTTCTTCTTATATCTAGTTGTTCTTTTCTTCACGTGCTTCTGTGGTGGTGGTCGATTGTGCATCCGCTTCTATATTTAGGGACGTTCATATCCCCAACAACCGGTATCCGAGAGGAGATGATATCGGCGGGTCATGTTCTCATCATTCTTGAGGCTATTCCCTAGACAAGCACCCCCACAGTGAAAAATGACCGCTGTCTTACAAGGACGTAGCCCCATTACGAGTCAAACTTGTAAATCCATGTGCGTGTTGTTTACTTCTCTGTGATTGTATTTGTTTGTTTTTGTTACTCGCAACAATTGATCTGAACCAACACATCGGTGGATTACACCAATATCTCAAAGATTATGGGTTCAAAAGATCGACCTGGTCTGATTTTTTAAACTTCAATGAAAAAGTACCACTAAATGGTATATTTTGAGAATTTATCTATGTGAAACATCTTTGGGCGACAACCATAAAAGGTAGGTGAAATACTTGTCAACTTGAGAATGAATGTGTTTTCAACAAATTTTTTTGCTTTCATTTCGACGTATGAGGTAGGCAGCTGTCCTTTTCTTTTCTTAGGGATCAAAGGAAGTAATATTCAACATCATTTTTTTCTCTCCCTCCAAATATTTGTCTTAATATGCTCTTGACTCCGAAGATTCTCTTCTCTTGAATTCCCTCCTCTCCTTCCAAACAAAGGGAAGGAGAAAAGGACACAGAAGGCCGTATGGATCACAAGTCATAACCAACACCTAATTGCAATTTGCAATTAAGCAGAGGAGGAGGAGGAGTGGGTAGAAATGGGTCAATATGGCAGAGATAGTGTGGTGGTGATGATGGAGAAGATGGGACCATACACAATTTAAACTCCAAATTGACCCACCCAATACACTAGTTTTAATTAACACCTTAATTGACCCATCAAAGACCAACACCCAACATATCCTTTTAGCAAACCAAGAATTAAAGAAAGGGGGTAGAACAGGAAAGAAAGGCGATGGAGGAGAGAGAGAGAGGGAGGAGGAGACTATTGTATTGTATTGCTGGAGGTGCTGTTACCTGTTCCTCCTCCGCCTCCCACTTTCAAGTTTCAACTCCATTGAGATTGCCCCCTTTTTTTCTTTCTTTAATCTTTGTTGCCTCCCCTCCTGAACCACTTCGAAAAACCCACCTTAGCCCCTTTCTCTCTCAAGAACTGGAGCAATGTCGATGACATGGTCTCTCTTTCTCTCTCTAGAACAGGGTCCAAAGGCAGTGGTCGTAGACCATTAATATAATCAAGCAGACCAGTAGTCCATTAATATAATCAATCAGACCAGAACAAAAAACCCATTTCCCTCTTTCCATTGCTTTTTGCTCCACCACAGGGGCTCCACACCAAGCTTTCATCTCCCCCTCCTCTTCCCTTCAAAGTCCAGTTCTTTCCTCCTCTTGTTGTTGTTCTTCCACTCTCTTTGTTCGTATTTTTATCTCCCTCTTTTTTTTTTGAAAGAAAGAACCTTCCTTTTTTGTCTCAGCATTTGGGTTTGCCCATTTCAGCGACTGGATACTCCCGATTTTGTGGGTTCTCTCGGTCTTTTGGGCTGCTGGTGACGTTTCCCCCGTTTGGGTACCTTGTTTTTGTCCAAGTCTGTGTTGGGTATCTCCATTCTTGAGGGGGCTTAGATCTGCTGGACACTGGTCGCTTCATGGGAGGTCAGATGGGGTCTTTTCTCGGAAAGGTCAGATGAAGGTTTTGCATTTTCTGTGGTTTCTGCCGTCCTGATTTGTAGCTTGTTTGGGATTTATGTAGTTAGTTTGAAGGGGAGGAACCCGTGCTTTGTGGGTTCCCATGATTTGGCCTTGAAACTGCGATATATGATGCGAAGTCACCAGAGAGCACATTACAGGGTTGAGGGCTTTCTTGGGTGGCTGAGGTTCTTGTCCGTTCTGAGCTTGTTCTTCCTGTACCTGCTCATGGTGCAGAACCTGAGGGATCCGCCATCCCGGAAAAATTCTCCTGAAGCACCCTTGTAGAGATTCAAATGCCGTTGTAGTTGTGCAGCAACATGGGGAATAGCACCTCTCGCGTTGTCGGGTGCTTTGCGCCATTCAGCAATGACAAAGAAGGGGTTGATTTGGAGTTCCTGGAGCCACTGGATGAAGGGCTGGGGCATTCCTTCTGTTATGTCCGACCCATGATTGGTGACTCCCCAGCCTTAACTCCATCGAACTCGGAGCGATTCTTGGTGGATTCGAGTGCATTTGATGTAGATATGAACAATGGGTCATTCAGAAAGGAACCTGTTGAGGATGTTCCATCAGGTTTACCGAGACCCATCAAGAATTTCCCCGAAACCACATTTAAGACGATATCCGGTGCTTCGGTCAGTGCCAATGCTTCGACTCTCCGAACAGGGAACCCGGACTTATTGGTCCTAGGTGATTCCCACGAACCGGCTGCATCATTCGAGAGCACGTCCTCATTCTCCTCAATTCCCTTGCAGCCAGTCCCTCGTGGTTCCGGACCTCTGAATGGATTCATGTCAGGGCCTCTAGAGAGAGGCTTCACCTCAGGACCATTGGAAAGAGGGGGAGGTTATATGTCAGGTCCTTTGGACAGGGGATCCTTCATGTCCGGGCCTCTGGATACCGACAGGAACAATTTCTCGGCTCCTCTCGGATATAGCAGGAGGACCAATCTTGGACGTCTCATGCACATTATGGGCCGACCGATGAGAAGTGCATTCTCCAAGACCTTTTCCAAGCATCCTTCCAGCTCTAGTTGGTTGCATCGATTCCTCGTGCGATCAATGTCACAGTTTGCTTGGCATCCCAAAGATGCAAGGTCTAGAACCGGAATTACACGGAACTCCTCCGACTTAGGGACTTCTGAAAGTGAATATGGTATTTCACAGAACTTGCAATGGGCACATGGAAAGGCCGGTGAAGACAGGGTTCATGTTGTGCTATCCGAAGACCAAGGTTGGCTGTTTATTGGGATTTATGATGGTTTCAGTGGGCCTGATGCTCCTGATTTTCTCATGAAGAATCTTTATAAGGCCATAGATAAAGAACTAGAAGGCTTGCTCTGGGATTATGAACGAAAAGATGGAAATGAGTCAACTACCATTGACTGTCTTGATAGAGATGATGTTAAGAAGCCGACCACTTCTCCCAAAGAAGAGTATATGTTGTCACAACCCTCCCCTGACGTAAGGCTGTATACCAATGAATCCATTGCCTCCCACTTGAATAAATGTGAAACTGTGAGGAAAACTGAGCACAAAGCTTCTGAAAGTGAGGCAGTAGAACACATGGGCTGTGGTGATAAATCAAAAGATACCAAGGAAGTATACAAAGTTCCAAAGGGAGAAAAATGTACGGGCCATGAACATGATAAAATGGAAGCAAGACAGAATTGTGTTGCAGATTCAATCGAGAACAACACCAGCATAGCTGAACAGGCCATCCTTGCGGAAAATAATCGTCTTATGCAGTCCTCAAGTAGAGGAAGAAGAAGCATGCGGCTTTTCGAACTTCTTCAAATGGAATTGATGCTCGACTTAGATAAGGATAAGCCAGGTGTTAAAAGTAGAAGGATGACTTCCTGCAGCTTGCGGACAAGTGCAACCGAGGAGGAGCAGTACTTCGGAGAAAGCTTAAGATTGCCTCATCTTGTATCATGCTCCTCCGGTAGATATTCTGGTGCAGAACTTGATAAAGGAGATAGAGCAAGTGATGGGGTTTTGATTCAGGATTTGAATGATCCGAAATCACGAACAGTTGCTTCTTTTTCTGCTTCTGGACATAAGCAGATGATGAAGCGCTCAGTGATTGGATCCAAGTTGAGAGGACTGTACATGAAGCAGAAGTCGTTGCGAAAAAAGTTATTTCCTTGGAATTATGATTGGCACAGAGAACGGGGCCAAATCAATGATGATCAAAGAACAAGCTATTCGGGTGCTGCAATTAGGAGGTGCAGATCAGGGCCTGTGGATCATGACGAGGTACTATCTGCAATGTCACGAGCTCTTGAAACTACTGAGAAAGCCTACATGGAAATGGTGGAGAAGTCTCTTGATAGGAACCCTGAGCTTGCATTGATGGGCTCATGTGTTCTAGTGATGTTGATGAAGAATCAAGATGTATATGTCATGAATCTTGGCGATAGCCGTGCGATATTGGCACAAGAGAGGCAAACCGATTGCCACAATAACCATATATCTAAAGATGATTCAAGGACACGGAACAGATCCAAGGAGCCTCTTGTTCGCATTGAACTGGACAGGATATCGGAGGAATCCCCCGCGCGCAATCCAAACAACAAACTGGGAAGCTTCAACAAGAACAAAGAGGTTTCCCTATGCAGACTAAAGTTGAGGGCTCTTCAGCTGTCCACTGATCATAGTACTAGTGTTGAAGAGGTCAGTAGTGCATGCTAGTTTCTCATATGTTTAGAACAATGATTAATGTTCTTTAATGTACTTATTTATCCGATTCCCCATTGCTGATTATTATTTTACCGATATCATTACTTTACCTTGATAGTTTTCACCAGAAAATTGTTGTTGTCTATGGAAGCATGTTCTAAACCGACTTTTTGCTTACTAATGCAGTGATGTATTGATTCTGAGAAGTGATAAAATGGCATGCATAATTTATTTTTCAAAGTTGTCAAGCTCTTAATATCATCATTTTTTGTTATCATCATTTTTGTTACATAGTAAGTGCGGCAGTGCTATTTCAGTTGATGAGACTAGAAATGTAATAAATGAGAAGCTTGAGGTTTAGACACATGCATTAGAAACTAAAGGATTTCGTTTAAGTAGGCCTAAGATTGAAGATATGGAGTACACTTTTGATGAAAGTAGTGATGAATGAATTGAGGTGAATATTGAAGAAGATAACATCCAGAAGAAAGATTCTTTTAGATACTTGGGATATATTTTGCAACATGATGGGGAAATTGATGGAGATGTTATTCATAAAATAAATGCATGTTGGCCAAAGTTGAGAGGAGCCTCTATTGTGCTATGTGATAAGAATTTTTTTTGTGAAAATCAAATAAAAGTACTACAAAACTGCCATGAGACTAGCTATGCTTTATGGATTTGAATGTTGGCCTGTAAACCATATAAATGACAGAATGACAGTAGCAAATATAAAATTCTATAGTGGATGTGGGGTCATTTACGAAAAGCTGGATTCGAAATGATGTGAACAGATTGAAAGTTGATGTAGCTCCGATAGATGATAAGATGCGCAAGAACCTTTTAAGGTGGGTTGATCATTTGCAATGGAGGTTGGTCGGTGCACTAATTAGAAGATGCGAGAGTTGGGATGTTGAGCTAAGAGAGGGCAAGGAAGGCCCACGATGTGTTGGAAGGAGACTATCTAAAGGGATCTTAGTTATTTGGATTTAAATCCGAGAATGGCCCAAAATAGATCTTAATGGAGAGTGAAAATCCATGTAGCTGACCCTACTTAATGTGGGATAAGGTTTTGTTATTGTCGTTGTAGTAGCAAGTGTGGCAGTTACTAAGAAATTTGAATTCTTTTTTGGTCGCAGGATGTTATCTCGATTTTATTGTTCATGTACCCACTTAATGGTCTAGTGGTAGTACAGTGTGTCTACCACACTAAAGATCAGGGTTCAAATCCCACTCTTGCAGGGGTTGCATTAGGTAGTCGACGACCATTATAAAAAATAATCGAATCTTTCAACATGGATTTGAGCAAGAATCCATGTAGCCGACCCTACTTATAGTGGGAGAAGGCTTAGTACATTTTATGTAATTTTGAAACATCCTACTTAATTGTGGGAAAAGGCTTTGTTGTTGTGGTACTCTGAAACAAAATTTATAGTAAATTAATTGTATAGTTATACGGTTTTATACAGCGAAAAACATTCTTGCTTGAATGAAATAAAAAGCAAAATGACGTGTGCTATAATTTTTAGGGATTTTATCACTTGTGCCCCTCCGAGATCTCGCAATATCAGTTATGCCCCTATCTTTTTGGTAATATCAGTTGTGCCCCTCACTTCTTTCTCCGTCATCAGTTGTGCACTTCCGTCAGACTGACCGTCAAAAAATTAAAATAATCATAGTTTACTCAAACCATGGTGTAGTTAAGAGGGGTATTATGGTCAAAATAAAATCAAAGGAGGAGGAGGGTTGGGGAGGAGGTGCAAGGCTGCGGAGGAGGTGCGGGCTGGAGCGTGGGCGGCGGGGGGCGGGGGCCATGGGAGGTGTGTGGCTGCGTGAGGAGCGCAGGCGGCAAGGGCCGGGGGCGACGCGTGCAGGGGAGGGGCAGGCGCGGCGCGGTGCAAGGACCGGTTCAGCCTGGCGCTCCTCTCCCCTCTGATCCACGTGAACGACCTCCGCAAGCACGGGGTGACCCTCTACCACATGATCGATAAGCCCCGCCAGCACGTGCCTGACGTGCCCGTGGTGTACCTCGTGCGGCCCACCCCCGACAACCTCTCCCTCATCGCCCGCGACGCCTCCCTCCCCCTCTACAACTCCCTCCACCTCAACTTCTCCTCCTCCGTCCCCCGCCCCCTCCTGGAGGACCTCGCCGCCTCTACCCTCAGATCCGACTCCGTCCACCGCATATCGCGCATCATGGACCAATACCTCGAGTTCGTTACCCTTGAGGACGACCTCTTCTCCCTCGCCCAACCCGACGTCTACGTCACCATGAACGACCCCTCCGCCGGCGACCGCGAGATCGAGGAGATCGTCGAGACCGTTGCCGCAGGCTCTTCTGCATCCTCGCTACCCTTGCTGTTGTCCCCGTCATTCGCTGTGCGCGGGGCGGCCCGACAGAGATGGTCGCTGCAGCTCTTGATACCCGCCTCAGGGATCACCTTGTTACCAAGAATAATCTCTTCTCCGAAGCCGACAGCCTCGGGAGCTCCTTCCAGAGGCCGGTCCTCTGCCTTTTTGACTGCAATTTTGAACTCGCAGTCGGGATCCAGCACGACTGGAGCTATAGAGTGCTTGTTCATGATGTGCTTGATATGAAGCTGAACAAAATCCAGAAGAAATCGAACGTGCAGTCGTACGAGCTCGGGAGCTCGGATAGCTTCTGGGTGTCCAATGGCTGGTTGCCCTTCCCGAAGGTTGCAGAAGAGATCGAGATCCAGCTGAGTAAGTATAAGCAGGACGTGGACGAGGTGAACAGGAGGACGGGTGGGACGGATGGTGCGGAATTCGACGGGACAGACTTGATTGGGAACACTAAGCACCTGATGAATGCAGTGAATTCCCTCCCGGAGCTTAGGGACAGGAAGAATTTGATAGATAAGTAACTGCTGGTATGAAGAATCTTCTCTCAGGTGGGAGGCAGCTTGCCTTGACCCGCACGGTGGAGAGGGGCAGCGCGGGAGAGGGGCAGGCGCGACGCGGGGCGGGGGCGGAGGTACGGAGGTGCGGGGAGCTCGGGGCAGAGCTGGGAGGAGGTGAGTGCTGGGGAGAAGTTTCGGCCGGAGAGGGAGAAGGAGGAGGTTGGAGGAGGAGGAAGAGGATGGGGGAAGAGGAGGAAGAAGAAGAGGATGAGGAAGAGGGTATAAAATGACCATATAACCCTTTTTTAAAACTTAATACCGCTTATGTCCTCAAACTTAACGTCCGTTTGCACTGTAGATGGACGGTCACTAACCCGAGGGGCACAAGTGATAAAATAGCAAGAAGTGAGGGGCACAACTGATATTACCAAAAAGATAGGGGCATAACTGATATTGCGATATCTCGGAGGGGCACAAGTGATAAAATCCCTAATTTTTATTGACACTAGTCGTGTATGCTCTCTTCTTTTTTATATAAGTTGGTGGATATAATGTAGCAGAGCAGGAATATGCATGAATATGAATATATCTGATTGTACTGTAATTGTTACTTGCTTCTTTTTATCTATCTCGTTGGATGGTTTTATACTATTGGTTTTTGGTCTTCCTTGGGTTTTGTAGAGTAGGTTTTGTTCATACTAATTTGCTAGATTACAACTGAGTGAATAGAATTAATCAAACCAACTCATTATCTTCGGTTCAATCTAGAAGTACCTAGCCTAAGTTGTTTGGCAATAGTCATCTACCCTTCTTCACACAAAACTCATCATCTTCAGTTATTTGATTTTCATTACTGCTAACTTGACCTTGAAAAGTTATCTCAAATTACCCTTATCTACCAAAAGCTTTTTTGGAGTAATGTATCCCTGTTCCCTGTTCTGTATCAACATAAGTTAAATATACTCTTCGTCATATTATTTTTATTTACTCCTGAAAATTTCTATTATATAGGCTATTATTATTGTTTATACATTTTTAAGTGGAAAGTTCCTTAGTGGTTTAATTCCAAAACATTTTTGTCAACTCTATATTATAATCGAACTCTCCAAAGATCTTTTATCGAATTTGTTTTGGTTACCAGGGATTTTTTCCTTTTTGATTGTCGTGAACATCTCTTCTATGAGAATAACTGTTATAAATGATCTTTACAGAATTCCTTTTGGAGTGTGAATATGCAAGATAACTGATATTTGCATGCGTACTTTGAAATTTGAATGCTTCAAAGATCTTTGAAGATATACTTCATACCAAAACTTTTTAGATTTAGTATCATAATCTTTCTTCCAATACGATTCCTTTAAAGCTTTCTTTTGAATTTTATAATTTTCATCTGAAATAATACAATACATGATTTAATCGATTGTATGCGCAAACTGTGCAGGAGGTTTCGAGAGTAAGGGCTGAGCACACTGATGATCTCCAAGCTGTTGCTAATGACAGGGTGAAAGGACAGTTAAAAGTTACACGGGCATTTGGGGCAGGCTTCCTAAAGAAAGTGAGTGTGTCAAATGGCTCTATTGTCTGATTTTTTTATTTTTGTTATACTCTTCTTTTGAAACTGTAACAACTATCTGAAAAATGACATTGGTGTTTTATAATGCATAATCTGAAATGTGATGTATAAATGCAATTTTTATCTTATAGACTTATGTAGCTTGAGTTGATCATGATATCGTTAGCTCTCAAAGAGTAACCATGTGTTGTGTATCAATCTGGATAATTGGATAATTGGATGGCAAAGAGTTATGTATATTTTAACATCTTTGAACATAGAATCATAGATCTTGGGCAGAAATAGATAATGGAGATCGTCTTTACCTAAGTAAGAGTGTATTTAAATGATCAATCATGATATAAGGATGTAATGGAATGGTAGTAAATGGTATATAAAAGGGCTTAGAAAAAGTCAAAATTAGACAGCGGGAACCACCAAGTTTCAGTTCCTTCATTTAGTAGAGGCATACTGTTAAAAAGGATGAAATGGCATGTTATATTGTGGAGCCTTATGGTCCTCTTATATAGAGGAATTCTAGAGGCAAAAAGAGGATCCAACAAATCACGCAAATGTCCTCGAATGAGAAAATAATTATGATTAAAAAAATAAAAAATACTAACATTTCACCTCATGTTGGAGCATATATGCCGCTCATGCTTAACTAGGAAGGGAGTGAAGATAGGTGCTCCTTCAGAAGTTCTTTGGTAAAGATATCTATTATTTGGTGCTCTGTAGAAATGTGATGTGTGTTATGCTAAATAAAGAGGTTATGCAAGGTGGGTATAAATGTCTTCTCGATGTCAGTGACTGCCACTCTCTTGGGCGATACAGAGGTTATGTTAGTCTTGGGGAGGAAGATGGGAATTGCTATTGTCTTTATCAATTTTGAATACATACATTGGGCATAAATTAAAATGGAGATCACCTCTAACTAGGTAAGAATGCTTTAATTGATGAATCATGATAGATGCATTTAGCGAATTGGTAGTTAAAGTGTTCTTGAAAGGCTTAGAGAACGTACAAAATAGACCATGGGGGTCACCAGATTTCTGATCCTTCATTTAGTACAAGTGCATTGTTAAAAGGATGGAATGATTTGTTTAATTACAGAGCCTTATGATCTTCTTATGTAAAGGATGAAACTTTAAAGACATAAGGAAAACCATTAAATCACATAAGAGTCCTCAAGGGAGAGAAACATTTATGCAAAAATCACTAACACTCCCCTTTAAGATGGATCATATCCATTGATCACGCTCATCTTGTAAGAGACTGAAAAAACTTGTTTCTTTGGAAGCACATTGGTGAAGATATCTGCTAGCTTTTACTTTATAGAAATATGAGAAGTAATAATCTTCCTTTATTGTACATCACTTTACTGGCAACTCACTTTAATATACTTGGTACACTCATGAAAAATGAACTTAGAGGCAATAAAGGTGTCTAGCTTATCATCATAACAAAAGGGAACCTGCATCTTACTATAAAGAGCAAGTGCTATAGGAAAGAGACCGCCAAACTAATCTCGTAAGTGGTGTAGCGAATAACAGAAGGAATCACACATAAAAATGATGAGCCAAGAAAGCATAAAGATATGTGGATTTACAAGGTTCATCGTAACTAGGCTACTACATATTTATATGGTGATAATCGGTTTTCACCTACGGAGAAAGAAGAATACATATGATAAATAGAGCCCTAATCCTATGGAGTTTATATACTACTTCTGTACACCTGCCCCCCAGCCTCCTCGACTCGCTGACTGGACAATGAGACCCCCATTCTGCTTGGGTATGGTGGTGCGGGAAGGGGGTGAGGATGGGTTGGGAACACCAGACAATTCTTCAACCGATTTCAGTAGAACGAATGATTAGTATACAAGCATATCAACAAGTGGTCTATGCCATAGCCTTGTACTCAGCTTCGTCAATTAATCTGGATACGCCATTGTGCCTCTTGCTATGCTATTTAAGGGGATTGCCTTTGGATTGAGAAAGGTGGAACAAAGTAGATGGGGAGGGGACAAGGGCATCGGGAGAAGAGAGTAAAGCAGACGGAGGAGACGCGAACAAGATAGGTGAGAGCAATCAAAAACATAGAGAGCATGATTAGTTGGAAGGAACGGGAGAAATGATCAAAGAGGAGGCAACAAAAGGGAGCAAAGCTGCAAAGGCAATACGAGTGCTTGAGGAGAGGAGGAATGATGGGTGCATAATTGACACAAGGCTCGAAAGAGGTAAAAGCGATAATGGAGATACTGTGAGCTGTTGATGTCTTGTGGATGCATGTTGGTAAAAATATCTTCCCGACGTTGGTACTTTTTGATGTCTTGGATAATGCAGAGGTGACATGCTTCTTTGGAAGGGAGATGGGCCCTAAAGTACCCATGAAGGCTAGTGCTCTTGGCAGGCAATCACGAGTGACGAGAAAAAGGAGCAATGACTGTTCAAGATTGGGATTCGTCATTGCCTCATCAGGATTTAATCTCGATTTTCAAGGAGATGGCGTAGAGTTAGCCTAGTATTGTCTTTGAGGGTAAGAAAGGAAATGTCACTACAACAACGATTAGATAACAACTTAGAGTTCGCAAGTGTTGCTACATAGACGTGGCTTGGGTTGGATCATGACGTGGTGATCAAATTAGGTGTGGATCCAGGCGTATCCAATCCATTTTATGTTTAAACTATTACATGTTTGAGTGATCTCTTCAGTGAGTGGTACTTTTAGTGTTGCACATGTTGGTACTTGATATTCAGTTAGAGAGGTCACTGAATAAAGAATATTTGCTATTTAGGATAATATTTGGAATTATTCAATTATGTATTTTTTATTTATTTTAAGTTATGTCTAATATGTATATTCTTATATATCTATACATATATGATCATCAATAAATAAGAGTCCAAGATAAAAATATCAATTAATAAGTTACATATATGAAGCTTTAACATTTGTGGTGATACTGGGATAAATGGGAACCTTTAAAAAATAATAAAAATAGTAGTGTGTTGCAATAATCGATCGGATATTGGGCTGAATACCCAAATATTCGATCGAATACCCGAATATTCGGGTCGAATATTAGAGAATATTTAGGTTGGATCTAATATTGATCGAATAACACTATTCTATTCGCTCACTTCTCTGAATAAGAATATTCAGCGGAATATTCGGTCGAATATTGAAACAGTGAGTACTTCCATTTTGGACAGGGCAACTCGAGGCTTCAAACTTGCTTGGAGAAGCTGAGTGGGGGATCCTTTGTAGGATAGGATACTTCGAGTTGGTGGGAGGTTGTAAGGCTTGAGGAGCATGTTTCAAAGGATGGGGGTAACGGTCGCTCCTTAAGGGATTCTAAGATTAGACAATTTTTTTAGGGAAGATTAACTCAGCCATGGTTGGTCCCAAGCTTGGCTAAATGAGGAGGGTTGTGTCTGGTAGCTGATGAATCTCCATTTCATTACTTTTATTCTTTCATTTTAGCCTTAAATCCCTAGCTAAATGCATGCATATATCATTAATTTGTCAAAATAAACATTCTGTAGTTAAATGGTTAGAGCAATGAGTTAGTTTGTTAGAGATAATTAGAACCAATTAATGTATGTTAGAATTTGATTTTAACCCTCTTTATATTTTTGTAATCCCACCCCTCCAATATAAAGGGGATGGTGGTCCATTGTTTTAATAAGTGGAAGTTGAATTAAGATTGAGTTTTATCTCATTTATCTCTCCCTTCTCTCCTCCCTCACAATATCCGCAGTTCTTCTTCCCCAAATCCCTCGTAACTGACGTGCATTCTCTTCCTCCACACTCTAAATTCTTCTCCATCCAAATTTTCTAGCGTCATAATTTCTATTTGCATCAATTGACATCATCGTGTTGCCAAATGATTTCTATTTAACAATGATTTTTCGTCTATTTATGAGAGTCTAATTAAATTAAATTGATGGAAATTGCGCCACAGTTATTAACTAAAATTGATGCAAATTGTGCCACAGTTATTAAATGAGGGGCAATATATTACTAAAATTGCTCTAAATTTCTAATAGTTGCCTTGATTGCATTCTACTCGAATTAATTAACTATTAATTTGGGGTTTTCTTGATTTTCCTCTAAGCCGTGCCTATATATGACGTAACTTAGATTGTTTTTTATCCCTATCTTTTAAACTAGTTCTTGATAATCTAATATATTTTTTCAACTACACCTCAAAACAAAATAACCAGTAAATCAGAAAAACCCCCTACAATGACGTAATTGGATTTCACTTTTGATATTATTATCATTGTAGTCAATCCTTTCTTTTCTTCTTGCATTAAAGGTTGTGTCCTCTTCTCAGAAAGGAGTTGCCTAAAGGATGAGTTCATCAAGTCTAGTGAACTCCTTACCATGAATAAGGTAGGAGCTTTCCTCCACCAATAAAGGTCGATGAGCGAGCAATTACTTACGCTTTTCACTGTGAAAATTTCTATAGGGGGACGAGTCTCTGGTAGAGCAGCACTCTTGCCCTGTGAAATCTCTTGTTGCACAAAAACATCAACAATGCCATCAATGGAAACCAAATGTTCATGATTTACTTGAGGCGTATTGGATGTTGGGGAAGGCACATGAGTAGGGGGTCTAGTAGTTGGCCCGCGAATGTACACAAGAGGCAAATTCTAAGCTACAAGAGGTGTAATAGGGGCAAGAGAGAAGGAGGTGGAATGTAAACCTCCTCACCAAACTCAGAAGAAGTCTTCCTGTTGTATGTGGGAGAAAATTACATAACAAACTTATAGTATGTAACGTTAACACTGAGATAATACAGTTGTCTAACAAGATGAAAGCATCGATACCACTTTTGGGTTTGGGAGTAGCCAACAAAGATGCACTTGACAACTTTAGGGGAGAGCTTATCACAAGCACGAGTCAAGTGATGAAGAAATTCCACAAAACCAAATACACGAGGTATTAGAGAGAAGATGTCTTTTTCGGAAAATGCAATCGAATAAAGAACCTTTTCTCCCAATATGGAGGACATCATACGACTGAGGAGGTAGCAGATAGTGGGACAATTTCTCCGTAGTAATAGTGGGGAGGATAACTCTTTATAAGGAGAGTCCTGATAACATCAAGGATATGACGGTGTTTGTGCTTGACAACACTGTTCTACTGAGAAGTGTATGCACACGAGGATTGATGGAGAATCTCGAGAGACTTAAAGAACTGAGGTAGCGTTTGGTTGGTGGGGTAAACTCCCCCCTTAACCCAGCTTTCTTCTCTCTCATGTGGGCCCCACTTTATTCCTTTTTTAAAAAATTAAATAAATCAATTTTACATCATCAATCCTATCAACAAATAATATATTATACCATCATATCATATAAAAATTATAAACTACACTTCTACTCACTTTTTCAAACTTCAATACAATCACATCACAATAACTACTCACGTTTTCAAATTCCAGATCACAACAAACCCACTTCTAACCCACCCCCAGTTTAACCCTCTATCCAAACACCAAAACTTAAAAACGAGTTACCCTCTACCAGTTTAACCCGCCTTAACCCGCGTACCAAACGCACCCTGAGAGTGCCGAGCAATATAAAATCCAAGGCATTATTAGAGTAAATATACTTAATAATCGAATAATATATTCTTTTCTTCAACAATGAAAGTTTGCATAATGGAATCACCCTCAAACATGTTTTTCAATAGTAAACCCCAAAAAAGTTAGGGAAAATCATCAATAACAAGATAGAACTTGTGTCCTGGTGATCAAGAACACGATTGGGACACCAAATATCAAAATGCAATAACTTAAATAAAAAACTACTGTTAGATCGGGAAATTGTTAACTTGTATGATAATGCTTCTCGGGCTAGCAAGCCTCACATTGGAAAGTGGATTGAGAAGGAATCTGCGTAGGGACTCTACACAACTTCTGAGGAGGAAGATGTTCGAGTGAAGGTGCCACATGTATGAAGAGACCAATCTAGTGAGAATAGAAGATCTACATGTATATAAATTGGACCGATCTGTAGAGACTTGATGCAGCGTGAACTGGATAAATAGGGCCGCATTTTCTCTACTTTTTATCCGTTAATTTTATTTACGTTTATTTTAAGTTGTAATTTTAACCAAATAAAAGAGAGGGCCTGTGATCTCAAAAAGTCATTAGTTTTAATTTGGATTTCAAAATTAGTTAGTTAGTCGGTTAGAGTCAAATTAGGATAATTAGTTTGAATTTGAATTTGAGTTTCTATTTTTGTAACCTCATCCCTCCTATATAAAGGGATGATGGGCTATTGTTTTAGACAGTTCAGATGATAAAAAAAAGAGATTTATCTCTCTCTCTAGTCTCTTTCTCCCTCGACGCGATCTTCGCGTTTCTTCTTCCTCAAATCTCGCGCAACCGGCGTGCCTTCTCTTCTCAATCCCTCCAATTTCTTCTACCAAAAATTTCCACCGATCTAGATATTATTTTTTATTCGTCGCAATCTCCATCTGCATCACTTTTCGGAAGCGTTGATGCATGTGTGCCATGTATCCTTTCTCCATTCATCTCTCATGCTCCTCTCTCAGAAGACTACAAGAAGTTTGTGGTAGGATTGTTGCTCTTACCATTCCACACATATCATGAGGCATTAAAAGATAGCCAATGGAGACTGTCTATGGAAGAGGAGATGGTGGCATTAAAGTCTAGAGGCACATGAGCCTTGGTCATTGCCCCCACATTTGCATCTGTAATTGGGTGCGAATGGGTATTCACAGTGAAACATCAATCATATGGTAGTGTGGATCGCCATAAGGCTTAAATAGCGGCAGGAGGATTCACTTAGACATATAATGTGGAATACTAAGACACCTTTTTTTCATACGTCATGCCATTCTACTCTTAGGATTCTTCTCTTTGTTGCAGTTGCCAGAGATTAGTCATTATTTCAGCAGGATGTCAAAAATGTATTTCTATATGGTAACTTGCAAATTGAAGTGTATATGCAACAACCACTTGGGTTTGCTGTTGAGGGCGAGTGTTAGAAGATATGTCGGCTCAATAAGGCTATTTATGGCCTTAAGCAGAGCCCGAGAGCATAGTTCTAAAAGCTCTCAGACTTGATAGAATCACAAGGTTCACCAGATCTGTTGTTGATCATTCGCTATTTGTGTACATGACACCAAGAGGTATTGTCGTGAATATCATTGTTACACGAAACAACATGCATGGTATTGTTGAGTCAAAGAAAGTATGTAACCGATCATCTTTCAGAGACTGGGATGGGAGATCTCAAACTTGCCACTATTCCTATGGATCACTTTATAGAACTCCATGATACTGACACTAGGGAAGTCGACAAGGAGGTATATAGATCTTGTTGGAAATCTCATCTTTGTGCTATCACTAAACTAGATATCTTCTTTGTTGTACGCAAAGTTAGCCAGTTCATGGAGCAACCATGACATGCCCTCATGGATGCATTCACGATGATCCGTAGATACATGAAGTCCTCACTACTATGGACAAGAATGTTCTTTAGCTATAGAATATCCCTTACCATAACATGTTGTACGGATGCAAAGTTAGCCAGTTCGTGGAGCAACCATGACATGCCCTCATGGATGCATTCACGATGATCCTTAGATACATGAAGTCCTCACTACTATGGACAAGAATATTCTTCATCAATAGAATATCCCTTACCATAACATGTTGTACGGATGCATTCACGATGATCCTTAGATACATGAAGTCCTCACTACTATGGACAAGAATGTTCTTTAGCAATAGAATATCCCTTACCATAACATGTACGGATGCATATTATGTTGATTGTCCTAAGGACAGAAAGACAACAACTAATTTCGTTGTTTTTATGGCTGTCTAGTTTCTTTGAACATCAAGAAGTAGACATTGGTGGCCAGATCAAATACAGGATCTGAGTATAGGGTCATGACTCTTGTCAGCATTGAGATGGTGTGGGTCAAGTTGGTCCAAAGCGACCTAACTATGGAGGTGCCTCTTCCTATGTAGCTCACATATGACAACCATGCATCGTTATTCATTAACAACAATCATGCATTCCATGAGCAAGCTAAGCACTTTAATGTTGATTGTCATTACATCAGGGACAATGATCCAAAAAGGCTTCATTTTTACTTCTCATGTCAGTTCAACAAAATAGACGATTGATATATTCACTAAAGCACTCACTTGGGGACCATTCCAAAGTGTTCATCGAAGCTATGATCAAGATTGAGGGGGAATGTTATAGTAATAATGTATTTATAGTATTATGGCAATCTTTTGTTTCATTTTATGTTTAAGCTTCTAACATGACAACCTCCTTTCATCTCCAGGGTTTATCTATATAAAGAGAATCCTAGAGCACAAAATAATCATACGCTTATTTCCCTTTCGTAAATTGTAATTTTTTTCATCATTGTAAGTCACCCTATGTATGTTAGAAATTACATGTAGTTTATATACTGTATGCACATTAATATTATATGTTGAGTTTATCTTGTTGCATACATATCTAAAATTTATGCAAAAAATTATATTTTTATTTACAAAGTAACTTTTATACAAATTCTACTATTTTGTACTGTGTAGCTTCCCATTTTACACCATGATCATTAAATCATTGTCCAAATGAGTGATTTTTGATGGTTAAAAATTATACCTCATTGGGAAACTCCAATATATTGAGATGTATATACATGTCCTTGTGTCTATATATATAGATATATGCATATATGTATTTGTGTGTAATGCAAATGAACTACCCCTTACGAGTAGCCAAACTAATTACCCACTTGGCTTTTAATGTTGATGTATCTTGTAATGATCTTTTAGATATGCATATTATTTTGTAAAAGGAAAATACTACTATAAATTTATGCATCAAGAAAATGAATTGATAGTTTTCATTTACGGTCTACTTCTGTGTAGCTATTTATAGAATTATAGGCACGACGAGATTACATAAACATGGAATGAAATCAAGAGATAATGACAAGGCTATCAGGGTATCCCAAGATCTATAAAGAATATTCTACATGAGATACATCGATCATGCCTAACATGAGGGGTAAGAACTACGATGTCTTTCTTTAGTAACGCTTTTGTGAAGACATTTGCAAATTAATATTAAGTAGAAATATAAGGAGTGGATACCTTCCCTTCATGAACTGCATCTCTAATGAAATGACACTGCACTTCTGCATGTTTCCTAAAAAACACTTCAGCGTGTTTGGTTCACTCATGAAAAACTGTATTAAAGGCGACATAGGTGACCGACTTATCATCACAATACATGAGAATCAAAACCTTCTTTAAGATATATCAAGTTCTTTCATTTCCCAAACAAGTCGGTTAATTTCATAGGTCCATCCGCTGCAAATATTCATCTTTTAATTTCTTTTACACCTCATTCAGATGCAGAGAAGGAACATATCTTACACATTCCCTATGGCAATGCAGTTGGGAGTCTTATGTATGCAATGGTATGCACAATAACAGACATTGCTTATGCTATGAGCATTGTTAACGTATTCACGGGGAATCCAGGGACGGTTCATTAACAGGTAGTTGAGCGAATTTTTCGCTATCCAAGAGGTAAACCTGACATTGACCTCATTTATAGAAGTGATTCGGAATATTTGGTTGCTGGATATTCAGATTCAGGCTATGCTACAGATGTTGATGGGGGAGATCAATGACATGCTACGACTTTACTTTGAGGAGTTCTGTCATCAGTTGTAAGTATACCTTACAACCACCAGTTACTTTGTCTACCACATAGGCATAATATATGGCTTTGACGGAAGTTGAAAAGGAAGGCAATGGAGATCTCGATCTACAACAAGATCATTCATTCATATATTGCAAAAGTGTCAGCACAATATGCCTAGTTAAATATCACGTGCATCATGAGAGGACCAAGCACATATGTTAGATATCACTTCATTCGTTCAGAAAAGAGGATCAATGCGAATAAGATCGTCACAACAGATAATCTAGTCGATATATTCACAAAGGCAATAGGTGGGAATGCGTTCAAAAATTATTAGACTTGCTCAATGTCGATAGTTGGTAGTAGCCTCGTGGGTGGACTGATGGCTGTGAAGCTTGACAAAGTTTCTCATACGATTAAATCGAAGGTGGAGGTTGTTGATATGTCTTAAAATCTAACCATCAATTCTGCTGAATTCAGTTGAGGAACTGTCTTATGCCCCCCTGTCACACCATATAAAAATTTTATAAGTAGTTCCTTTTCTATTTGGGCACATGGATTTGTTTGCATTAGGAATCACTTTGTACTGGGAGTAGTATATAAACTCCTTAGAGTTAGGGCTTTCTGTATCCTCTATAGTAATCTTCTCCACAATGAAATAGATTGCCGCCTTCCAATGACGTACCTCAGTTACAGGTGAACCTTGTAAATGCGTGTGTTCGTGTGTTTGCTAGTTTGGTTGTTTTTTTGCATGTTTGCTTCTGCTACTTGCAACAAACCAAACATTGTATTTTGAGTTATGCGTAGTTGAGTTGTATTGTTGAACTCGACTTATGAAGTATTACCCCTCCAAGTTTCCAGCACTTTTGCATCTGTTTCCACACTCAGCTATTCTTTGCTTAACCTGTGCAGCTTGGTAGGCTCTTCTCATCGTGATTGCTTTAGTCCATTCTATTTAAATTACTTGTCTTTGTTTGTTTTTCCCTTACCTCTACGGTTCTATTTCATTTCTTGCTCTCTACCCCAGATCACCATACCTTCTATGGCTAATCCATCAGTAAAACACCTTAACATTAAACCCACACGAGCCATCTTGTCCATATATAGAATGCTACCTGCAAATTAACCTCCTTGTATAACCCTTGACAACGTTGAGGTATAAACCACTGCTATAGGGATTGAATCTTGCTTTTTTGAATTTCAATGACATGAAAAGACAATTGTTGAAGTTCAATGATACTACATGGGCAATGATGACCATTGTTAGGATCTAGTGGATCGATGGAGAAATTGACGTAGGGGAAGGTCAAAGATCCAATCTTCGGAAGCTCATGTCAGGAAGGACAGAATGAATGTGTCTGCATTGATCTTGTTCATCTGCATATGCTTGTCTTTAATTCCAAGTGAACTATACAGAGAGTGCTCCAACTAAGATATAGAACTCTGAGTGAGGGTAGAAATGTTTTCGTTTCAATCCCGTTTCAGTTAGTTTAACAGTTGATCAGAATTGAAGATGGGCATATAGTGAAAAATCGAATATACATGCTTTAAATATGTGGACATGTATGATGTAACATCCAAAATTTACAAAGGTATATTATGCAAATGCTTCTGAGAAGTATTTTTATTTTTCTAATTTTGAGTAGCGATGCCTTTCCAATACTTAGTTTTGCGAATCGCAGAAGCAAAACACCAAACAATCAAGCAAGCAAACTTTATGTTAAAAAAAACAAGCAAGAAAGCACGGAGACATGGATTTATAAGGTTCATCCGTAACTGGGCTACATCCTTAGACAACGATTATCGGTCTTCACTATGTGGAGAAAGAAGAATATAGAGGATATAGAGAGTCCTAACCATAAGAGAGTTTATGTACTACTCCCTCATGCAAATGGATTGGAATGGTGGCACAAGGGGTTGCATACGATGGTTCTCCGAGTGGGTCTAGTAAAATAAATGGTTAGGTTCAAGGCATATCGACACTTACATTAGTTTGGCTTTTGTCTAGACACCGCTTTCAGAAGCATTCAATGTTTTTGATGTGATTTTCTTCTGCTTTCATCTTTTATAGACTAGTGGTTGCTCGTGCAAACTGCTGTAATATCTGACTTTCTCTGTCGTTTCATAATCTCAAACAAATTTCAAAGTGCAATACATAGTCGGTGACAAGGCCATGCATTGAGTCACCTTCTTGGGGGATCTGAAGTTCTGCTTGAACTTGTTTCTGTTATCTTTTTTTTGTGACCTTTTGCATCAGGCTTTGAAAAAGCTTGATATTGAGAGTGACTGTTCGTTATTGTTTGTCGGTGCTATCATCTTGGAACCAAAATGGGAAAATTAAGCATTATTTATTATAAACGCAGGCGGAATTCAATGCGGCATTGTTGGAGATGTTTAGAGTCGAGTACATTGGCACTGCCCCATACCTTAGCTGTGCTCCCTCCATCTGCCACCACCGTCTCTGCACAGGCGACAGGTTCTTAGTTCTATCTTCCGATGGTCTCTACCAGTATTTCAGCAATGAGGAGGTTGTTTCTCATGTTGCTTGGTTTATGGAGAACATGCCGGAAGGTGACCCGGCTCAGTATCTAATTGCAGAGCTCCTCTTTCGGGCTGCCAAGAAAAATGGTCAGTTTGCTGTTCCAAATTTTTATGTAAACCTTGAATTCCTTTTCACAAAACATAGTCTTGATTAGTTATAAATTTCCAATGAACTCCGGCTTTGAGTACTATTCTGAGCTCATGAACTTTGCAATGCAAGAACTATGGTCTTAACTTTCAAGATACATTCACATGATAGTTAGAAAGGGGTTGATGAGAGGTCCTAATCAACAATTTCCATCTTTGACATATATGGAGTAATTCGTCTTATCCAAATGAATAGAAACCTAATTGTAAAATTGGGCAATGAATCACCATTGGAGCTCTTGTATTACGACGTACATTGGTAATTGTGCTATTTCATATACGGAATGTGTGTGTCTGTGTGTGTTTTTATTAGCAAATAAGTTGTTTATTTACATGCTAGAGCTAATAGGTATAACCTATTGTTTTGTTATGCTGCATCATTTGTGTACAGTCCCAATTTTTCGGGTGCTTTGAATTTCTGTAAAAGCTCTAACTGACGAGTGCATACATATACAGGAATGGATTTCCACGAGTTGCTGGATATTCCCCAAGGCGATCGACGCAAGTATCATGATGATGTTTCCGTCATGGTCATATCACTTGAAGGTAGGATATGGAGATCATGTGGGTGACCGTTCCATTGTTGCGTGGTCTCCTTGTCTTGCGTCCACCATGCTGTAACAATTTTCACATAAAAGATCAGGTCTTCATTTCTTGCACAATCTCTCTATTTTGACGGCTTATATACAGAGGAAATCTTCCAATTTGTTGGAAATTTATCGGTATAGGGTGAATGAATACGGGGGAGAAAAAGGTTGGAAATTGGTGGTTTGTTGCATGGGTTGGGGAAGGTGGTGATTGGTCTTCAGATTAGGGGGTATACTGGTTGTTAGAGCTTCTATATATAACCAAATGTTACCAAGGTACAAGATGCTGGTAATACTCCTAAATAGGGAGAATTCAGCCTGATCCCTGATTGACGCAAATAGTATATGTGATCGAAGTATACTTATGGGGGTGTACATATGCATTAAATTTTTGAACGATGGATATGGACGCAGCAACATTCCATCCGTCTGCCATTTCGTCTTTGTAAACTCTATGCAAGGAAGAAGTGATTAAAGGCCTTCTTTAATTCCATCTTTTAGTTGTCTACTATGGACAATTATCATCAGCCTTTGTTGTGGTGATTCATGTGACTTTGTTCATGGTTCTCTGACAAATCCAGTGACCATGCATGCTTGGTTGATATTTCACATCACTCTTCAACTCAAGTGTCACCTCGGTAGTTAAAAGGATGCAATTGATCATCCTTTTTTTACTATTAAAATAAATAATTTTTATCAGCAATGCCATCAGATATTACAATATCAGTTCTGCCCTCTATTTTTTGGAGTATCAATTCTGCTCGATTTCTTCCACAATGATCACTTGTGCCCCTCAGGTTAGTTGTCGTCCATACCTCTCAAACATATGTTAACTTTGGGAACACAAGTAATTAGACAAAAAACGAGCATAGAAATGTCTTTTTCTTCTCATTTTCTTCTTCCTTCCACTCTTCCTCCTCTCCTACCACCTCCTTCGCCCTTCCCCCTCCAGCCCCTCTTGCTCTGACCTCCTCCTCCTCTGCCCTCTCCCTTGAAGGTGTTGCTCCTGATGCTTCTTTCCTACAGAGGTTGGGCTCTGATGAAATCCATCTGTAGCCTGTTGGCGTACGAAGAGAGGAAGGGTCGATGGTCAAGGGTTTGGTGCTTGCTGCTTGCTGGTCGAGGCCTCTGAAGGCCTTCTAATGGATAATGGATTTTTGGATCTGTCGAAGGTGGAGCTTGGAGCTTGGAGTCAAGGATCCTCTTGTTGATGATGTATGGGGGGATTCTATGGAGCCCAAAAGCTTTAGGGTGGTTGGGATAAGGAAGGAGGTGATAGAGAAGAGCCCTCGATAGCCCCTCCTCCGATCACCTCTTCCACCCTACCTCTCCCCTCCAGCTCCTCCTCCTCCTCCTTCGAGCACTACCTTCTCCACCTGTTTACATCTAGCCCCTCCTCCTTCAACCATCTCCTCCTCCTCTTGATGAATCTCCATTTCATCACCTTTATTTTATCATTTTGGTCTTAAAAAGCATAGTAAATGCATGTAAATACCTCTAATTTGCATAAATTAACATCCATGCTCTGTTGTATAAATATGTATAAAATACTGTGTTTAATGCCAAAATTATAGAATAAAGAAAAGAAAAGAAATAAAATATCAAAGATATTTTATGACCATAAACTCCGAGACCTAGGCATCTCAACGACTGGATCGACAATGAATAAAGAAGGGGGAGATAATGGCCATTAATACGATAAAAATCCCATTTATAAATTCCTTATTTAATGCGTTTTTAGGACCTATTTTATTTTCCACTTTTTATACCTCAAATAGAAACTTTGTTCATAAAAGTTGTAATAAATAATATATAGAAAAAATGTAAAATTTATTTCATACAAAAATAGTATATAGTATAAAAGTTATACTCTAAATAAGATTCCAAAATCCCAACTTCTGAGACCCATATCTCACAAATAAAACTCAAAATATATCAATATCACCTTTAGTGTAAAGTTATACTCTAAATAAGATTCCAAAATCCCAATTTTCCATACCTATATCTCTCAAATAAAACTTAAAATATATCAAAATCACCTTTAATTGTATATAACTTTTAATAAGTTATTTAATGAAGGCGGTTTCATATTTTTTGGAGTTAAGGTGTGAAAGTTAGGTTTTTGGACCGCTATTATATACCATATCAAAACAATCATTTTATTTATTCTTTATTATTTTTATTTATTTTATATTTTATAACTTTGTAAATATTACTTATATTATATTTACATATTAAAACTACAATAAAACAATAAAGGAAAATATTAATATATATATATATATATATGAATATACAATAACCATACCTATATAATAAATATACATCTTTATTTAAGTGTAAATATTACATCATAAAAATATCATAAAAATATACTTATGTATATAAAAATAAGTTATAATTATATAAACAAGAAAAGAAAATAATAAAATGAAAATTACAAAATAAAAATAAAAACATACAAAACATAGATAAATATACCTATAATGAGTACCCTAAAAACTAACTTGTAATTAAACACCACTATAAATAAGTAAAAATCATATAAAATACTTTATAAAATAATATTTTTTATTTTATAATTTAAATCTAATAAAACTGTTTATTTTTTACGTAATTTCCAAATAATTTCAAACAAGCTTTTTCTTGGTTGGTCCGCATGGACCAACCAGGAGGCGTCAAGAGTTGACCTCGGTCAACTCCTCTGATACCCAGCCTGGCCTTTGACCCCTATCATTTGACCTCGATTTCTCTCCCTTTTGGAGCTTAATCCATTCACCAATCCTCTTTAATTCCTTCTGCACTTTATGGCCTTGATCTTGGTGATTCATGCCGGCTCGACTCCTCGAGCTGTGGACCACTCAGTCGAGTGTTCTCATCGATCGAAGCTCCCTATCCTCCACTTGTACATAAGCCATTCCCGACTTTCCTCTCACTTTTAAATCGACTTTGGCCCGTTCTGCCTTTCCTTCCGTTGAGCTCCAGATTGAAGTACGTGACAGGAGCTTCTCTAGCTCATCAGCGACACAGTCAGGCGACGCTAGGGTTGCATTCCACCCATCTATAGCCACCATTGTCCACGATGTCCTATCTCGTGGTTAGCTCCGCTTGAGGTCATGTTTTTTGGTTTAGTTTTATTTCTGCACTTGATTTCTATTCTGAGATTATCGTTTAATCCATTCATTTATTGTAATCCACCACATTCATAGTTCGTCAGAGCTCTGCTCCAGTGAACCCCTCCACAGTGAACCTCCTGTTTCCGACGTGCCATTTCACCCTCACTTCCTTCCCAACATTTTTCTTACACCCATGACCCGTTTACTCAACCAGATCATCGTGGATCTGGATCTCGGCCTCCAACTCCTCCTCACCGGAGCTGTTGTCGCTTCGCCTCCCCCATTTCCATTCCCCTCTAATCGGGCCGAGGTAGTTTGCCCTCGAACCCGGATTTGCTTTCTTGTGCAGGTTGGAATACGCAGGAGACATCTGGACCAATTTTGGGCTTTTACCGGAGGTACCTGGAGCATCTCTGCTTCGCCATCCCCCTGGAAGAACTCCAACCATCATTGGGGAATTTTGAAGCATCCAAAAGCTAGATGACACATGCAGGAAGTGATTGGGCCTCCTTGGAGCATCAGAGCACGACGATGGATGGAACTATAGCCAGATGAAGCTCGCCTCGCCGAAGCTTTCTCCATGTTCTTCTTCTTCCTCCCTCCACCGTTGGATCAAGAATGCACGCCCAATTTGCACCAGAGCTGTTGGATCACGCCGAGCTTCAGCTATCGATCGTCTTGGACGATCTAGTCCTGGTCGTCTGAAGTGATCTGTCATCGTAGGCTCCTCACGCGACACATGGCATCAGTGATCAATCTTCGTCGTCCGCTTCCACCCTTGGACTGTTTATTTTGCATATTATGCCCCAACCATTTTTGTAATTTTGCATTCGAAACTAAAACTTTCATCTATAGTTAAATATTTTTTGTAATTTTTGCAACTTGGCCTCTCGTACTTTCTGCATTTGCTATTTAGCCCTAGCCGGTTCACCTCATGTGGTCGCCCACGGGTGGTGGGCATTTTTGCAGGTGGGACCTCGCTGCTTTATGTATTACGTATTAGTCCTGTAACTTTTTATGTACGTTGTACCTTTTTGGAGAAATTGCAATTTGGCCCTCGTATTTTATTTTATTACATAAATGCCCTTGCTAGGTTGTAGTTTCTCTTTGTAGTCTCTCATTTATTTAAATTAGCTATTTTTCTCTAAAAAACCCACAAAAATGCATTAAATTCATGTTGCATTGTACTTCTATGCCCATATTTTATTTTGCAATTTTGGAACATTTTTTTATTTATTGAAAATAAAAAGGGCAGTTTAAATCCCTGTCTACTATATAAAACCCATAAAAAATATAAAATATTTTTAAAAATTCCAAAAAATATATATTTTGTGTCTATTTGTTTATTTTGCATCTCTAAAAATTAAAACCCGTAAAAATATAAAAAGAAAGTACCTAAAAATTAAAAATATTTAAAAACTCTTATAAAGATCTGCAAGATTCATAAAAAATCTCAAAAATATATTTTTTCTATTTTATAATTTTATCTATATTATTATATATATTAACAAATATTTGGAAGATTTTGACTTAATTTTCTATTTTTAGTTTCCATTTCAATTTGACCATTTAAATAATCCATGATTTAAGGTATTTTTATCTTTAAAAATCTATAAAAAATTAGCAAAAATCCTTAAAAAAATAGAAAATCGAAGAAACTATTTAAAAATCAAAAACATTTTATTCCTTTTTTTACTATTTTTATTTATATTTATAATTATATTACCTTACAATGTATATATATTCTTATATATAGCTATATTATATATATAAAAGAAAAATAAATATAAAAATCAGAAAATATAAAAAGGAAATATAAAAATTATAAAATTAATACAAAATACAAAATATAAAACAAAAATAAAAAATATAAAATTTAAAACCCACATAGAAATATATAGACAAAGGATTGCAATCGCATTTTTCACTTTATTTGCATAATCTATCCTTTCTGCTCCATATGTTCGACCTCTACATACTTGCACCTATACACATCCTTGTTGTAGAGTTATAATAAATTTTAACTCCATACATTACTTTCATTGTTTGATTATTATTGTGGGTTAATTGTTGTTTAAAGTTGGCTTTCTCGTGGATTGCCACAACGACCGTGTTTCTACCGTGTGTGAGATATATTTTAGAACTACACAAAAATTCTCTTAAAAAATGGTGCCGTTGTCGGAGAGCAACTGTATATAGATTGATTTTTGCTCGACAGTGTTTTATTTGTCTATATTTTTATTTATTTATTTTTGATTTATTTGTGACTTGTCTAACCACCTCTGCTTGTTTTTGTTGTGAGATTTGCAGATCGAGGGAGGCTCTTCTAGGAGCGCCTGCGTACCTACGTGAAGCTACTTTTTGACCCAGCACCAAAGAAGGCTTGGAGGAGTTTTTAAAGATTTTATTTATTTATTTTAGCTATTAATTTGTAATTTAAGTGTGAGCGAGAGACTACCATTAATTGTAATATGTGCACTCTTCAGGATGCTTCACACTTCACGAGGTGCAATGCCTGGGGATTGTTCCCTTGGGGGTCTCGTCGGTTTTGTCGTGATTCTCTTCACCCTTTTTTATTTTGTTTTCCGATTTTATTTATTTATTTTGTGTGATTGGGCCCTAGTTTTAGGATTTGCTTGACGATATGTTAAGGCAAAACACCTAATAATCATTGCATGTACATATAGTCTTGTTTGAACTTAGTCAAATTTTGAATTCCTTTTTGCTTAGTCTCGGAACTACGCGCCGCGAGAGTCCTCCATTCAACGCTTGTATGACCCACTGTGGTGGGCACCGAGGAGACTCCAAGATGGACCTTTTGGTTTTATTCTAAGTGTTTAGCATACAGTTCTTGATGATGATAACAATTTCTTAATTTAGGGCGATTTCATTGGTTGCATTTGCATATAGATAGGTTTCAATTCTGCTTAGCATCCTTGCATGTAGAGAACTGGAGGCAAGGTGAGCATTTACACTTTAGCATGCATCATTGATTTCGCCTCACATTGCTTTTTCCAACTCTCTCCCTCTTATTTTGACCACTTAGGTGCTAAAAAGAATTGACTCCTCGATAAGCTCGTGTATTTCTTATTAAAAATCCAAAAATTGATAACAATAAAATTAGGATTGCTAATATTACTTGATCCTAAAATACATCAAAAAGAGAAATATTTGTCTTAGGACGAGTAATCCCCTCATTGTGTTCGTTTTGAATTGCTCACGTACACACTAATGAGTAGTGCCCAAATCCCATTAGCCTTCTTAAGTATTTGTACAACATTTTATGATTTTCACCTAGCTCTAAAACAGACAAGATAAAAAAACCGAGCTTTCACGGTCTTCATCGAGTTGAGTAGGTGAATTGAGGGGTTTGTTTTGTGTGAGTTTGTTTGTGATTGTTTGTGTGTACACTAGATCTTTCTGCGCATTTGCGCCTTTTTCTTCACATCTTTTGACTTGATCGTCATGTCCTCCCGATCATTTTCCTTTGTTTCGAATGATCGACTAGAGCGATTTTTATCCGGACTTTGCGAATCCGTCGTACCCTCCAGCCGGTCCACCTCTTTTTTTTTTCAGAAGGATCTTGCTCCTGATTTTTGTACATATTTGCCTCAGCCATAATATCAGGCCTCAGACTTTCATCCACCTTCACCTTTACTTCCATCCGAGACTGACTTGTTTGAGTCACCTTTCATGCTGTCAACACTTGAGACCTTGACCGTGTTCATGGAGCATATGAAATTCATGATCGACGACCTCACTTGCCTAAATAAGAGCCATATTTATGCTTCACGATATGATGATATGGATTTGCTTGAGGATCCTTATAAATACTTACAATCACCCAAAATATAAAAAAATGAGAAAAATTCAAAAATCGAAAAAGAATTCGAGAGACATATGGTTGATTCAGACTTTGAGGAGATGGCACACCTGCCTGATCATTTACGCACACATTCACTCACATATTGTCCCACCTTTGACGTCAAGGACGACACTGTACTGACTGCTCTTAGTCGTCCTTGTGTAGGTGCTGATTCCGATCTCCTCCCTTGTATGGAGGAGATCCAAAACTTCAAAAAATATTGATTAAACCCGAAGTGGTGGCCACCATTCACGAGATCAATAAAGCCCCACTTCACTAGGCCATGTCCCATTTTTCTGCTCCTCAACCCAAGAAGAGAAAGCAGAGAGGCAGATCTGAGCATCATATCTTGAGCAAATTTCTACACCATTCATTAGATGCACTATCTCTGACTACACTTGTGATCACACTTTCCTTGACGGTGGTGCTTCAATTAGCGTCATACCCTTCTCGTTGGTACAGTTTCTTCACTTAGGGCCTCTTAAGAAACCGGGATGATTGTTAAGTTTGCTGATGGATCTACTAAGAGGCCGAAGGTATTCTAGAGAACACTGTCATTTTGATTCAGGGCATGAGATACACCGTTGATTTTGTCGTATTGCCCATGCAGACCTCCACTAGGGAGCGCTCTCCAATCATCTTGGGACTTCCTCGCCTCTACGAGAGTCATTATTGATTAATGGATCAGGAGAGATTCGTTTTTGTCCTGATGACATGAGCGATGTGTTCATCACTACACCTACTGCCGACCAGAGACCTGCATCTGATGTGACTTCACCTATCTTGGTTGACCCCGAGGACTATGACCTTGATGAGACTATCAGATATTTTTGCTATATGTTGGATTCGACTGAGACTCGAGAATTCCTCTCCTAGGAGGAAGATTAGGAAACCATAGACCTTGGAGTTCCCTCTTCTGGTACTTGGCGATGTGTTGATGACATCCGCTGGATTTACACGATTGCTACCTTTGAGCAGAGGACATGCATTGATGAAATTGATAAGGACGAATTTGATTTGATTGCTTTTGTTAATGAATTCGAGGCTTTTGATGAGAATGATGATCCGGTTGAGACTTTTGAGGGCGAACATGACTCGACTACTTCCACAAATGAGTTCGTTCCTTTTTGTGTTGACCTAGGAGAGACTCGCCAAGCTGAACTTGACTTTACTTCTTCCGATGATGAGTTCAAGCCTTTTTACTTTGATGACATCTGTGAGACACCCAAGGTCAGACCAAGCCACACTTCTTCCATTGACCCGTCTGTGCCTTCTCACCCGAGGATCACTGAGGACCTTCATCAGGTCGATTCTGATTATCTTATATCTACCGAGGACCCCGATATCGACCTTCACCTTATCAGATCCATTCCACAGTCTCGCAAGAAGGTTCGCTTTCAATCTTCTTGATCTTTATACATCCATCCTCTTGTATATTCGCGTTCATTTGCTCCTGTCCATCTACCGTTGCGCTCATCCACCCTATTCTCATGTGTATCTTGCTTAGGACGTAAATAATATCTTCGCGGCAACGTCGCCATTCTGATGACACACTTTACAACTCGGGTTAAGTAAATAATAAGCAATGGTCGTTGTGATCCAAATCACCATGCGCGGTCAACCGAGAAAAATATTTAAACCGCTCAAAAGATAATTGAATCAATGAAAATGAATGTAAGCGATTTTCGCTATTCTTTTTACCTGGTATAGCGACCATGGTCGAACACAAGGAGCACGATTCAAAAACTATGCAGTCAATTTTCAGAAGTGAATTTTTAGTGGTTTTTGAATTTTTATTTTTTTTATTTTTCGAATAAGGCACAAAGAATAACACATACCACATTCTTTTGTATTTTTCAAAACAGTAAAAAATGCTCAGAAAATTTCAGAGGAAATATTTTTGTGTTTTATATATTTTAAAATATTTTTGGTAATTATTTCAAAATTTTCTGATATTTTTATGATTTTCTAAAAATTAAACAGTGCAAAATAAAGCAAAGTGCACAACCGAGAGTAATTTGCAACTTAAAAATAGTTTAAGTGCCCAATACTCTTGGGGATTATTTTTACTATAAACTACAAAGCAATGTCTACAATCAGAATCTGAAATCATAATTTTTGGATTTTTCTACAATTTTTTAAGATTTTTTATTTTTTGCAATTTTTAGGAGTTATAAAGAGTTAAAGACGAAAATTGGACAGAAATAAAAACACACCAAAATACACCTACACTATTTTTTTGGAAATTTTAAGTAATGTTTTGAATTTTTTATGAATTTTTAAATTTCAGGCATGCAAAAATACACTATTTTTGAATTTTTAAATATATCAAAAGTCAGCGGAATGCAATAAAAATTTTATACAAAGACTAACACTACAGCAGGAGTACATAATTTTTTTTGAGAATTTTTTAGATCAAGAAAAATATTTATTTCATCAAAAATAACATACAAAGTTCGAGTTCTGCAGTACAAGGACTAAAATGTTTACATTTTGCAAAGTTTTTGCATGAAATAATAACAGAAATAAAACTTCTAGATGCAAAATGTAAATTACCTAATATGCATGTGATGGGCATGTGAGTTGCTAGTAGGCGGGGACTTCTTTGCAATTTAGACAACCTTCAGGGATGAATATGTTATTTTCCAATTTTTTTAATGTCTTCCTCCCTAGGGTTTCTTTTCGTGTGCCCTTCGTTGCTTCAAGATGGGAGGGAACCAAGGAGACGCCGCCGCTCATGCGGGAATGAGGGCACGGGCTGGGCGCGGTCACGGCGGGGGCGTCGAACGCGGCAACGGTGGAGGATCGGGCTGCGGAGGCGCGCTGTAGGAGCTCGGAGATTGCGGGCCGCGCTGGAGGTGCGGGGCGGCACTGGAGAGCCGTGCGCGGGATCGGCGTTGACGGGCCGCCTGGCCGTGTGCACGGAGGAGTCGCGGGAGGCGCGGGGCGATGACTGGAGGTCGGCCCGCGCCACGCGGGCTTCGCTGCGTGGGTGATCTGGGGGAAGTCGGGGGAGAACGGGGTTGCCGCGCAGGCGGCTCTTGGAGTAGCTGCGGGGTCGCGGAGGCGCGGGCCGCTGGAGGAAGGCGGGGTCGCGGCGTCGCTTGGTGGTGGTGGCCGAGGAAGCTGGTGGTGGGCTCCCCGCGGCTGGGTTGACATGGGCGGCTGAGCAGCTGGTGGAGTAGGGCGGTGCTGCTGCCTGCAGGCAGGGGGCGACGACTATTTATTTATTTATTGTTTTTGATTTTTTTTATGTAAACTGTAAACATTGATAATAGTAAAAAAAATGTTGTTTTTTTATTTTTTTAATTGGAAATGCAAACAGTGATAAAAAAATTTGTTTTTATTTTTTATTTTTTTATTCTCATGCAAAACAAAGATTAGAGACAAACCAAATATATATTTTTTATTGTATCCTTCAAAAATAAATGTTAGAAAACAAGATACATTCTTTTTTTAAATTTATTTATAAACAAAAGGGAGTCAGTGAATGGGTCCGAATCCACGACATGGGAGATAGTTCCGTAACTCCGGTCACCGTGCGTGACCGGAGGTGACAAATTATCTGAGATAGAAATGTGAACGTGCGTGGATCGAGAGAATGATGTGGAAAATCGAGGTCGGATCAAGAAGTGTGGTATGGATTTTTTAATGATTTTAAGATCTAACAATGACTAAAATTGACGCAAAAATTATCTCTATGATTTATCTAAGCAAAAAGATAGGAAATGAAATATGGATCTCACCTTGGATGTGGACACGCCGTGATGGCCTCGACGACGACCGAATCGCTGTCACCGACTGGATAGGAGGTTGGACACCCTTCTACGACAAGTAGCTCTCGGAGATCGGGTTCCTCTCTCCAAAGATTAATCAAAGAGTGAATGAGGAGGAGGGGCCTATTAAAAAGAGAAAAAATGAAAAAGGAAGGTATATACATTTAAGGAAGGTAATTAGTGGTTATTTAAATAAATAAAATAATTAAATTAATTAATTAAATAAATAAAAACGAAATTCGGAATTAAATCAAATAATTAAAATAATTAATTTACACAAATTAATTAGCCACCTTAATGGTGGCTATTAAAGGTATAAAATAAATCTTATATACATGGTAGGTTATAAAATCAATTAATTCAAATAAATCCAATAAATCAAATAATTAAATATGAATTTCGTAATTAAATTATATTAATGAATTAATGAGAGATATTTTATTTTTTTGGTGATTTTTATATAAGGAAGTTATTTGTATCAAGGTTTTAAAAACCGAACCGGACATCGAACCGAGCAAGTATCGGTTTTTGGTTTTTATGGTCGAACCAATGGGACCGACCGGTCGAATCGGTGATGACATCAGCAGTTCATAAAAACCGGAAAAGACCGAACCATTGTATTGTTGGTTTGGTTCATATGGTTTAACCGGGTCGAACCGAGTTAGACCGGTAGTATCATACAAATAAATATAAAAAATGCTACATCATATCTTTAGAGGATCTATATACTCGTGTCCTTCCAAGTTTTTCCAATAACACTTATACTCCTTTTTTTTACAATTGTGCGCCCCTTATATTTTTACAAAATGGATAGTAGTGACATTTTATTAGCACATGTGTGCTCCTATATTATATCAACGTAAGGATAATATTGTGGATTTTTTAAAAATATAGGAGCGAAAATACATTGCTAAATGTTAGGGTATAAACTTATTAGAAAAACTCAAAAAGGGCACTATTTTGTAAAGTTCATATGTGTGTGATGTGTAAAATTATCAATTTTAAAACTATTTAAACTTTAGTTAATAACAAGTGTTTTTAATGTATTACTTCTAGTAGTATTAGTATGACAATGTATTCTTCCTTTGTTGTTGTTCGAAGTAGACAAACTCATGTAATATGTGAGAAGAGAGGCAATGCTTATATGACAGGAAGGAAGATGTGATAATGGATCATTGACACATGTGGAAGGAGAAGAGATAAATGAGTACTATATTCTGGGTTAGAATGTGAGGAGATGAATAGTTTTAAAAAGTTTACATTTTATCAATTATCAAAAATTTTTTTTGTCAAAATGGATGGTTGAACCAGTGGTTTGGTTCAATTGGTTCAACCGAATTTAAGCGGTCCAACCGGGTTTTGACTGGTTTTTATTTTCTGAATAAAAACCGGGTGGTTGGACCGTTTTTCTTCCGGTTCTTGGTTTAAACGGTTCAACCGGCCGGTTCGGTTCGGTTTTTAAAACCTTGATTTGTATACACATATTATATACATATAATACACTATACATATATACATACAGGGAAATAATTTATAACCACTTTTTTTAAAATTTTATTATTTATATTTTTCCTTTTTATTATTAATGAAAATAATATTTAAAAATATGTACATTATGTATATAAAAATAAATATGATTAAATATGTACAATAAATAATGGTGAAACTGCACAAAACACCCCAGAAAATCGACTTTTCAATCGTAACTTCAAAAATTATGAAATCACAGCCATTTGAAAGATAATTTAATTTAGAGTACAATGGAAATGAGTTTGGTTCAATTTGAGTTCGTATGGAGCCGGAATTGATATTTCAAATGATCGCATTGTGACTTTTTTCTGAGGGTGATTATTAATAATATGTACATTATTTTACTTTGCAAATATTTTTATTATTTACAACATATTTTTATTTACAATTTTTGTTTACAAAAATAATTATTTTGAGGTCAAATTATATACAAAATAGTACATGTTTTATACAAATATACATGGAATTTATATACAAATTATTTTTTTGGATTTTTGACAGAAGACCCTATCTCCCCCTGCTTTATTCCTGGTCAATCAGGTCAAGTCTTGACCTTCTCTCGGGGTTCTGGTCGGTCTGTATTTATTGCATAAATACCTCCTTTCTTTTTCTTTTCTTCTTTATGCTTTTATTTTTGTACAAAAAAGTGTTAAAAATGCAATTTTAACAAATGCATGCAAAATGGTACAATTATGGAATTAGTGGGTATTTACAGGTGTTTGACTAAGAAAATGAAGCTAAAATAAAAGAATAAAGGCGATGAATCATGGATTCATCATTCCCCTATACTTTACCTTTGCTAGTCCCTTAGCAAACACTTATTTGGAAAATAAGTGCAAACAAAAATAAAGAAAAGAAAAAGGAAAGAAGTTAGAATAATGTTGACTTTTAAACTTATCTTTATAAAAATGCAGTCTGGAGCTATGTCGGACCTTTGGATTATTAGTGTGTCGGAACCTTATTGGGATCTGGATTTAAAACCTAACAACCTCTAAGTTCCACAAGACTCCTATTCAGGTCTCCTCAACAGTCAGATCAGAACAAGTCTACATACACAAATTCTTATGACTATGAATTCGTACTTGTACGGTGTAAGTGAATATAGCTCCTCGTCTCAGAAGTAACAAAGAAATAGCATCTCTCAACACGATAACTCTAATCCCCCAGTATAGCAACTCTTTCCTCGAGGAGCGGGGATATTCCCTTCTAATACAACCCGCTCAAGAAGAGGGGATGGAGAAGAGAATGGACGGTAACCAGTGTAGTTACCTATCCTTGGATGCATGCCCATTGTAGCCATGTCACCCGCTGCAAGCTCTCAAATGTATGATAAAATTTGAAGCTCTTATTCTTTTTTTCACTTGTATATACACTCCGGCAGACATTTTACTTTTCAATCAGGTCTGTCCACTTTTGGAGATTCTGCATTTTTTTTCTTTTTTTTCTTCTTTTTTAGAAAATATATACAAGGTGCAGCATGTACATAAGGAGTTTTTCCTCTTGAGCCAGTAGACTATCATTCTTTTGAAGCATTATTGCAACCCCACAGCTCCTGTCTTTAGACCCCAACATCACCAAACCAGGTTGAGATGCACTTCCCTCCCTAGAGGAGGACAAGAGGTTCCGCCTAAATGTACTACTCTCGTATGCTACCCCAAGCCAAAAGATTCTGCCCCTTCACTACCTCCTCCATGAAGAGCTACGTGTAGAGTGCTTTGTCCAAGGTAAGACACGGTCTGAAAGAATCATGCGTGTGTTGTTAAATATTCTACTTAGACTTATCAAGATGAAATGTGAACATAGTTTTATGGACTCAAAGAATTAAGTCACCAGGACAAGAAAAGTCTCAACTCCAAATTTTATAAGGTTCCTCTGAAATTAAGTGGATTAAGGTCCAACTAAGGTCCATTCTTCAAATTTTTCCCAAACTTAGTTTAAGTGTCAAGACTATCCTGAAAAATGCACATGCCAATGCAAGAAAATATGTACAATGCAAAGAGAAAACAAAATCTTTTTGCGAAACCATTTTCAAAATTTGAAATGTTTATGGATTTTTGAAAAATGATGCACATGCAAAAGTTTTTTTTGCAAAGAGTTAGAAATATATACAAGTATATACAAATTATTTATTTATTTATTTATTGTTTGTAGATAAGGGTTGGGGATTATATACACATATTGCACTGGGGTGAATCAATTATTTACAAGAGTGATGAGAAAGGATATACAACTTGAGTGATTTATACATGTATATATACATACAGTTGAAATTTATTTCTTTTTTTTTTATTTTTTTAATTATTCATTTTTTTAATTTTTGTGATGCATATATTCCTGAAATTTCTTTGAAAAAAATTTTACAAATAGTTTTGAAAACTATAGTCCAAAATATTTTTTCACACAATTTTACAATCATTTACAATCATTTGAAAACATTTTGCAAACATTTTCCAAACAGTATATATAGATTTTCAAAATAATTTTTCAACCATTTTTCAAAATATTTCCAAATATTTTTACAAAATCTTTTTTTTACACACAAAGAGAATTTTTTTACAAGCTACAATATTTTTTACAAAGGTTGAAAATATTTTTCAAACATTTTTTAAATAGTTTTCAAAAGATTTTTCAAATAGATTTTCAAACTACTTTTAAAATATTTTTCAAAATATTTTAACCTGAATTATTAATCAGTATGTAAAAGGAAAAATTTTGAGGAAATTTCTGCATCTTTTTATTAGTTTTTTACCAGTATTTACACAGTATTTTAGCATATTAAAAATATGAAAGTACGAGTTATGGCTAAAGTATATATACAATATATACGACACCCCCCTATACTTAGCTCGAATTATGTCCTCATAGTGATCAAAGAACTGGAAAGAAAGACATAACTCGTGCTAAATATAAAAAAGTGAAAAGAATTGTATACTACAACGACGAATAAAAAAATCAAATCAATAGAAGTCAGCGATCCCCCTATACTTAGGATTAAGTAATCCTAAGTATAGATGACTTTACACAAGGGGAAAATCGAGGAGTAGAATGTACTGGGTTTCCCCCCTATACTTAGGGTAAAATATCCCTAAGTATAGGCAGCAAAATATAGGTAAAAAGAATCAAAAGAATAATCACAAGTCTTACATCCCCCATATACTTAGGGTAAAGTACACCCTAAGTATGGAATAATCATGAGATGAATATGGGGTGTGAGAGAGAATGAATATCTGATATGGACAGATGGATCTATACAGATGTGAACGATGTTGAGGTGCCTCTCAACAAGCGCTAGAGTTTACGCCCCCTAGCTGGGCGCAAATGTTAGGATAACACAGTATCGAGGTTCAGGACGGTATGTATAAGGCGAATACCGTACTGTCGTTGCAGTCTCGGTGGGAGAACAACAACAACGAGATCAACAGTGTAAGTAATGACACCCAGGTAATCAATCAGGCGAGTGTCTGCTACCGGGTAAAGATATGGGCAGATGAAATCGAGCTCTGATAGCACAAAAGAAATCGTCGGCTCAAGATCTGAATAGAGTGAATGGATGTAACCGAAGAAGTCGAACGTGGAGAAGGAAGGATCTATCAGTGAATCCTCCACATGAATCACAGTCTCGAATAGATAAGGAAGATCAAGATCATGAGACTCACTAAAAAGACTAATGTCTGATGTTTATAATGTAGACAAATCAGTGAAATCATCGAATACCTCAAAGATCGGGTCATCCTCGCGAGGGTCGTCGAGGAGAGAAACCTCAAACTCATTATCATAAATATGAAAATACTCAGTCTCGTGATCCAACAGATCGGATGCACTCCCAGAATGAAACCGAGTACACAAAGTCCATGGCATCCTCCCACGGATAACCCTCTGGGAGTAATGCCGAATCATCAGGGAATTGGGGATCTATGTTGTTAAATATCAGATCCTCCAAAAATATATTGACCTCATCAAATGAGAGAACACAAGGCTCAAATACGAGACTATCAAGGTCTGTCAAATCAAAAATCGGTCCCTCATCAAGCTCTCTCTGCTGAGATGAATCCAAATACATCTCTGAATCTGGGAAGATCTCCTAAAGAAAAGACACTGAATCTACTGTGTATGGACACTGGAATGACTCAAAGGATGGTTGAGATGTGGGTTCCTCCTTTATTTCTTGGGATACTAGTAGATCTAGAATCCAAGAATCCTCGATGCGGAGTGCGGGACTGGCTCAAAATCTGATTGTAAATCCAATGTAAACTCAACCGATATCCGGTTCTGGGAACTCAGTGGTAGTAAACACATCCATCAAATGAGATGTAGTAGCATCCATATCCTATGATTGGTGTGTGCTGTCAAGATTGGCATGATGTATCACACACTCATCTGATGTCATATCTCCCTCGTGTGTCGTCCCGAATAAATCATCTTGTGAGTATGGGATGTCTGAAAGTGTATTCAAGATGGTCTCAATTAAATCCAGGTCGGGACTTTGGTGTGAACCATCATACGAGGTAATGACGTATGTAATCTGCTTTGCGGTCCTCCCCCTCATGGCGATGTGGATAAGGTCAGTCATCGAAAATTCATGATCTGGAAATCGTCTCAAAAGATCATGTAACCTCAACCATGAATCTATTAATGGCTCTTGGGGGTCAACTGAAAAATCATGAATACAAGACCGCATCATCTTTGCTCTACGCTGGGGGTAAAATCTCTGCAAAAATAACGATCGTAAATCTCCCCACGTATCAAACTTCCTTCCCAATCGTCTGTGCCAACTCTTGGCTTTACTCTGAAGTGTAAATGGGAAGGTAATCAGCATCATGTCCTCGGAAGTGATATGAGAATATGATCGTAATTCACAAATCTCCTCAAACTCATCGATATGCAAATACGGCTCCTCGTGCACTTCCCCTGAAAATTTCGGCAGTATATCAATGAACTCTAAATCCAGAATGAAGGGTCTCAAAGTAGAAGCGGACTGTGCTTCTTGATGTTAGTATTCATCCATCATCCCGGGATAGAAGTTATCTAAAGCACGCAACTGCACCATATGATCGCCTATGGGATGCACTCTCATCTCTGCAAGGTGAACACCCGTGTCTCGTATATGGTCAATCTGGTCTCCTCGGGCTTCACTCATGGCATGTCCCGAATGGGAGGGTGGGTAGGGAGAAGATGGGAAATCGGATGGAGTTCTGACCTCCCAAGAGAGTGGGCAGGAATGATGGGTATGAAGATAAGAAGCCGCAAAATCGGACTGGAATGGAATGCGACCCATCATGATGATAGGGAAATGAAGGGAGGGAGGGTGGGATAGAGACAGAAGGTGACTGCTAATGATTCAAAGAATGATCGTAACCGACTCACAATAAAGACATACAAAACACAAAGCAAACCCCCAGTTAACCAACTCAACAGAAATCTGACCGTAAGAGTTCGGTCTTTATCTTTTCAATTTTAAGAGTTAAGTGATAAGACAAAGTTGTACAAACACTTAGGAGGCTTTAATAGGATTTGGGCACTACTCCTTAGTGTGTACGTGAGCAGTTAAAAGCGCAAACAATGAGGGGGTTGCTCTCCTAATACAATGGTGAATCAATTACATTTGATTTTATAAGTCAAGTTCAATTAGCAGTCCTATTTTTTTTAATTTTTGATTTTCTATTTTTTTGGATTTTTCAGAAATAACGCCTAACAAGTTTTTTGATTTCCTCTTTGATTAATTTGAGTCCAAAAACAGGGGAAGTCGAAAAAGCCAATGCACGGTCAAACACGATGATGCATGCAGAGATAGAAAATGCGTACCTTGCTCCAACACTCTACATGCAATATGATCCGCGCATAAATCAAAGACAGAATGTAAACTAACTATATAATGCACGTAGAAATCGGCCTTAAGACGAGTAGCTTCTATTGATCGTGAAGAACAATAGTTAGTTAACTGAATCGAGTCCGGAGTCCGATCTTGGGAGTCACTCGGTGCCTGCCACAACGGGTCCTGCCAACGTTGTATGTGACTCCTCATGGCACGTGGTCTCAGATTCAATTAAACTAACTTTTTCAATTATTTTTAGTAAGGTCCAATTATGTTCTATAGGAACAGATAATCTATTAGGTGTTGGGCCATAGCAATTTACGCCACAATCAATCAAAATTCCTATGTCTAGGGGCTAAAACCGCGAGAATCAAAATAGCAAGTTATGGCGTGAAATCAAAAACTCGGAAAAAAAGCGGTGAGGTCCCCCGGGCACACCAGTGCTCGGCGAAACAGACCCCGAATAAAAGTCCAAGTCCACAGTTCAAAGTCCTAAATTATTACAATAAATAATTGTTCTCTCAAATAAAATGACAGTCTTCTTCTCCTCCATGCTCTTCCTCCTATGTCGGGTCCTCTAAAAAGAAACTCCAAATCGTCCAAGCAGTACCTCGCACAAAAAATAAAAGAGAGAAGGTCAGAAAACAATTATGATATATAGAGTCAAAATAGAAAAATGACTACAAAGTCGTGTTCCCCGGCAACGGTGCCATTCTGATGGCACAAAAATCGTGCGGTTAAGATGGATAAATAAATCACAATTGTGTCATTGTTATCAACCACTCGATTCGATCAACGGGAAAAATGTATTTACTACAAAGTCGTGCTCCCCGGCAACGACGCCATTCTGATGACACGCCTGGAAACTCGGGTTAAGTAAATAATAAACAATGGTCGCTGTGACCAAAATCACCAAGCGCGGTCAACCGAGAAAAATATTTAAACCACTTAAAAGATAATTGAATCAATGAAAATGAATGTAAGCGGTTTTCGCTATTCTTTTTACCTGGTATAGCGACCATGGTCGAACATAAGGAGCACGATCTAAAAACTATGCAGTCAATTTTCAGAAATGAATTTTTAGTGGTTTTTGAATTTTTTTTGTATTTTTCGAATAAGGCACAAAGAATAACACACACCACACCCTTTTTGCATTTTTCAAAAAAATTCAAAAATGCTCAGAAAATTTTAGAGAAAATATTTTTGGAATTTTTTATATATTTTGAAATATTTTTGATAATTTTTTCAAAATTTTCTGATATTTTTATGATTTTCTAAAAATCAAACAATGTAAACTAATGCAAACAATGCATAACCAAGAGTAATTTGTAACTTAAAAATAGTTTAAGTGCTCAATCCTCCTGGGATTATTTTAATATAAACTACAAAGCAATATCTACAATCAGAAAGTAAAATCACAATGTTTGTATTTTTCTACAATTTTCTACAATTTTTTTAATATTGTTCATTTTATGCAATTTTTAGGCATTTCATAAAGAATTAAAGCACGAAAATTGGCTAAAAATTACAACACACCAAAATATACCTACACTAAGTTTTTTGGATTTTTTTTAATAATGTTTCGAATTTTTAAGAATTTTCAAATTTCAGGCATGCAAAAATACACCGTTTTTGAATTTTTATATATATCAATAGTCAACGGAATGCAATGAAAATTTTATATAAAGACTAACACTACAGCATGAGAACACACAATTTTTTTGAGAATTTTTTAGATCAAGAAAAACATTTATTTCATCAAAAATAACATGCAAAGTTTGAGTTCTGCAGTACAGGGACTAAAATATAATTTCACAAAGTTTTTGCATGAAATAATAACAAAAAAGTTCTGGATGCAAAATATAAATTACCCAATATGCATGTGATGGGCATGTGAGTTGCTTGTAGGCGGGGACTTCTTTGCAATTTAGACAACCTTCAGGTACAAATATGTTATTTTTCCAATTTTTTAATGTCTTCCATCCTAGGGTTTCTTTTCTTGTGCCCTTCATTGCTTCAAGATGGGAGGGAACCGAGGAGCCGCCGCTGCTCACGCGGGAATGAGGGCACGGGCCGGGCGCTGTCACTGCGGGGGCATCGACCACGACAGCGGTGGAGGATCGGGCTCTGGAGGCACGCCGTAGGAGCTCGGAGATGGCGGGCCACGCTGGTGGTGCGGGGGGGGGGGCACTGGAGGGCCGAGCGCGGATCGACGTTGACGGGCCGCCTGACCGCACACACAGAGGATTCGCGGGGCGATGACTGGAGGTCGGCCCGCGCCGCGCGAGCTTCGCTATGAGGGCGATCTGAGGGAAGTCGGGGGAGAACAGGGCTACCATGCAGGCGGCTCTTGGAGCAGTTGCATGGTCGCAGAGGCGTAGGCCACTGAAGGAAGGTGGGGTTGCGGTGCCGCTTGGTGGTGGCGACCGAGGAAGCTGGTGTTCGGCTCCCCGCGGTTGGGTTGACACGGGCGGCTGCGCGACTGGTGGAGCAGGGCAGCGGCGCTGCCGTTTACGGGGGGGGGGGGGGGTGGGGGAGGATTAAATTTTTTATGTAAACTACAAACACTGATAATAGTAAAAAATGTCATTTTTTTAAACTGAAAATGCAAACAGTGACAAAAAATTTGTTTTTATGTTTGTTTTTTTTCTATTTTTTTATTCTCCTGCAAAACAAAGACTAGAGAAAAAAACAATATATATGTTTTTTATTGTATTTCGCAAAAACAAATGTTAGAAAACAAGATACATTCTTTTTTTAATTTATTTTTAAACAAAAGGGAGTCGGTGAATGGGTCTGAATCCACGACATGGGAGATAGATCTGTGACTCCGGTCACCTGATGAATACCCATTCATCACTCTTTATTCTTATATTTTAGCTACAAAAACCTTTGCAAATACATGTATATTCATGTAAATACAAATAATTACCAAAGGCATGCATTGTATAAAGTTTAATAATTAGCATGTTTTTGTAAAAAAATAAAAGAATAAAGAGACAAAAGAAAAAGAGGGAAATATTTAGAATAAATATTGAGCAACCTAATCCCAAGGGAGGGCTCAACATGGGCCTGGCCGCGTAAAAGCCAGAGTAGAGAGAGATAGGGAGCTCATGTGTGTAAATATACCTGTAAATATCACAAAAATATTTTCCTCTAAAAATAGAATAAAAGTGGTTTGTACATATTTGTAAATATTTGTAAATATAAAATCAAAACAAAGGTTGAAAAATCAAAGAGAAAATAAAAATGACTCCCTTGTGCATATTCACCTTGTACATAGACACCTCATCACTATTTATTTCACCCTATAAATAAATAAATTAATTTCCATAAAATTTGTATATATTCTATCTTTGATGGTGTAAGTAAATAAAATAAAAACCACAAAAAAACCAAACTAAAAAGAACAAAGTTAAAAATCAAAAAGAATATTGTACATATACCATGTATATATATGTATATATCTATTTATTTCACCCATGTATATAAATAATAAAAATAAAATAAAAATACTTTTTTATTCCTAATTTTATGCTACAAATAAATAAAATATAAAATGGGAATAAAAACGTACAAAAATAACAATATAAAAATCAAAAATTAAAAAGCCATATTGTACATATACATATATATAGCACCCTACTGTAAATACCCTATTTTTATTTCGAAAAATTAATTAAAAATCACCAAAAAAATAGAAAAAAAATAAACATTTTTCATGTTTTGAGTTTTTAATAAATCGGCCGTTTTCTATTTTTAAATTAATTTTCAAACCTTTCTGAGTTGGCCTTCTCTCATTGGTCCATGGGGGACGTTGACCCCCCGGTCAACTCCCCCTTATGGACCACATCCCACGGGTCCGTGACGCCCGACCCAATTTCTCAACATTTTAGCGTCACGACCCGATCACCTCACACCCAAACCCAGGGTCCAATTCGTTCCTGCCAGATCCGACACCCTCGCCGGCATGCCCGCCTCGGGGTCCGCGCTCTGAGCTGCCCCACCCGATCGATTTTAGCCGGACCCCTAGCTGTAAAAATTCTGAGCTCCGCCTCCATTTTCCCGATCTTTGGCTCATTCGCCTTCCACCCAGTGACCTCCAGTGCCTTCGCGAGAGTGACAGCTCGCTCCGGGCGGTGTTGCAGCGAGGAGGAGACGTCTCGACCACTGATCTGGCGTCTTCGCGCCGCCGTGCTCCGCCTGAAGGTAGAGATCGAGCCTCGGGCCTCGACGACCCGCGAGGCGACGACCCAGAGCTCCAGAGCTCACGCCCAGTCGACTCATCCGCCCAAGTAGCCTTAGTTCTCTTCCCTTTTCTTTAATTTTGATTTTGCCCCAAATCGATCCATCGCTGTGTCGCTTCGATTCCGTCCATCCTAGTAGCCTATTCGATCATCGGAGCATCCCATCACCCTCGCCTACGTCCCGCGCATCTTCTCCGCCCATCCATTCAACCCGGCTCGCACAGGAGCTGGGGTTTCGAGCTCCTCCGCCGTCGCATCACCGGAGCTCGATCGCACCGCCGCACCGACCACCTTCACCCCCGCTTACAGGGTCGAGGCACTTTGCCCTCGACCCGCGAGTCTGCTGATGTGCTTTGCAGGTCCATTCGAAGGCCATCTGAGGGTCTCGACCATTTGAAGCAGCCGCTCTTCCTCCGCCGACCTCGCCTGAGCTCCCCAGAGCTCCGTCGAGCCATCGGAGGATACCAATAGACGCGGAAGGCCTCCACGCTTCTTCTCCGATCATCCGTGGCCTTCGAGGACTCCTCCAACGCCTGCACGAGCGCGGCGAAGTTCGCCGGAGCCCAGTTCGTCGAGGACCCTCCCTTGCCGTCCGATTCATCTCTAGCTCCAGTTCGCATCCCAGCCATCCATTTGAGGAGCAGCTCTGACCTGCCGATCATTTGGGAGGCTCGATCGTGACCGTCGATTGTCGAGGATTAACCCCAGTGCATCTGAGTCGATGGATCACCACGTGGCGTGCATCCGACAGGCGACTTAATAAAGGGTAAATATCATCTTAGGCCCTTAGTTTCTTAGTTGTTCGTCTGTAGTCCTGTAAATATTTTAGATACTTTACTTTAGTTTGGTAAATTGCATAGTGGACCCTGCTATTTTCTGTATTTACATGTATGCCCCTGCGTGTAGTGGAACACGTGCGTCGACACGTGCTATCTGGGATTTTTGCATGTTTAGCCCCATAGTTTTAGGGTGTTAATGAATGAGTGTAACTTTTTATTAATTTCATATATGCCCCTGTGCGTGGTTTTTTAGAACATGTGTTGAAATTCGTGGGTATTTTACACTGAGGTCCCTGGACTTTTTAGTAACTGTTATTAAATAGGTCCCTGAGTGCCCAAGTCACGTGCCTCGCGCGTGTTTACGTGGAAAAATTGCACCGGACCCCCTGGAACTTCTAGTAATTGCGTATAGGTCCCTGTGCACTATACCTTAGTTTTGATTTTTTAATAAAATAGCAAACCAACTCCAAATGCGATGAAAATTGGACACATGGCTCCTGCCATAGTGTAAGTTTTCTCCATTTTTGGAGACATTTTTTATTGCATTTATTATTTTTAAAAATTCAAAAACACGCTTTTTTCTTTACTCTCCAGCTTTAAAAATCATAAAAAAATATTAAAACACCTCTAAAAATTACAAAAAAATTAGGTGGTGTTTGTTTTGTCTTGTTTGATTTTGTAACCAATTTGGTCATTTTTGGATATTTAAAACTCATAAAAATTGAAAAACCCATAAAAACCCATAAAAATTATAATAATTAATTGAAAAAACCCAAAAATAATAATTCAGGTGCCTAAATTTTCCTGATTTCTTCTTCTTTACAGAAAAATTACTCCAGGTGTCAATAGGGACATTTTTCATTTTAAATTGGCCCTTGACACCTGGCTGGACAGTACCTCTTTTTTCTTGTGTTGTTTGATTTTTAGAAAATTCAATAAAAATCAGAAATTACCAAAAATTAAAAAAAAGTTAAAAATATAAAACACATAAACATATTTTTAAATAAGTTTTTGGGTGATTTTTGAGTAGATAAATAATGGTGTGTGATTGGTTGTTTTATTGGTTTCTTTATTTCTTCACTAATCAAAAATCCAAAAAATATAAAAAGACTAAAAATCCACCAAAAACAGTTTTCTTTTATCTCTTTTCTTTTTAGACTACTTCGTAGGCCGCAAGGCCATCACGTGCTCCCTGAGTCCGAGCCTGGTCGCTATACCAGGCTAATCTAATAGCCTGCACCGCTATAGTGTTTATTTGATTTTCATTTGATTTTGGTGGCCTGAACCTTATTTTTTTGATTGACTGATTGATCTCTTGAGCGACTAAGGTCGCAACGACCTTGTTATTTCTTCATCCTTAGTTGCTCGGGTTTTTTTTGTGTCATCAGAATGGCGCCGTTGCCGGGGAGCACGGCTTAGCAGTCGACTTTTTGTGCATATTTTGTATATATCATTTATTTCCATAATTGCTTAAATAAATTGGTCTGACCACTTGTGTTTGTTTTCTTGCGAGGGGCCCGAGGATCGAGGTGGTTTCTTTAGAAGCCGACGCAACCGCGAGATTCGGAGGCGGCTCTCTTCTCTAAAGAGCTGCAGGAGAGCGCGAGGAGCAAGCAGAAGTGTGGGAGCCGCAGAATAGCCGCGGATTAGATTAGAATTTATTTCTAGCTTTATTTTTGAACAGTTGTTGTAATAATACAGGGATAGGACACTCAGACAGAGATTCGTACTTTCGGGGTCTGTTTCGCCGAGCACCGGTATGCTCGGAGGACCCCTTAGTTAGTTGGACTTTTCGCGGCCTTTTCGCGATTTTCGTTTTTCGCTGCCTTTTATGGTTTTACGCGGTTTTTATCGAGCCTTAGATCTAGGACTTTTTGCTTGACTGTGCCGTAATTAGTAAGATCCGCACACCTAATAGACTGCTTGTACCTATAGATCGTTAATTGGACCTACTAATAAAAGATTAATAAAAATAGCTGATTCATTTCCTTCGAGCCTACGCGCTGCGAGCTTGCCCCGTTAAGCGCTACTCCTGAACTCGACCTGTCGAGAATAGGAGGGGTGGGGTCTAGACCGGTGTCTCTGGATCGAAGGCTGGTGACCAGCTAGACGGTCTATCGAGTAGAAATTGCCTATTTAGGGACGGTTTTTCCGCCTGCACCATTTAGGTAGTTTTATTTCTGTCTTTCAATTCTGCGCGGATCATCTTGCATGTAGACTGTTGGAGTCAGGTACACATTTCTTACTCTGCATGCATCATTGATTTTCGCGCATCGACTTTTTCGACTTCTCCCCCCTGTTTTGGACTTAATAACCAGGAGAACCGAAAAATTCGTTAGGCGTTTTTTGCTTTTATTGAAAAATACCTAAAAAGAAAAAATAATAAAATTAGGACTGCTAAAACTATTGAACCTAAAAGATACCTCATTTAAAAACTTGTCTTGGGGAGAGCAACCCCCTCATTGCTTGGTTTGATTATGCGAGAGAGTGACCTGAACACTAGTTAGAGCCCTCTGGTAATATTCTCGACTGATTACCTACTCTTCTGTGCGGGACAGTCGGTTGGGAGAGTATCGGGTATCCCAACAGGTCACGTAATCGCTCTAATATCTTGATTGTTCACCAAAATAAAATTGACAAGATAAAATTGACCGAACCTTTACGGTCTTCAGCTCGCGTTGCGTTGGTGAACTGGGGGTTTGCTTGTGATCATAGTTTTACCAGATCTCATCCGCACTACTCGCCAGATCACGATGATGGGCAGGAGGTCCTCTTAGGCAGCCTCTGGCTGCACCGCTTTTTAGAACTCCAACCCACTCATCTAGGTCGGTTCGTGGGAGCTCAGACCCGCTCTCTGAACCCGAATATGACTCCGCCCTGTTCCCTCTCGACCACCCTTCTTCTTCTGAGACCAAGATACCAGTGCCAGAGGAGAGACAGACAGATGATTTATCGGCACATGAGTTCGGTTGTTTTGATTTTTCAGAGACTATGACCGACGCTAGTGATGATCGCTCCAGAGGTCCGCAGGAGGAGCATTTCGTTCTGGACCAGGGTTCGATCAACTCCACCCTGATCGCCTCCCTTGAGTCAGTGCAGCAGCAGTTGAGGGATTAAGGGGCATTCATGATAGAGATGAGGCGAGAGCTTGAGCAGTTGAGAGCCGACCACGAGAGAACTGCGGAGGAGGACCCGACGATGCGGCAGCTGCCGCAGCAGCCGCAGCAGGTGGAGGACCACCGAGATCGATGCGAGAGAACCACAATCCCGGATCGACTTTGACATACCATTGGGTGGTGCTACAGATATCGTGGGGGACTTCAAGTTCCCCCCGAATACTTTGCAGCTCCCTTCCCCCGATTTCACGGGTTGGGCCACTGAGGAGCCCATCTCCACCTGCAGGAGTATGAGATGATCTGCAGTACTGTCCACGATCGTCAGGTGGACCAGGATACCATCAGGATGATTGCCTTCCACTTCTCTTTGGCAGACAGAGCAGCCACCTGCCTGAAACATCTGGGGAAGTTCGTCTACACTTGGGAGCATCTCCGTGCCGAGTACTTACACAAGTACTATCCACTCGGGCGGACCAATACCGCGAGAGCCCTGATCAGCAACTTCTCCATGCTCCCAACGAGCAGTTCCATGAGGCATGGGAGAGGTTCAGAGAGCTGACTGATAGATGCCCGCACCACGACATTTCCAAGCCGAATCTCGTGCAGAGCTTTTTCAGTGGGCTAACACCAGAGCTTCAGGGCTTGGTGAACGCTTCTTGTGGCGGGTCTTACTTCGCCAAGGATCACGACCAGGTCTGGGCCATCTACGAGGAGATGGCCGAGAACTACATGGTGATGTCCCAGACCCGGTGTACACTCAGGGCAGACCCCAGCAGCCACAGACCGTGCAGTACCAGAGGATAGCATGGGTCGACGCCAATCCTTCCAGTTCGTCCGCACTAGCAGCAACACAGGCCGAGTCATCAGCCGCGGACATGGGGATTATCAGCGAGAAGCTGGATCGGATGGAGTTGATTGAGAAGAAGCAGTGCCAGGGCATCACTCATATGGAGCATATGGCACAGATTCTGAGCGACATGAAGACCCAGCTCATGTGTCTCCAGGAGGCACAGACTGCTTCCCAGCCCCGTCTTCAGTCGTGAGGCGACTCCGGCAGCAGCAACAGCTTGTCCCAGCGCTCCAGCTCACACCAGCAGCCTATGACAGGTTCACCTTGTACATGCGGAGCCGTACCAGCAACCGCAGCCCACCTACCAGTCACCACCATCTCCAGACATGCAGATGGTGGTATACGAGCCGGATCAGCCTTTGGCAGTGCTCCCATCACCCCAGTACGATGCAAAGCCGTTGATGGATGTCAACGGGATTTGGTATGACCGCCCTCAGCCCGGTATCCGACGAGACCATCCCGGGATTCCGGTGGGGGACCGGAGGTACCCAGCCCCAGCAGCAGCCGTCAGGACAGGGTGGCCAGTACAGCTATCAGAGAGAGCACCAGCCGCCCCCAGTGTACCCATCACAGCAGCAACAGCAGTCGTCCTATGGTCCTCGCCCCTATCAGCAGGGACAGTCGTGGAGGCGTGAGCAGCCTCACCAGCAACAGCAGCAGCATCACCCATACCCCTCTCAGTCACAACAACAGATCCAGCAGCCTCACTACCATAGAGGCTACCCGTCAGGTTCCCATGAGAACCCTATCTTGGATGATATAGCCCGCATTCTCACAGATCAACAGGCTACTTTTTGACGGGAGATGGACGAGTTCTGCCAGGAGATGCGGGACATCGTGAGAGGGAAGGCCGCCATCCTTGCCCAGATCGAGCCGAATCTGAACAACCTGAAGAGGAAATCTGAGCAGGTAGTTTGTAGTGAGTATGCCACTCCTAGTGATGCACTTGGTGATATGTCTGCATATCTTTCTGATACTGATTTTGTCACACTTAGGAGCGGTAGGATGCCAGCAGGCGGTGCCTCGTCTGAGCTACATCATGAGGATCCACCCAGAGCGCCTGACGAGGAGGAGGAGAGCGGTACTGAGTCCGCTATTGATGATGACGGTGGTACTAATACCACCAAGGATGCTGATCCCCCAGGCGGTGCTGAGGCCGCCATTTCACCAGTTCGTGGAGGTGGTACTGAGGCCACCCACGATGCCGAGCCAGAGCGCGACACTGAGGCCGCGAGTCTTCCAGTTGATCGAGCCGATGGTGGTGTTGAGACCACCCGTGTTCATTTAGAGAGATCTGTTGTTTTTCCTACTTCTGATGTATCTCGGAACTCTGTTGTGAATAAAGGAAAAGATTTGGTTTTTTTTGGTCCACTGTGGTGCGTGATGTATGTGCGGATTCGGCCGTCAAGCCGTCTAGACCTTTTCCTAGTCCTTCATATGAGAAGGACCCAGTGATCCCCTTCCCTAGAGCCCTTCAAATGGGGAAGGGGAAGAGAAAAGAAAATCTAAAAAAGAGAGATCAGGAAGAGTTCAGCCAGCAGATGATAGATCGGTTCACATACAGTTGACTCTTCAGGAGGCTTTGCAGCACATCCCCCTTCTTCAGCGTTCACTGAGAGACAGGACCACAGTCAGGAGGAAGACGAGGAACCACCACTCAGAGAGCCATGTGCTGACGAAAGCCACGTGTTTCGCGATCCAGAACCGTCTGCCGGCCAAGAGGCCAGATTCAGGAGCCCCTTATGTCAGATGTCACATTAGAGAGCAGAGGTTCGACCGTACTCTACTACATAGCGGGTCGTCGATCAATCTCCTTCCGGCAGCCCTTCTCGACTGCTTCGAGTTGGGCACTCTAGACAGAGCAGGACAGTCTTCAGTTTGCTGATAGATCTGTCAAGAGGCCGAAGGGGTTGTTGCGAGACGTTGTCATCACGATTCAGGGCCTACAATTCCCCGTGGACTTCATAGTGTTGGAGATGGAGATCCCTGAGTCGGTGACCGATACCCCCATCATTCTAGGTCGCCCATTCTTGGCCACAGCCAAGGCAATAACCGACCATGATAGCGGGAAGGTATACTTTCGCGTCGAGGGTGAAAGTGTACAAATAGAGACGGTCGAGGACAGCAGAGCCAGAGAGAGAGCATGCTCAGAGACGACTTCAGACACAGAGCAGCTGACAGATGCAAGGCTAGACATCCACCAGGACTGTGACTTTGTGGATCACCAGACGATGAGGCAGTTTGGGCAGGACCCAGCAGCACATGCCATCCTCTCATTTTCAGACACCGCTGACGCAGAGACGACCAGCAGAGGAGTGCTTGGAGAGCACATTCCTGGTCCAGGATACTTCTAAGGCAGCAGAGCCGGTCTCGACCGTGACACTAATTCTTGTGATGATGGTGGTGCGGATGCCACCTTAGATGACACAGATCCCTCGGAAGTCAGAGTCTGATTGGGCAGACTGTGAGGATTACATGCCAGACCTGATTTCCACTGAGCCTACAGATAGAGAGGAGGTAGATGCCAAGCAGAGCAGAGACAGTCCAGCATGGCAGCCTTCTCCAGTTTCTGAGATTGACAGAGAGTTTCAGTTCTCCCATGTAGATTTGGCAGCGTTCACGCAGACTTTTCAAAGGCCAGATCCGCCAACACCCAGTTGTCCAGAGCTGAAGCCGCTTCCTACTTCGCTGAAGTATCGATTCCTTGCGGGTGAGCCTGAGATGTACCCAGTCATCATCTCCGCCGATCTGACTGGAGAGCAAGAATACGTTTGATGGAGGTTCTTGAAAAGAAACGCAAGGCAATCGGATGGAGCGTAGCCGATCTCCATGGGATAAGTCCGGCCCTGTGCTCCCACCATATCTATCTCGAGGATGAGGCTAAGCCGTCGCGTGAGTTCCAGCGACGGCTGAACCCGAATCTGAGAGAGGTTGTCATGAAGGAAATTCGAAATGGTGGAGCGCCAATTTTATCTACCCCATCTCCGACTCCAAGTGGGTCAACCCTTTGCATGTGGTGCCCAAGAAGACGGGCATCACTACAGTGATTAGCGAGTCTGGAGAGGAGATTGCTACACGAGTACCCACTTCTTGGCGGGTCTGCGTTCACTACAGGAGACTCAACCAGGACACCAAGAAGGATCATTTCCCCCTGCCCTTTATTGACCAGATCATTGAGAGACTAGCAGGGAAGAGCCACTATTGTTTTCTGGATGGGTACTCGGGCTACAACCAGGTGGCCATCGCTCCTGAGGACCAGGAGAAGACCTCCTTTACCTGTCCCTTCGGCATATACGCCTTCCGACGCATGCCATTTGGGCTATGCAACGCCCCTGCGACCTTTCAGAGATGCATGTTGTCGATCGTTCGGACATGGTAGGGGAGTGCTTGGAGGTCTTCATGGATGATTTCTCGGTTTACGGCGACGGATTCGACTCCTGCCTTGACTGCCTAGACCGAGTACTCCAGCGATGTATAGAGGTTCACTTGGTGCTATCTTTGGAGAAGAGTCACTTTATGGTGACTCAAGGGACGGTGCTTGGCCACATCATCTCCAACAGGGGCATGGAGGTTGATCCGGCCAAGGTAGATGTCATTTGAAAACTTGCACCGCCGTCCAATTTGAGGCAGTTACGGTTATTTCTGGGGCACGTCGGTTTCTACCGACGATTCATTCATGATTTCAACAGGATTGCCCGACCGTTGACTGACCTATTGATGAAAAGACACCGAGTTCCTTATCGATGACAAGTGTCTTTCATCCTTTGAGGCTCTCAAGCATTGTATTATAGAGGCTCCTGTTCTCCAGCCGCCTGGTTGGTCTCTCCCATTCGAGAACATGACGGATGCCTCCGATTTTACCGTGGGGGCCGTATTGGGACAGAGGAGGGATGGAGTCCCCTTTGCTATCCACTACACTAGCCGCACATTGGATTCCGTGCAGCGGAATTATACAGTCACAGAGAAGGAGATGCTAGCCGTAGTGTTTGCCCTAGATAAGTTCAGATCTTACATAATTGGATCTAGAGTGACCTTGTATACTGATCATACCGCCATCCGATACCTCATGGCAAAGAAGGATGTCAAGGCCAGACTGACTAGATGGATCCTTCTACTCCAGGAGTTCGACATTGAGATCAAGGATAAGCCTGGAGTCAAGAATGTGGTGGCGGATCATCTCTCTCGTTTAGAGCAGCCTGAGGAGTGCGAGCATATTGATCCCATTTGTGGGGACCTTCTCAGATGAGGCGATCCTTGTTATCGCCTCACTCCCGTGGTATGCTGACATTGTGAACTTTCTTGTTGCTAAGAAAGTCCCACAAGGTTTGGCCCAGGCAGAGGCTTGAGACCTTCCTCGCGAAGGCCAAGTCCTACCACTGGGAGGATCCCATCCTTTACCACGAAGGAGGGGATAGCGTCTGGCGTAGGTGTATTCCTCAGGAGGAGCACCATAGCGTCCTCACTTACTGCCACAAGCTTGAGGCAGGAGGACATCATTCTGGGAGGAGAATGGCACAGAAAGTGCTCCAATCCGGCTTGTGGTGGCCTACCCTCTTCAAGGACTCTGATGAGTTTGTGAAGAGGTGTACTGACTGTCAGAGGACAGGCACTTGTGGACAGCGTGACATGATGCCGATGCAGCCCATTCACTTATGTGAGGTTTTTGACGCATGGGGCATCGATTTCATGGGTCCATTCCCTAAGAGTCAGGGATTTGACTACATTCTGTTGGCCGTAGACTATGTTAGTCGCTGGGTTGAGGCTATCCCCGCCCGAGCCGCTGATGCGAGGACAGTTTGCAGATTTTTGAGAAAGCACATCATCACGCGGTTCGGGGTACCTCGAGTATTGATTTCAGATGGGGGGTCTCATTTCATCAACGACCAGATGAAGGCCCTTGATAGCGAGTTCAGCATAGACCATCGAGTTGCCACTCCATACCATCCACAGACGAATGGTCTAGCCGAGGTGTCGAACAGGGAGATCAAGACTATTTTGCAGAAAGTCGTCCGCCCTGACCGAAAGGATTGGTCACAGCTTTTGGACTCGGTCTTGTGGGCATATAGGACGTCTTTCAAGACACCTTTGGTCACATCTCCCTTTCGCCTCGTTTATGGCAAGCCGTGCCATTTACCTGTTGAGTTGAGGCACAAGTCACTTTGGGTCACATATATTCTTTTAGATCCAGATAGTGTAGGAGAGTAGAGGAGGGCAGAGTTAGCAGCCCTGGAGGAGCTTCGTGATACCGCCTTCTCAAACAGCCTAGAGTATAAGGAGAGAGTGAAAGAGTGGCATGATTCTCATATCAGCCACAAGCATTTTGAGCCTGGACAGAGAGTATGGCTGTTTGATGCTAGGCTTCGTCTATTTCCAGGGAAGCTACAGAGCAAATGGAAGGGACCTTATCTTGTAAGAAAGGTACACGACAACGGGAGCATTGATATATCTGAGTTGTCTTCTGAGAGTACCTTTCGAGTGAACGGCCAGCGGCTCAAGCCATTTCTAGATCATGAGCCGCGGGTTGTTGATGTTGCCCTATTCATTTTGCGTGAGATGTGGTCTCGTGACTCACATATATTGCATCTCACGCCCGATTATCACTGTTCTACCGACCTATATAGATCCAGTGTCTATATCACTCTATTCTTTAGTCCCACATCCCTTTTCTCATCTTATGATTATGCTATACTTAGGGTGTACTTTACCCTAAGTATAGGGGGGATGTAGGACCTTTGGGTATTTCTTTTGATTCTATCTACCCCTGTTTTGCTGCCTATACTTAGGGATATTTTACCCTAAGTATAGGGGGGTAGATCCTGTACATTTGCCACTCGGTTTTCCCTTTGTGTACAACCTGCTATACTTAGGATTTCTTGATCCTAAGTATAGGGGGAAAAACCGAGATCTTCTTGACTTTCTATTCATTCATTCGTCTTTGTATATAGCCTTCCTTTTCACTTCCCTATACTAAGCACGAGTTATGTCTTCTTCATCGCTCTTGACTCTGAGGACATCGTTCGAGCTAAGTATAGGGGGGTATGTATATATTTCATATATACTTTAGCCATAACTCGTACTTTGTGTGAGTGTGTTAATAAAATGGCTAAAAACCTTAAAAACCACAAAAATTAAAAATTTTTCCTGTAAATAATCATTCTTTTATTGCACATACATAGCTAGTGTACAAATTATTTTTGTAAAAATGTTTTCAAAAATCTTTTGTTGTAAAGTTTGTGTGAATATTTTCTTATCAAAATTATGTATATAGTACAAAATTTTTCCAAAATGTTTTGAAAATCAAAAGTTTGCAAAAATCTTGTGTAAATGTGTGTAAATACTTTTGCAAAACTTGCATTTCATGCATTCATCCATTCATGATTTCAAAACATTTTTCAAAAATTTTGCATGTTTGTAAAAATTGTGTAAATAGCATCTTTGTATATATGTATATAGTTTTTCTGGATCATAGTTGACATTTAAACTAGTCTGGAATTAAATTGGGAATTGGAGCTTGATTAAGATCTTAATCCACTTAATTCTAAGAGGAACCTTATAGGGCTTAGGGTTAAGGCTTTTCAGGTCCATTGGGACTTAATTCTTTGAGTCCACTAGGCTACGAGCATATGTCATCTTGATGAGCCTAAGTAGAGCACTTAACAACACACGCATGACTCTTAGCGACAATGGCTTGACTTACACCAGCACTTTACACATAGCTCTCCACGGATGAGGTGATGAGGAGGCAGTTTCCTTTGGCTTGGGGTAGCATATGAGGGTAGTACTTCTAGGCGGAACCTCTCTTCTTCTTCTAGTGAAGGAAGTGCGCCTCAACTTGGTCTAGTGGTGATGAAGGCTAAAGACAGAAGCCGTGGGTTGCAATAAAGCTTCAAAAGAGGGATAGTCTACTGGCTCAAGAGGAAAAATTCCTTGTATATATGCTGCACCATATAGATATGTTGTACAGTTGAACAAAAAAAAGTGCAAAAAGAAAAAGAACTCCAAAAAAATGATGGGTCGGATTGAAAAATTGATAACCCCACCGGAGTGTATATAGTCAAATAAAGCAAAAGCTTATGGTATCCATGTTACATCTCATGAAGCTTGCAACTGGAGACTTAGCTACACTGGTTGGGCTCCCAGGGATACATGGCTACACTGGCCATGGTCCATTCTTCATCTTCTTCCCCCTTTTCTTAAGCCGGTTGCATTTGAACTTAGAAGGGAATACCCTGCTTCTCGAGGAAAGAGTTGCTAGACCGAGGCATTAGAGTTACCAGGTTGGGGGAGGTTGTTTCTTTGTTACTTCTGAGGTAGGGAGCTACATATCACTTACACTGCAAGGAAAGATTCATGGTCATTAGAGTTTGTGTATGTAGACTTGTTCTGATCTGGTTTATTGAGGAGTCTTGTCCATAGATTGGTGGAACTTAGAGTCTGTTGAGTTTTAAGCTTAAGTCCAAATAAGGTTCCGACACATTAATAATCCAAAGATCTGATCGAGCTCCATATTTCAATTTAATGAAGGCGAGTTTAATAATCAGCCTTAATCCATATATATTCCCCTCTTTTTCTCTTTTTCACTTCTTTTTCAAATAAGTGTTTGCTAAGGGACTAGCAAAGTTAAGTATAGGGGGGGTGATGAATACCCATTCATCACTCTTTATTCTTATATTTTAGCTACAAAAACCTTTGCAAATACATGTATATTCATGCAAATACAAATAATTACCAAAAGCAAGCATTGTATAAAGTTTAATAATTAGCATGTTTTTGTGCAAAAATAAAAGAGTAAAGAGACAAAAGAAAAAAAAGGGGAATATTTAGAATAAATATTGAGCAACCTAATCCCAAGGGAGGGCTCAGCATGGGCCTGACCGCGTAAAAGCCAGAGTAGAGAGAGATAGGGAGCTCATGTGTGTAAATATACCTGTAAATATCACAAAAATATTTTCCTCTAAAAATAGAATAAAAGTGGTTTGTACATATTTGTAAATATTTGTAAATATAAAATCAAAACAAAGGTTGAAAAATCAAAAAGAAAATAAAAATGACTCCCTTGTGCATATTCACCTTGTCTATAGACACCTCATCACTATTTATTTCACCCTATAAATAAATAAATTAATTTCCATAAAATTTGTATATATTCTATCTTTGATGGTGTAAGTAAATAAAATAAAAACCACAAAAACAAAAAAACCAAACTAAAAAGAACAAAGTTAAAAATCAAAAAGAATATTGTACATATACCATGTATATATATGTATATATCTATTTATTTCATCCTTGTATATAAATAATAAAAAAAATAAAATACCTTTTTATTCCTAATTTTATGCTATAAATAAATAAAATATAAAATGGGAATAAAAATGTACAAAAATAACAAATTAAAAATCAAAAATTAAAAGCCATATTGTACATATACCTATATATAGCACCCTAGTGTAAATACCCTATTTTTATTTCGAAAAATTAATAAAAAAATCACCAAAAAATAGAAAAAAAATAAAATAAACATTTTTCATGTTTTTAGTTTTTAATAAATCGGCCATTTTCTATTTTTAAATTAATTTTCAAACCTTTCTGAGTTGGCCTTCTCTCACTGGTCCACGGGGGACGTTGACCCCCCCGGTCAACTCCCCCTTGTGGACCACCTCCCACGGGTCCGTGACGCCCGACCCGATTTCTCAACATTTTAGCGTCACGACCCGATCACCTCACACCCAAACCCAGGGTCCAATTCGTTCCTGCCAGATCCGACACCCTCGCCGGCATGCCCGCCTCGGGGTCCGTGCTCTGAGCTGCCCTACCCGATCGATTTTAGCCGTACCCCTGGCTGTATAAATTCCGAGATCCGCCTCCATTTTCCCGATCTTTAGCTCATTTGCCTTCCACCCAGTGACCTCCAGTGCCTTCGCGAGAGTGACAGCTCGCTCCGGGCGGTGTTGCAGCGAGGAGGAGACGTCTCGACCACTGATCCGGCGTCTTCGCGCCACCGTGCTCCGCCTGAAGGTAGAGCTCGAGCCTCGGGCCTCGACGACCCGCGAGACGACGACCCAGAGCTCCCAGAGCTCACGCCCAGTCGACTCATCCGCCCAGGTAGCCTTAGTTCTCTTCCCTTTTCTTTAATTTTGATTTTGCCCCAAATCGATCCATCGCTGTGTTGCTTCGATTCCGTCCATCCTAGTAGCCTATTCGATCATCGGAGCATCCCATCACCCTCGCCTTCGTCCTGCGCATTTTCTCCGCCCATCCATTCAACCCAGCTCGCACAGGAGCTGGGGTTTCGAGCTCCTCCACTGTCGCATCGCCGGAGCTCGACCGCCCCGCCGCACCGACCACCTTCACCCCCGCTTACAGAGTCGAGGCACTTTGCCCTCGACCCGCGAGTCTGTTGATGTGCTTTGCAGGTCCAATCGAGGCCATCTGAGGGTCTCGACCATTTTAAGCAGTCGCTCTTCCTCCGCCGACCTCGCCTGAGCTGCCTAGAGCTCCGTCGAGCCATCGGAGGATACCAGTAGACGCGGAAGGCCTCCACGCTTCTTCTTCGATCATCTGTGGCCTTCGAGGAGTCCTCCAGCGCCTGCACGAGCGCGGCGAAGTTCGCCGGAGCCCAGTTCATCGAGGATCCTCGCCGTCCGATTCACCTCCAGCTCCAGTTCGCATCCCAGCCATCCATTTGAGGAGCAGCTCTGACCGTCCGATCATTTGGGAGGCTCAATCGTGACCGTCGATCGTCGAGGATTAACCCCAGTGCATCTGAGTCGATGGATCACCACGTGGCACGCATCCGACGGGCGACTTAATAAACGGTAAATATCATCTTAGGCCCTTAGTTTCTTAGCTGTTTGTTTGTAGTCCTGTAAATATTTTAGATACTTTACTTTAGTTTGGTAAATTGCATAGTGGACCATGCCATTTTCTGTATTTACATGTATGCCCCTGTGTGTAGTGGAACACGCGCATCAACACGTGCTTATCTGGGATTTTTGCATGTTTAGCCCCATAGTTTCAGGGTGTTAATGAATGAGTGTAACTTTTTATTAATTGCATATATGCCCCTGTCGTGGTTTTTTAGAACATGTGTTGAAATTCGTGGGTATTTTACACTGAGGTCCCTAGACTTTTAATACCTGTTATTAAATAGTCCAGGAACCTTAGTTTCTTTGCAAATAGGTCCCTGAGTGCCCAAGTCATGCGCCTCGCGCGTGTTTACTTGGAAAAATTGCACCGGACCCCCTGGAACTTCTATTAATTGCGTACAGGTCCCTGTGGACTGTACCTTAGTTTTGATTTTTAGTAAAATATCAAACCAACTCCAAATGTGAAGAAAATTGGATACATGGCTCCTGCCATAGTGTAAGATTTTCTCCAATTTTTGGAGACATTTTTGATTGCATTTATTATTTTTAAAAATTCAAAAACACGCTTTTTTCTTTACTAACTAGCTTTAAAAATAACAAAAAATTATTAAAACACCTCTAAAAATCACAAAACAAATTAGGTATGTTTGTTTTGCCTTGTTTGATTTTCTGACCAATTTTGGTCATTTTTGGATATATAAAACTCATAAAAATTGAAAACCCCATAAAACTCCATAAAAATTCCAATAATTAATTGAAAACCCCAAAAATAATAGATCTGGTGCCTAAATTTTCCTGGTTTCTTCTTCTTTTCAGAAAAATTACCTCCAGGTGTTAATATGGCCATTTGGCATTTTAAATTGGCCCTTGACACCTTGCTGGACAGTACCTATTTTTTCTTGTGTTGTTTGATTTTTAGAAAATTCAATAAAAATCAGAAAATTGCCAAAAATTAACCAAAAACAGTAAAAAATATAAAACACATAAAAATATTTTTATTTGAATTTTTGGGTGATTTTTGAGTAGATAAACAATTGTGTGTGATTGGTTGTTTTATTGGTTTCTTTATTTTCTTCACTAATCAAAAATCCAAAAAAAATATAAAAAGACTAAAAATCCACCAAAAATAGTTTTCTTTTATCTCTTCTCTTTTTAGACTACTTCGTAGGCCGCAAGGCCATCACGTGCTCCCTGAGTCCGATCCTGGTCGCTATATCAGGCTAATCTAATAGCCAGGACCGCTATATTGTTTATTGTTAGCAATGTGAGCCCCGGGCGAACCATTTCTACAATAAATGTTATTGTAATGAATAAATTATCAATGAAAGTTATTGATTATTTTTCACTCCCTTTCTGAGATTAATGAATGAATGCACTATAGGGTCCCTCTTTACAATAAGGGTTATGTACCATGGCCAACTTGATGATCATACAGCTGTTGATTCATTGGATGGATCATAGAGGCTGATGCTTGGATGAATATCTAAGGAGTTAGATAGAGGACTCATCAAGCATCATCAAATGATCATTAAGTGATGATCTCCAGTCTGAGTAGGAGATGGCAATCCTATCTCATATGACTGATATATGACTGACCTCTTGATGCAGGTCCTCTGCATGGGAATAGTGATTCAGAGGTGTCAGATTAGTTAAGTCAATGGGTTGACTTGATTAGATCGAGATAACCAAAGACCTACGTTGAATACTGTCACAACATAGGCATGCATCCTCTGACTAGAGACAGATGTATTGCTATATGTCTGAGTATGTACATTTGGCAGACCAATAGGTTGATGAACTAATCAAGGTCTATATACCGGCGAGCTGGTGTGCATGTAAGGACATATGAGTAATGCGATCTCTCAAAGGGATCGTACAGGTTCACTTGTGAACCGGGAGACATGAGCTCACTCATGAGGTATTGGGACTGAACAAATTCCATGCATGTCGTCGTGCTTTGGAAGCATGACATGAATTTGAAGGTAAGATATATGCTTTGTGAAAGCATATGATCTATACCAAATCCCAATGACCAAGATTGAGAAACTTAAATGATCTAACTCTGAAGATGACAGTGCAAAAGTGATCTTTATCTTCAGAATGATTATGAGTCTTCCAGTATGTAGGATGTGCAGGTATTGGGAATACCTGAAGGGTGATTTGATCATATACGATTGTATAACCATGACGCTTCCATTCCGAGGGAGTGATGAAACAGGTTTGGATTTTAGTGACTCCTCTCATTAGAGAAGTGACCTAATCTTAGTCCATGAACTGGACATTGATCTGAATGAGATTCAGATGCAATGAGAAGATTAAGTCTACGGTCTTGATTTGATCAAGCATCAGTGGGAGGTCCATTGGATCTGGATTTGAGATATGATCTCAACATCCAAGTCACTATACGTGGAACAATACAATCGCCCTGTCCTTATCTCCAAGTATCTAAGGAGAAACATCATTGTTCTTAAATGGTTTAAGAACAATTCCATAAGATCTAAGCAAGGAGAAGTTGATAATTAAATGTGATTTTATTATCATGATGTATGAGAAGTTATCCAATATGATTAAATGTGATTTAATTATTTTGGATAAGAATAATGTGGATAGAAATATCCAATTATTCATAATATATTATAAATGTGATTTATAATGTATTAGAGAGAGAGAGAGAGTTAATTATGATTCATATGTGTTGATTAATTATTATGTGTATTGGATACACATTGTTTAATTAATTAACAATATGAATTATATGATGTTTTGGGTTGTGAATATGATTCACAATTTTTTCCATGGCAAGAATGCAATATTCTCAAAGATAATTGTGAATTATTTTTGAAGAATAAAACCCAATAAATTTGTTGCATAATAAATAAGAGAGATTTCATGGAGATATGCAATCTCATGTATTTCCATGAGATTGCAATCTCCATGCAATCTCATGGGCGGCACACCATTCCAATATGGAATGGGTGGGCGCCCACTTGGAAGGCACATGGAGATGAAATCTCCATGTGTCTTCTCTCCTTATTTGTTGGGTTGATTTAGGAATGAATTATATTTGATTTTGTCAAATATATTTTAACCTAAATTTGTTGTTTTTGACAACAACAATCTAAGCCATTGGATAAACATAAATCAATCTTATCCATTGATTCTATGTGTCCCATGGATTGAGATCCATGGATCCCAAAACCCTATAAATAGAGAGGCATGCTTGGCTCTCTCTTTACACATGCTGTTGTAGCACAAACTCTCTCTCTCTTTCTCATACACGACAGCCCTCTCTCCCTCTCTTCTTGGTGGCCGTCTACCTTGGTGGAGAGAATCGTCGACGCCCGCGCCATCGTGCTGCCGCTTCGACTCTCTGCGGTTCTTTGTCTTCTTGGAGTGCTTCACTCACGAAGGAGACGTTTGATCTCGTGCGACAAGATCAGGAGCAACCGCGCTTGGATCAACTTGGATTGCGAGGACACCGCGACTCATCTCCGCGCTCGCAAGCCGTTACTCCGACGATCGGACTTGAGACAGGAGGTCTCTTTTCGTAGAGACTTGATCAACCACGCTTCAAGAGGTATTGCATTATACTTGCTGTGGTTATAGATGAAACGATTTGAGAATGGTTTTCGGATCATGTGGTTTCATCGATTTAAAAATTTTTAAATTCCACTGCACCGAACAACTAGTACGACTAGTCGTTCTTCGTCGTATTCGATACGACGATCACGCTTCTGTGGTGCGCTTGAGGATTTCTCCATATCCTTCAAGTGGTATCAGAGCCTTAGGTCGACGGTTTCGAATATGATTCGAAAAACCGAGGACGACTTGGGTTCGTTTAGGTCGCGAAATTTTTTATCGCATTTGATTTCGCAGATCTGTTTAGTAAATAAATTCGGAAATGTTTATATTGTTTAAACACGAATTTAATACTTGGATTTTGTTCCCCATTAAATAAGGAAACCATAGAAACTGATTTTGCTTAAATCGGATTTCGTATGCTCTAGTTATGGTTGTTTTAATGGACATGTATGCACTGTTGCGGGACAGTAGATTTTAACATGATTAAAGAGTTAATTATTGTTATTATCTGCCTCGAAATGCGTGCAAATCCACTTAGGTTCTGTTCTAAATCAAGTTAACAATCTATGAAAATTGAGTTTGCTTAATTTGGATTTAAATTGATTGAGATATGTCAATTTTAGTGAATAGGGGTCATTACTGAAATTGCATTCCTAATGAAGAACCAAGTGATTGTCAATTAGTGAAATTAAATTGTTAATTTCGTGAAATAATCTTGAAAATATTTGTGAAATATTGAAACATGATTATTTGCCTAATTGACTTGGACCCAACCACTTAATTGATTAAGATGTGATCTAAATCATAATTGGAAAATATAATCTTTCAAACTTGATGCTTGAATAGGATTTGGGAATTTGTCTAGCAAATTTCCTTATAATAAAAAATGTTTTGATTATTACTATATGGTAAAATTTCGGTTGAAAAACCGATGATCACCTCAAGTACAAATTAATCAATTTGGCATTATCCTTTCCCGAGGCGGATATGGTGCCTAGTCGGAGAGCATTGGGGTTGCGGGTTGCAACGTATGTGGTCCGTCCCACTCTCGTCGGTACTAGCCATAACAGCGGGTAGGGCCGGGATAATGTCCGAAGGATTAAGATGTATTTTTTTCTAATTATTAAAATTCGAATTAATACGTATTTTGAGATATTACCATATATGTATTCAAGTAAAATAATCAAGTTTGATTGATTGAATTGGATTGATAATTAATTTAATATGATTAAATTGATTGTGTCCAATTGAAATACTCTAATATGATTAGAGTTATTAATTCCCTTGGAAGAATTAATTATGTGAATGTGATTCATAATAATTAATTAAATTTGAATATGAGATGGAGGATCACATAAGTGACATCCATGGTCTCCCGTCAAGGCGAAGAGTTCCGTCGCCAGACATCGTATGAAGGAGACGCCTGTACGAAGTGACAGCTCCTGCATACGATCCGTTTGGATCGGGCTCGTCGCTTCTCGAAAGAGTAAGGACGTATGCGTGGTGACCCCAATATCGGGTCCTCGTATTATTGGGGCGATATTGGATTGCGCATAGCGAGTTGTATTCCTGTTGACGGTTGGTTCAATTAATAACGGGTCAACATCGCCTTAGGGGTGGTGGGCCCGGGTTTTAAAGACCGAATTGGGAAATGCAAGTTGGACTTGCAATGCGGAATGTGTTCTCGCTTCTCTTTATTGGAGTCATAGGTTTTCATATTATTGGGATATGACAAAGATAAGGAGGAGATCCCAGTTCTTGCTTGAGATATATTGGTAAGTATATCTCTTACTTTGAAAGTGAATAAGGGAATAAACTTTCAAGGTTGACATAGCAAGAACAATTTGATTTAAAATACCTTAATCAAATGTCATAAATTTGAATATATATTTCTATATTCTAATATAGTGAATTCTTAATTTCAGAAAATGAAGTCTTTGAACCCACTTAGTAGGCTTCTAGAGGTCAACCAATTGATCGGCCCAAATTACTCAGGGAAATTTGGAGCTTGTTCTCTCTGCTGAGCGCATAAGTTATGTGCTATCCGAGGACAAGCATGAGAACCCTAAGTCCAAGGAAGAAAAAGCATTTAATGACAAGTATGATGAAGATCATGTCTTGGCTAGGTGCTATATCCTAGGTTCTCTCTCCAATGTTCTACAGAAGCAACATGTGGAGATGAATACCTGTTAGAAAATAATGCAGAATCTTAAGGATATGTTTGGTGACATTAACCGCACTCAGCGGTACAATGTTATGAAAGACCTCATTCGCTGTAGAATGCAGGAAGGGACTTCGGTCCGTGAACATGTACTCAAAATGTTTGGGTACCTGTCGGAGCTGGAGACTCCTGGGGCAACGATGGATGCAGACATGCAAGATGACTTCATTCTGCTATCATTGCCCAAGTCTTTCAATAATTTTATAGTGTCATTCCACATGAACAAGCTGGAATTGACAAGTGCTGCTCTCCTTGCTGCATTGAAGTCCGCCGAGGACGTAATGAAGAAGGATGGTCCCAGTAGCAGTGCAATGGTTGCACAGGTCAAAGGGAAGCGCGGTCGGAAGCATGGTTCTCGGAAGGGCCCGGCCCAGAAGAGAAAGAAGAAGGGACAAAGTGTTGCCTCTTCTTCCAATGCATCCACTCTCATGGCGTCGAAGAAAACCGACGTCTGTCATCACTGCAAAAACCGGGGGCACTGGAAGCGTAACTGCCCAGATTACCTGAAATCCTCAGACAAAGGTAAAGCCCCAGCAGGTATGAAATCTACTTTCATCATTGAAACTAGCTTTCTCGTCGGACGAGAAGGAAGTTGGGTTGTAGATTCTGGTGCTTCTGTTCATGTATGCAATTTGTTGCATTTGTTTCAGGAAACTAGAAGTCTTGAAGAAGGGGAGATAGTCATCCAGATGGGATCTGATGCAAGTGTTGCAGCAGTCGCCGTCGGGACATGTCGACTATCATTATCTAGTGGAAGAGTCCTAGTACTTAAAGAGTGTCTTTATGTACCTGAAGTTAGAAGGAATCTAATATCTGTATCTAAGCTAGTTAGAAGTGGATATTCGTTCCTGTTCTGTAATAAATTAGTCACAAATCATTATGATAAATATATTGCAGGAGGTGTTTTAACTTCTGGAGGACTCTATGTATTGTGCATTAATGAGAATGTCATGAATGTTACAACCACTAATAAAAACCCTAAGAGATCCAGGGAGAATAAAAATCATTCAAATATGATTTGGCATCAAAGGCTTGGTCATTTGTCTGTTGATAGGATCAACAAATTGATAAAGGATGGACCTTTAGATTTCCTACAGGTTCAATCTTTGCCTACCTGCGAACATTGCATTCGAGGTAAAATGACTACGATGCCTTTCCGTAACAAGGTTACAAGATGCGAAGGTATTATTGACCTAATACATACCGATGTATGTGGTCCCTTCAGTACCGCGACTCGAAATGGATACCGATATTATTTGACGTTTATCGATGACCATTCGCGATACGGGTTTATCTTTCTATTACGTCATAAGTCTGAAACCTTTGAAAAGTTCAAAGAATTCAAGGCTTTGGTTGAGAACCAAACCGATAGGAAGATTAAACGGATTCGATCTGATCGAGGTGGCGAGTACCTATCAGATGAATTCAAGGAATACCTTAAGGAGAATGGAATTGTTTCAAATCTCACTCCTCCTGGAACTCCCCAACTTAATGGTGTTGCTGAAAGACGCAACAGGACCATCATGGACATGGTCCGTTCAATGATGAGCAAAGCACATTTACCTCTTAGTTTCTGGGGATATGCAGTAGAGGCTGCAATATATATCCTGAATAAGATTCCTAGCAAATCTGTACCTAAGACTCCTCATGAGCTATGGTATGGAACCAAACCTAGCGTAAATCACTTAAGGGTTTGGGTTGCTTGGTCCATGCGAAGAACGTGGACGCAAGTAAGCTGGAATCTCGCACTCGTGAGTGTTACTTCATTGGGTATGTTAAAGATGGTATTGGATACCAGCTTTATGACCCTGAGACCCAAAAGGTTTTTGTCTCTAGAGATGTGAAGTTTCTGGAGGACGATTTCCTTAAAGGTCAAGATAAAAGTGAAGTAGAGGAACTTATTGAATCCCAAGAGGATTCTGAGCTCCCCAGACCAGAAACTGAAGAAGTAAATAAAGATGAAACACCCATACCTCTTCGAAGGAGTTCGAGGGTGGTTGCACCACCTGAAAGGTATGGATTCCATGTGTCAGGAGAAACTGACATTGATCCTACTTCATTTGATGAAGCACTCGCGGATCAAGACATGGATAGATGGATGCTAGCAATGAAGTCAGAAATTGACTCCATGCATAAGAATGGTGTATGGACCCTAGAGGATCCACCTAAAGGGGTAAAACCCATTGGGTGTAAATGGATCTTCAAGAGAAAGAGGGGACCTGATGGGAAAGTAGAGACTTTCAAGGCACGGCTCGTAGCCAAGGGCTACACACAGAGAGAAGGCATCGACTACGATGAGACATTCTCTCCTGTAGTTATGCTTAAATCCATCCGGACATTGCTAGCTATAGCTGCATATCTTGACTACGACATCTGGCAGATGGACGTCAAGACGGCTTTCCTCAATGGATACCTCGAGGAGGATATCTACATGGAGCAGCCCCAGGGCTTCATGACTGAGGATGGTAAAGTATGCAAGCTGAAGAAATCCATCTATGGGCTCAAGCAAGCTTCTCGTAGTTGGAACATCAGATTTGACGAAACCATAAAGAGTTATGATTTTGTACAGAATCCTGATGAACCTTGTGTATACAAGAAGCTTAGTGGGAGCGCCGTTGTGTTCATCGTGCTTTATGTAGATGACATCCTTATCATTGGGAATGATACAGGGACGATGACCAGTGTAAAGATTTGGCTGTCCCATACCTTTGAGATGAAAGATCATGGAGAAGCCTCTTATATCTTAGGCCTGAAGCTGTTCAGAAACCGAGAAAAGAGGATTTTGGGATTGTCACAACATGGATACATTAAGAAGATTCTTGAACGATTCCGTATGGATAGTTCTAAGAAAGGATTCCTACCCTTAAGACATGGTATCCACCTGTCTAAAGGAATGGCTCCTCAAACTGTTGAGGAAAAGAAGGCCATGGCTGGATGTCCTTATGCATCAGCTGTAGGAAGCTTAATGTATGCCATGATGTGTACAAGGCCAGATATCTACCATGCAGTGGGAGTGGTAAGTCGTTACCAATCCTGCTATGGAGAACAACACTGGAATGCAGTAAAGAACATATTCATATATCTAAGACAGACGTAAGATTACATCTTGGTCTATGGAGATGGTGATCTCCAAGTCTTGGGATATACAGATTCTGACTTCCAATCGGATGTAGATGATCGAAAGTCGACATCGGGGGTTCGTGTTCTTGTTGAATGGTGGTGCTGTGAGCTGGAGAAGCAAGAAGCAGGACACTACTGCAGATTCAACAACAGAAGCCGAATACATTGCCGCATCGGATGCTGCAAAGGAGGCGGTGTGGTTGCGCAAGTTCGTGCTGGAGCTTGGCGTAGTTTCCTCTGATACTCCCATCCCATTACTCTGCGATAACACGGGAGCCATTGCCCAGGCAAAGGAACCCAGATGGCATCAAAAGAGCAAGCACGTAGAAAGGAAATACCACATCATTCAGGAGATACAAAAGCGTGGTGACATCATCATCACCAAGGTGGCCTCTGCCGACAACGTTGCTGATCCTCTTACCAAACCTCTGATACAGAAGGTTTTCGACCAGCATGTAATGAGTATGGGTTTAAAGATTGTACCTGAATGGTTCTGAGGGCTAGTGGGAGATTGTTAGCAATGTGAGCCCCGGGCGAACCATTTCTACAATAAATGTTATTGTAATGAATAAATTATCAATGAAAGTTATTGATTTTTTTACTCCCTTTCTAAGATTAATGAATGAATGCACTATAGGGTCCCTCTTTACAATAAGGGTTATGTACCATGGCCAACTTGACGATCATACAGCTGTTGATTCATTGGATGGATCATAGAGGCTGATGCTTGGATGAATATCTAAGGAGTTATATAGAGGACTCATCAAGCATCATCAAATGATCATTAAGTGATGATCTCCAGTCTGAGTAGGAGATGGCAATCCTATCTCATATGACTGATATCTGACTGACCTCTTGATGCAGGTCCTCTGCATGGCAATAGTGATTCAGAGGTGTCAGATTAGTTAAGTCAATGGGTTGACTTGATTAGATCGAGATAACCAAAGACCTACGTTGACTACTGTCACAACATAGGCATGCATCCTCTGACTAGAGACAGATGTATTGCTATATGTCTGAGTATGTACATTTGGCAGACCAATAGGTTGATGACCTAATCAAGGTCTATATACCGGCGAGCTGGTGTGCATGTAAGGACATATGAGTAATGCGATCTCTCAAAGGGATCATACAGGTTCACTTGTGAACCGGGAGACATGAGCTCACTCATGAGGTATTGAAACTGAACAAATTCCATGCATGGTCGTCGTGCTTTGGAAGCATGACATGAATTTGAAGGTAAGATATATGCTTTGTGAAAGCATATGATCTATACCAAATCCCAATGACCAAGATTGAGAAACTTAAATGATCTAACTCTAAAGATGACAGTGCAAAAGTGATCTTTATCTTCAGAATGATCATGAGTCTTCCAGTATGTAGGATGTGCAGGTATTGGGAATACCTGAAGGGTGATTTGATCATATACGATTGTATAACCATGACGCTTCCATTCCGAGGGAGTGATGAAACAAGTTTGGATTTTAGTGACTCCTCTCATTAGAGAAGTGACCTAATCTTAGTCCATGAACTGGACATTGATCTGAATGAGATTCAGATGCAATGAGAAGATTAAGTCTACGGTCTTGATTTGATCAAGCATCAGTGGGAGGTCCATTGGATCTGGATTTGAGATATGATCTCAACATCCAAGTCACTATACGTGGAACAATACAATCGCCCTGTCCTTATCTCCAAGTATCTGAGGAGAAACAACATTGTTCTTAAATGGTTTAAGAACAATTCCATAAGATCTAAGCAAGGAGAAGTTGATAATTAAATGTGATTTAATTATCATGATGTATGAGAAGTTATCCAATATGATTAAATGTGATTTAATTATTTTGGATAAGAATAATGTGGATAGAAATATCCAATTATTCATAATATATTATAAATGTGATTTATAATGTATTAGAGAGAGAGAGTTAATTATGATTCATATGTGTTGACTAATTATTATGTGTATTGGATACACATTGTGTAATTAATTAACAATATGAATTATATGATGTTTTGGGTTGTAAATATGATTCACAATTTTTTCCATAGCAAGAATGCAATATTCTCAAAGATAATTGTGAATTATTTTTGAAGAATAAAATCCAATAAATTTGTTGCATAATAAATAAGAGAGATTTCATGGAGATATGCAATCTCATGTATTTCCATGAGATTGCAATTTCCATGCAATCTCATGGGCGGCACACCATTCCAATATGGAATGGGTGGGCGCCCACTTGGAAGGCACATGGAGATGAAATCTCCATGTGTCTTCTCTCCTTATTTGTTGGGTTGATTTAGGAATGAATTATATTTGATTTTGTCAAATATATTTTAACCTAAATTTGTTGTTTTTGACAACAACAATCTAAGCCATTAGATAAACATAAATCAATCTCATCCATTGATTCTATGTGTCCCATGGATTGAGATCCATGGATCCCAAAACCCTATAAATAGAGAGGCATGCTTGGCTCTCTCTTTACACATGCTGTTGTAGCACAAACTCTCTCTCTCTCTCTCTTTCTCATACACGACAGCCCTCTCTCCCTCTCTTCTTGGTGGCCGTCCACCTTGGTGGAGAGAATCGTCGACGCCCGCGCCATCGTGCTGCCGCTTCGACACTCTGCGGTTCTTTGTCTTCTTGGAGTGCTTCACTCACGAAGGAGACGTTTGATCTCGTGCGACGAGATCAGGAGCAACCGCGCTTGGATCAACTTGGATTGCGAGGACACCGCGACTCATCTCCGCGCTCGCAAGCCGTTACTCCGACGATCGGACTTGAGACAGGAGGTCTCTTTTCGTAGAGACTTGATCAACCACGCTTCAATAGGTATTGCATTATACTTGCTGTGGTTATAGATGAAACGATTTGAGAATGGTTCTCGGATCATGTGGTTTCATCGGTTTAAAATTTTTTAAATTCCGCTGCACCGAACAACTAGTACGACTAGTTGTTCTTCGTCGTATTCGATACGACGATCACGCTTCCGTGATGCGCTTGAGGATTTCTCCATATCCTTCATTTATTTGATTTTCATTTGATTTTGGTGGTCTGAACCTTATTTTCTTGATTGACTGATTGATCTCTTGAGCGACTAAGGTCGCAACGACCTTGGTTATTTCTTCATCCTTAGTTGTTCGGATTTTTTTTCGTGTCATCATCACCATGCGTGACCGGAGGTGACAGATTATGTGAGATAGAAATGTGAACATACGTGGATCGGGAGAATGATGTGGAAAATCGAGGTCGGATCAAGAAGTGTGGTATGGATTTTTTTAATGATTTTAAGATCTAACAATGACTAAAATTGACGCAAAAATTAACTCTACGATTTATCTAAGCAAAAAGATAAGAAATGAAATATGGATCTCACCTTAGATGTGGACAAGCCGTGATGGCTTCGATGACGACCGAATCGCTGTCACCGACTGGATCAGAAGTTGGGCACCTTTTTGCGATGAGTAGCTCTCGGGGATTGAGCTCCTCTCTCCAAAGATTGATCAAAGAGTGAATGAGGAGGAGGGACCCATTAAAAAGAGAAAAAAATGAAAAAGGAAGGTACATACACTTAAGGAAGAGAACTAGTGGTTATTTAAATAAATAAAATAATTAAATAAGTAAATTAAATAAATAAAAATGAAATTTGGAATTAAATCAAATCATTAAAATAATTAATTTACAAAAATTAATTACCCACCTTAATGGTGGCTATTAAAGGTATAAAATCAATCAATTCAAATAAATCCAATAAATCAAATAATTAAATATGGATTTCGTAATTAAATTAAATTAATTAATTAATGAGAGATATTTTTTGTGATTTTTATATAAGGAAGTTAGTTGTATACACATATTATATACATGTAATACACTATACACATATACACATAGGGAAATAATTTATAAACTTTTTTAAAAAATTTTATTATTTATACTTTTTTCTTTTTATTTTTAACGAAAATAATATTTACAGATATGTACATTATGTATATAAAAATAAATATGAATAAATATGTACAATAAATAATGGTGAAACTGCACAAAACGCCCCAGAAAATTGACTTTTCAACCATAACTTCAAAAATTATGTAATCACAACCATTTGAAAGATAATTTAATTTAGAGTACGATAGAAGTGAGTTTGATTCAATTTGAGTTCATGTTGAGCCGGAATTGATATTTAAATGATCGCATTGTGGCTTTTTCTGATGGTGATTATTAGTAATATGCACATTATTTTACTTTGTAAATATTTTTATTATTTACAGCACATTTTTATTTACAACTTTTGTTTATAAAAATAATTATTTTGAGATGAAATTATATACAAAAATAGTACAAGTTTTATACAAATTATTTTTTTGGATTTTTGGCAGAAGACCCTATCTCCCCCTACTTTATTCCTGGTCGATCAGGCCAAGTCTTGTCCTTCTCTCGGGGTTCGGGTCAGTCTGTATTTATCGCATAAATACCTCCTTTTTTTCTTTTCTTTATTCTTTTATTTTTGTACAAAAAGTGTTAAAAATGCAATTTTAACAAATGCATGAAAAATGGTAAAATTATATAATTAGTGGGTATTTACAAGTGTTTGACTAAGAAAATGAAGCTAAAATAAAAGAATAAAGGCGATGAATCGTGGATTCATCAGACGTACTTTGTACTGACTATAGGGGGTTGGACGATTCAAATGTTCTTTCTTCGTTCTGTTTCATCACTCTTGTCATTGCCTATACTTAGGGCTCTTTTACCCTAAGTATGGGGGAGTGATGTGTACATTCTCAGTGATCTTTTCTTCTATATTCATCTATCTTTTCTTCTTTTACTTTTCATCTCTTTTTCTACCAAAAAGGCATCACCCCTTTTTGTCAGTCTTCTATTTTTTAGGACGTACTTTGTCCTAAGTATAGGGGGTGTGCACCTCGAGTTCTTTTCTTGTCTATAGTTAGGGATATCTTACCCTAAATATAGGAGGAGACATTCTAAGTAACGATATGTTTATTCCCACCCTTGACCCTCCTTGGCTTGTGTATAGTATCCTATACTTAGATTATTTGTTCCTAAGTATATGGTCGATGGTCGACTTCTCATTCGTTCATTCATTCCTTTTTCGTTTATCCTTTAGACATTTCTATACTCAGTACGAGTTATGTCTTCTCTTTTTCTCTCTGATCTATGAGGACATAGCTCAAGTTAAGTATAGGGGGATCGTAAATATTACGTATATACTTTAGGCATAACTCGTACTTTCGTATTTTTAATAATAATTATTATGGCTAAAATGTTGTATAAAATACCTATAAAATTCATTAAAACACTTAATAAAAAGTTGCCTATTATTCCTCAAATTCGTTTTGTAATTATTGATTAATAAATCAGGTAAGAATATTTTTTGCAAAATATTTGAAAAATAATTTGAAATCTTTTTGAAAAACCTTTTGAAAACTATTTGAAAAATGTTTTGTTAAATATTTTCAATCTTAGTAAAAATCTTTTGTTTGTAAATTTTCTTTTCTTTGAGTGAAATAAAATGTTTGAAAAATCCTTGTAAATGTTTGGAAAATAGTTGCAAAAATATTTTGAAAATTTTATATATATTGTTTAAAAGCATTTGCAAAATGATTTGCAAATGTATGCAAAATTTTATAAAAATTATTTGTAAAAAATATTTTGTACTTTTCTAAAATTATTTGTAAAATGATTTTTCAAATATGTTTGAGGAATATATACATCACACCAAAATTCTTTATTATATAAATAGAGCTATAAAAAAGGATTTTACATCCATTGTAACTTCTTAAAACCCAACTCATGTAATTATAAGATGCATCCCTGTGTAAATATTTATACCTATTTTAACCAAAATCTTTTGTTTTCAAAAACCACAAAACATTCGCAAAATCAAAAATACCGAAAATATTTGCAAAAATCTTTTTGAAAAATACCAAAAAATTGCATGTGCATCATCTTTTTCAAAAATCCATAAAAAGTTCAAAATTCTGAAAATTGCATCACAAAATATTTTCTGCATTGTACATAGCATTTGCATAGCATTCACATTTTTTGGATTAAGTTTGATAATTGAACTAGTCTAAGTAAAATTCAAGGATTGGAGCTTGGTTGGACCTTAAATCTACCTAATCACAGGAACCTTATAGGAACTGGAATTGAGGTACTTCAGGTCTAGTTGACTTAATTCTTTGAGAATTGTGAGACTTGGTTCAATGGATTCTTTACTGCCTAAGTAGAGTATTTCGGAGCACATGCATGGCTCTTGTCAATAATGACCTAACTTGGACACTTGTACCTTTCACTTGGCTCAGCTCAGTTGGAGCGGTGAGGGGATTGGATTTGCTGGTATGAGACGTACAAGTGGAAACATTTGTCCTCGTATAGGGAGGGAAGTGCACCCCAACCCGTCCAAGTAGCAGAGACGTCTAAAGACAAGAGAGTGTGGATTGAAATAATGGTTCAAAAGATGGACAATCTACTGACTCAAGAGGAAAAACTCCTTATGTAAATGCTGTTGTATATAGTATTTTAAAAAAATAGCAAAAAAATAGAAACTCCAAAAAAGTGGACATGCTTGATTGAAAATAAAGTGTCTGCCGGAATGTACATATGTCTATAGTCAATAAGCAAGCTCGAGGTTCAAAGTCATATCATATGAGTATGCAACTGGATGACTTGACTACACTAGTCATGCATACTAGGGTAGGTAACTACAATGGGACCTATTTCTTATTTAATGCATTTTTGGGACCTATTTTATTTTCCATTTCATACGTCCAATAAATAAACTTGTACATGAAATTTTAGATAATAATGTATAGAAAAATATAAAATTGATTTCATACAAAAATATTATACAGTGTAAAAGTTATACTCTAAATAAGATTCCAAAATCTCAACTTCCCAGAATCATATATCTCAAATAAAAAACTCAAAATATATCAAATTCATCTTTAATTGTGTATAAATTTAATAATCTATTTAATGAAGGTAGTTTCATATTTTTTGTATTTAAGGTGTGAAAGTTTGGTTTTGGACCCCTATTGTATAATATAACCTATTAAAATAATCATTTTATTTATTCTTTATTCTTTATTTTTTATATTTTTATAATTTAGTAAATACTAATTATATTATATGTACATATTAAAAATGTAATAAAAAAACATTAAAATAAAATAAAATACAAAAATGTATAGATGAATATATAATAACTATACATATATTATAAATATAACTATTTATTTAAGTGTAAATATTACATCAAAAAAATATAATAAAAATATTGTTAACTATATAAAATAAGTTATAATAATATAAAATAAGAAAATAAAATAATAAAAATTAAACTTACAAAGTAAAAATAAAAGTATACAAACCATAGATAAATATACCTATAATGAATACCCTAAAAACTAACTTCTAATTAACACATCTAAAAAATAAATAAAAATCATAATAAAATACTTTATAAAATAATAAATACCTTTTATTTTATAACTTAAATTTAGTAAAATCATTTATTATTTTTACATAATTTCCAAATAATTTTAGATAGGCTTTTTCCTGGTTGGTCAACGTGGACCAACCAGGGGGCATCAAGAGTTGACCTCAATCAACTCCTATGACACCTATCCTGGCCTCTGACCCATATCGTTTCACCTCAATTTCTCCCCTTTTTGGAGCTTGATCCTTTCACCAATCCTCTTTGATTCCTTCTGCACTTTTTGGCCTCGATCCTTGGTGATTCACGCCGGCTCGACTCCTCGAGCTGTGGACCACTGGTCGAGCATTCTCCTCGATCGAAGCTCCCTGTCCTCCACCTATACTTATGCCATCCCCGACTTTCCTCTCACTTTTGAATCGACTTTGGCCCATTTTGCCTTCCCTCTCTTGAGCTCCAGATTGAAGTACGTGACAAGAGCTTCTCTAGCTCATCAACAACGATAAGGCCACGTTCCACCCATCTTCGGCTACCCTTGGTTGTGAGTCATATCTTGCGATTAGCTCCACTTGAGGTCAAGTTGTTAACGTTTTTTAATTTAGGTTTTATTTGTGCATTTGATTTTTGTTCTTAGATTATCGTTCAGTCCCTTTGTTTAGCGTAATCCACCAGATTCGTAGTTTGCCGAAGCAGAGCTCCAACGAACCCCTTCACCGTGAACCTCCTATTTTCGACGTGCCATTTTCACACTAACTTGCTTCCTCAACATTTTTCTTACGCCCCTGACCATCTCATTCAACCAGATCTGTCGTGGATTTGGATATCGGCCTCCAACTCCTCCGCCTCGCGAGAGTTGCTGTCGCTTTGCCTCCTCCGCTTCCATTCCCCTCTAATCGGGTCGAGGTAGTTTTCCCTCGACCCGGAGTCACTTCTTGTGTAGGTTGAAATGCCCAAGAGACATCTGGAGCAGTTTTGGGCTCTTGCCATATGTATGTGGAGCATCTCTGCTCCCACCCCCAGAAGAACTTTGGCCATCACTGGGACATTTTGAAGCATCCATAAGCTATACGACACTTGCAGGAAGCGGTTGGCCCTCCTTGGAGCATCAAAGCACGATGACGGAGGGAGCTATAGCGGGAGGAAGCTCACCTCGCTGGAGCTTCCTTCATGTTCTTCCCCATCCTCCCTCCGTTGTCGGATCAAGAATACGTGTCCAGTTTGCACCAGAGTTGTTAGATCATGCCGAGCTTCAGCCATCGATCATCTTCGAGCGATCTAATCCTATCCGTCTGAAGTGAACCATCATCGCGGGCTCCTGGAGTGACACGTAGCATAAGTGATCAATCTCTGTCATCCGCTTCCTCCCTTATATTAGGTATTTTGCATATTACGCCTAGCCGTTTTTGTAATTTAGTATTCGAAACTTAAACTTTCATCTGCAATTAATTATTTTTTGTAATTTTCGTGACTAGGTTCCTCGTACTTTCCGCATATGTTATTTAGTCCTAGCTAGCTCACATGAGGTAGGCATTTTGTAGGCGGGACCTCACTAATTTATGTATTTCGTATTAGTTCTATAACTTTTTAAGCATGTTGTATCTTTTTGGAGAAATTACAATTTGACCCTCGCCTTTTATTTTTATTACATAAATGCCCTTGTCAGGTTGTAGTTTCTCTTTATAGTCTCTCTATTTAGATTAGCTATTGTGCTCTAAAAAATCCACAACAATATCATTAAATTCGTGTTGCATTGTACTTCCACACCCATATTTTATTTTGCAATTTTGGAAATTTTTATTATTTAAAAATAAAATAGTATTTAAAATCCCTGTCTATAGTATAAATCACATGAAAAATAAAATATTTTTATAAAATTCCAAAAAATATATTTTGTGTCGATTTATTTATTTTGCAACTTCAGAAATTAAAGATTCTAAAAATAAAAAAAGAAAATAGCTAAAAATTAAAAGGCCTAAAAATTCTTATAAAAATCTACAAAATTCCTAAAAATCCCAAAAATATATTTTTTGATTTTAAAATGTTATTTATATTATTGTCTATATATTAAAATTAATTTGGAAAATTTAGACTTAAATTCTATTTTTAAATTTCATTTCAATTGCGTTCATTTAAATAATCCCTGATTTAGGGTATTTTGACTTAAAAAATCTATTAGCAAAATTCCTTAAAAAACATAATAATAAAAAACTATTTAAAAACCAAAAATATTTTATTTTATTAATTTTTAGTATTTTTTTATATTTGTAATTATTTTTTACATTCTATATATATTTATATATATTATTATATTATTCATATATAAGAAAAAGAAATATAAAAATCTAAAAAATATAAAAAGGAAATATAAACATTATAAAATTAAAAACAAAATACAAAAATATAAAACAAAAATAAAAATATAAAAATTGAAAATCCACATAGAAACATATAGACAGAGGATCACAATCACATTTTTGCACTTTATTTTCACAATCTATCCTCTCTGCTCCCTGTGTTTGACCTCTACATATTAGCACTTATACACATCCTTGTTGTAGAGTTATAATAAATTTTAACTCCACTCATTATTTTCATTGTTTGATTATTATTGTGGGTTTATTGTTGTTTGAAGTTGGGTTTCTCGCGGGTTGCCACAATGATTGTGTCTCTGCCTTGTGTGAGACATATTTTAGACCCGCGTAAAAATTCTCTTCAATACCCCTCCCCCTCCAGCCCCACTTCCTTTGACCACTCGTTGGAAATGAAGAACACTTATATATCCCCTTAAGATAGAACTTGCGATCATCGAATCATGCTATTCCCACATATGGATGGTTGAAAGCGCTCTCGCATAATCCAACGAATGTTAGGATACTTGGAAGAACAATAATAAACTTGCATTAAGCAAGCTTCAATATGAACTCATGCATGATATGCTAAAAGATAAAAACTAGATCTCTCTCAAAAAGTCGATGTTGTGTCTGATCTGAGGTTCTCTTATGGTCTCTAGATGGATCTAGAGTTATGTGGCTTTGATATATACTTGCATGTTCAATCGGCCTCAATTGCAGTTCTTGGTTCCTCTATTCAAGTTTTGAAGCACTGAAAATGACAATTGGACTCAAGGGGAATCCCTCAAATCCCAAATAAGAGTGGAAACAATAATTGATAAGCTCTGTCAAGGTGGAGGAGCTTCAAAAATCCGTGATCGAAATGTGTGGATATGAGAGGTAGAAGTGAAATGGGATGGAGGAGGTGGTGGGGGCGGCGAAGGAGGGTATCGATGGAGATGGAGGGGAATTGGAGGAGGAGGAGGAGGAGGGACACATGAGAAAGGGGCTGACAAAGAAGGATGGGGCATAGGAGGAGGATGGGACGATGGAGGGGGGCGGAGGAGCATGGGAGTCGAGGAGGAGGATGGGGGCGACGGAGGAGGGGCGGTGGAGGAGGAGGTGCATTTTTTATTGTTATGTCCCTCTTAACTACATCATGATTTGAATAAGTCGTGATTTAGTTTAACTCATTGACGACCAACCTAATGGAAGGACACAAATGATCATTGTGGAAGAAGCCATGGGCAGAATTGATATTCCAAAAAAGGAAGGGGCATAATTGATATTGCAACATCTAAGGAGGGTACAATTGATAAACGCCTTTAAATAAACAAATTAACATGTTTCTAGTTCTATGGAAAAGTTGTACTACACCATATCCTTTCATTTTTTCAATCACTTATCCGAGATATCACACTTGTTCTCTTGTATGTTTAGAAAAGTTATTGTAGTATCTTTTTATTATGAACCTTATGCCCCTATATTATACTAAAAAAGGGAAATATTGTAAATTGTGTAAGAATAAAAGGGCGCGTGTAAAATTCTTTTGTGTGTATGAGAAATATTTTTTTACATTTGTGCCATTTCGAAATTTGCTAAAAACACTTGTGTTCTTGACTTTTATTTACTACAACAAAACGAGTTTATAGTGACATTTTTTGCTATCTATCACTATGTATCCCTTGTTGAACATACAATGATGAATACTATTCCCGGTACAATGATGTTTAACACTAGGAATCATCGATAAATGTCATTTGTGTAGAAGGCTTGCGTGACCGGCGTGGTCAAGCAGCCACCTCTAGCGGTTGCGGCAAGCCGGGTCTCGCAGAGACCCTAACCGTCAGGGCATGGAAATGGGGCAGATGATGCGAGGGTTCGCGCCCTATATATATATATCCATCGGGAGGTGGAATGGATAACAACATCTCTATCCATCCTCGCTCATCGGGAGCCCCTTCCCTACTACCATATCCCTCCCTCTCTCGGTCTCCCTCTCTCTCGTTCAACCAAAGAGATAGGCGATGACGTAACGTTAAGATCCTTCACTGGTATCAGAGCACCTATCTCAGATCGCGCTCATCCCCTCGCATCATCTCTAGCCTCCTCGCGCACGAGACTCCAATGTGTGTTGCCGACATCGTCGAGGAAGAAGTGTCGCCTCTTCGCCCAGGGGCGTTCAATGTCAGGGGTGAGTTTACCCCCCTTAACCCACTCCCTATCTCTCTCATGTCGGTCCCAAGTTTCTCTTTTTTTTAAAAAAAAAATAAATCAATCAATTTTACATCATCAATCCTATCAAAAAATAATATATTATACCATCATATCATATAAAAATTATAAACTACTCCACTTCTACTCACTTTTTCAAACTTTAATACAATCACATCACAATAACTACTCACTTTTTCAAACTGCAATACAATCATATCACAACAAAACCACTTCTAACCCACCCCCAGTTTAACCCTCTATCCAAACACCAAAACCCGAAAATGAGTTACCCTCTAACAGATTAGCCCGCCTTAACCCGCTAACCAAACACACACGAAGGGTTTAAGGTATGTTTTATTCCTTTTTTGCCCTTACGTTATTTTTTTGGAAGAAAAATCCAGGTCACCCTTTTTTTGGAACTACCAACGCACGTTCTTTTTTTTAACGTGGTCCTATTACTTCAGTGTCCTTTAGTTTATTAATGTTTAAACTTCCATTTTTTTTCTTGTCCAGGTTATTAACGTTAAAAAAACGTGTATCAAGCTTAGGGATGCAAACGGTCGGATACGGATACGGATATAGGTATTACCATATCCTTATCCGTTTTTTAATACGAATACGGATGCGGATACGGATATTGATGGATATTAAAACTATATTACCATATCCTTAAAAAACGGATGCGGATGTAAAACGGATACTGATCGTACACGAGTAATGTTAGAAATACTCTATAGAATCGACTTAAATATATAAGAACAATATGGAAAACACATGATATTAATTTATTATATGTGTTTGTATCATACAAATTATATAAATATGGTGAAAGGAGGTAGAAAATTATGTTATATGTGGTTAAAAATAAATCTATGACTATATTTATATACGAAAAACGGATATACGGATATGGATACGAATGTTTGCGGATATCAAAACAATATCCATATCCGTATCCGTTTTAAAACGGATACGGATACGGATGTCAAAATTTGTATAAAACGGATACGGTGACGGATCGGATACGGATATATCCTTATCCGTTTGCATCCCTAATCAAGCTAGTTTAATTTTCTTTGTTGTATATTAATTTCAAAATTACTTCAACATTGAATTTGATTAATCATTTTTAGCCCTTACAGTGTTAAATAATCACTCGCTTAATGTCAACTTTAAGTTTTTTATTACGATCATTAATTTTTCTTGGTTCATCTCGAAAGTTTTTTTAAAAAACTAAGTTTGTGTAATTATATTCTTTTTTAAGACATTTAAAAAAACTAAGTATTAATTGCAAGCTTTGTTTGTTTAAAATAAAAGGGGAGAAGGGGCTATTATTGTCTCATTTTCTTGTTGAGTTTTTTTTATCTGTCCTATTTTGCTTATAAAAAATAATAATAGGTTTGAAAACTGAAGTCTTTAATTAAAAGGGGGACCTCTTAAGTAGTTATTACAATTCAATCTTTGTAGAGCTATCTTATTAAATTGCATTCTTCTTTAAAATATAAAAAATTACATGGATAGTTTAATAAAAGTGTAATTGACATTAACTACCTGTTAATAGAATATTTTTTGCTTGTTTGCTTTAACTTTTGAAACTATCGTTGAATATAACTGTAACGGTTGATTTTTTTTGCCAACCCATATTTCTTTTTTTTTCCCATTTATTTTCCCATCCATAGTTTCCTTATATATCTTCAATCAATAGCATGGATTTGATTATGAAATTAATGGATATTTAGTGATCCATAAATTACCTCATTGAGAGGCATAAAAATTTAAGGACCCCTTGCCCCCACTCGTCACTTGTCCTTGAGAATTTTGAGAGAGAGAGAGAGAGAGAGCAAGAGAGGGAGTGTAGAGAAGGAATTCTCACAAGAGAGAGTTGTCCCCGTCGCAGGAGATTTCGGCGCCGATCCGATAGAGGAGAACGTTGGCTTGGGATCAAGGGAAGGCACGTAGAGATCTAGTAGCTATATTTTCGTCAACTCGAGGTATGTGTCGAACACCGTAGGAATATTATTTGATGAATCAACATATACCTCACATCTTTAAGTGTGATAAGTGATAAGCGCTCCCGCACCCTTAGTTAATTCGGTCAAATTAATGGTCCAAATTACTTTTAAGTGTTCGTTGCAGTCGGATACGAGAGGTTGATCAAAAACCACTTAAATCAGATTTTGGTCAATTTTAAGCGGTGATATTTTTTTACTTGGTGGAGTCCAAGGTCGATCTCAGGGAGGCAACTGTCTCCTTAGGTGGATTACAGCAATTTTCAAGTGTTGATATTCGAGGGTCGAATCTTTTTGGTCTTTTTATTTCTTATGCAGACATATGCAGACAAATCTTAGCCAATTTAACTTTGAATTTAATTGATGTATCAAACGAAGTCCAAAAATAATGAAAATTGGCCAGATGGTTATTTATGATGAAAATGACCTACACTAATTTTTTTGGAATTTTTCGACTCAAAATAAATTTTCTGTGAATTAAACAAACAGACAGAGTGATTTTCAGTGTTTAATTTTTAATAAATATCAAACCACAATTTCTCCAAGAACTAAAATTATCCTAGGAAGGTCTAATGATCAGGGACCTAGGAAAATTGACAGAACTTAAATTTCTTGAGAAATGAATTAATTAAAATTAATTAAAGAAAATCACTAAACTATTTATTGAGGCCTCGTTATGCGTGCAAATGATATGAAATTTTTATGGAGTGTTGAAAATAATGTCCTTAAGCTACTGTGAATTTTTGGTGATTTTTGAAGGCACTGATATTAATTAAAAATCAAAAGGCATCACTGGGCAAAATATGACACAAATGAACCAATTAATTCATTGATAATTCAATTAAGCCAACAAAAATCAGACACGTGTACAAACTGATAGAGGACAAAATTCTCAACAACTTGCAATTTTTAGAATTTCAAAATGATGAAAAATGCATGCTATGGACACGTGCAAACATAAGGGTGTAAATGCAATACTGGAAAATAAAAATTTCAATAAGTAAATATGCTGACAGGGACTAAAATGCAATTACCAATAGTATGCAGGACTTCTATGCAATTTCTCCACGAACCACGTGCTCCTCACGTGATGTCTGCTTCACAGGGGCCTTTTTGCAATTTCTGAAATCTCCAAGGGCGTCTATGCAAATAACCCAGGCCGCACGTGCTCCTCACGTGGGGCGGCCTAGGTTCGGAGTGCTTCGGAGGCTCGGGTCGAGGCTCGGGTCTTCTGGAGGTTCGATCTAGCCTCGGTGCAGCTTCGGGTTACCCGAGCCTAGGCTTGGGAGGCCGAGGCTCGGATGCGTCTACGTGGCAGCCTGAAGGCCCTTGGATCAAGATGAATCCAAGGGATGTCGATGAAGGCGCGTGGCGACTTGCGAGGCGTCCGATCAGGAGTGCGATGAACGGTCGAGGACGAGGGCGGAGAAGGGACGCGTGGCGAGGCGAGGACCGTTCGATCAGATGATCGAACGGTGGCTGCTTCTTCTTCTCTAACGGTCCTCCGCCGCCTGCGGAGGAGAGGCCTGTGCTCCGGTGAAGGCAGCCGAGCTCCCGCCTCGGTGTCCAAGCTCCGGTGATGAGCTTCGTCAGCTTCCACCTTGCTCGGAAGAAGCGGAAGTGAAGGGCGAAGCCTCTGGTGGTCTCTGGATCCCTGGAGGATAGCTGGAGCTCGGTGTCGATGAAGCTCGAGGAGAGCTCCGGCGAGGCTCCGACCAATGATGAAAGTAGCACCTGCAAGTGTTAAATATAGAGCCGGAGCTCGTGCGTGCGTTTGTGGAGACGTGATGATGGTTGCCGAGGCCTAAGGCGACGTGAGGTGGTCAGGCGACGTTGCTCCGGCCAAATGGCGGAGCTGGAGATCGATGAACGGTGGAGTGGAGCGTCTGAGGGTGCGGAGGGGTCAGCGAGGATCGGAGCTTCGACGCGAAGCTCGCCGAAGTGATTGGAAGGTGCGAAGATGGTCGTGGACGGTGAATAAAATCGGAGAAAGAGAACAAGAAAACAAAGACGAAGATCGGAGGAGATGAAGGAGGTTACCTGGGGATTGGAGCTCGGATTTGAGTTCCAGGGTCGTCGCTCGAGGGATCGGTAAGGTCCCGAGCTCGTGCAGCTGCTCGGAGGAGTGGCTGCGACACGGTGGTGGGCCGAGGATCTCGCCGGAGTTGGATCGCTGTCGTCGCTCGACAAATCAGCCGATTGCTGTCACCAATAGGAAGCTTGGAGCTCGAGGGATCTCTCTGGAGTGGCGGATGCGGATGAAGGTCGCTGGTGACGGCGTATTTATAAGGTGGAGTTGATGGGTTAGCTGGTGGATTGGTGAAGTTGGTGGTCGTCGTGGGGCGAATATGGTGGAGGTGGTGGCGATTGAGGGTGCTGGCGAGGGAGAGGGACGAGTGGGGAGCGTCGTGGCGAGGTCAGCGGCCGGAGAAGATGGCTGACGTGTGCCCAGAAAAGGAAAGGGGGCGCCCCTCCCGCAAGGCAAGGAACGTGGGGGAGAGGGGCGCCTGGAGGTAGGAGACGAAGTCTCCACCGTTGGATCTTGTGATCCAACGGTGGAGATCAGATCGTGGTGAGCGGGTGTGATTAGATCTGGGGTCCCAAGATGAGGGGTCATGGGCGAGCCACGTGGCGTATTGTGGCGAGGCGCGAGCGGATGGTTCAGATGCGAGGGCGGAACTGGTCTGAGGTGCGGATGCGTCCACGTGGAGGGCAGAGAGAGCGGCGCTGATGGAGGGATCAGATGAAGCGAGGTGAGGATCTGACGGCAAGGAGAAGGGAAGCGTGTGGAAAGGCCTGGGCCGTTGGATCTGAAGTGAGATCCAACGGTGGAGGGCGCGGGCGGACGAGGCGAAGGGCAGCGGGCCGCGTGGCGCAATCAGAGGGTGCCACGTGGCCTGCTGTGAATGGCTGGAGGAAAAATGCGTGTAGATTGAAGAGGAGGCCGAATTTGGAAAAACTCAAAACATGAAAGTTGTAGATCTTGATGAGATCTACAAGTTTCATGTTGACCAAAGACGGAGATAAGGCCAAATATGGTACATAAATACAAAGATACACAAATGTACGTATGTAGTATACAAAATGGCCCAAAAACCCAAGTTTCTCATACAAGCTCCAATTTCAATGAAATTAGTCTCATTTTGAAGGTCTTTGATATGTATTATTCTAAGAGTGAGTAGACCTAAGTAGGGTTTGTATGTGGGCTTTATGTGTGTTTTAATGTACAGGGGTTCTCAGGATACTTGGGCTATTTTACAAGGGTGATTCCTCCCTGTTTTATTAATGAATATAGTATATAGTATAGAGAAGAAGTTATTTTGATGAAGATGTCTTTTACAGGGGATTTTTGGCTTCTTATTTAAATGCAGATGAGCTGCTATAATGCATGAATTATGGATGCATGCATGCGTGTTATTATGCAAGATAAAAGGAAATATGCCTCTATTTTCTCGGGAACAAGGCTCTATTTTTGACTTTTGATGTGATGAATCACAGATTCATCAACCCCCTATACTTAAACCTTGCTCGTCCCCGAGCAATTAAATGAAATGCAAGAGTGAAATGATTTTGGGTTCCATACCAAGGTCATGAACAAAAGTTGAAAATGGAGCCTGACTCGACCTTTGGTTTAATTGTGTGGCGGAACCTTATTGGGACCTGAACTTAAGACCTAACAGACTTCAAGTTCCACAAGTCTTCTATTCAAGACGCCTTAACAGTCAGGTCAGAATAATTCCTCAAACGCAAATTTCTGATGACTATGATTCTTACTTGTACTGTGTAAGTGAGATATAGCTCTCCATATCAGAAATGACTCGGAAACCAGCCTCCTCTAACAAGGTAACTCAATAACCTGGTCCAGTAACTCTTTCCTCGAGGAGCGGGGTATTCCCTTCTAAGTTCAAGTGCGACCAACTCAAGAGGAGGGGGTAGAGAAAAGAATGGACGGTGGCCAGTGTAGCCACCTATCCCGGGATGCCTGACCAGTGTAGCCAAGTCATCCAGCTGCATTTTCCTTGCTAATATACATACTCCGACAGGTATTATTCTTTTTCTTGGACCTGTCTGATTTTTTTTTTTTTGACACTATATTCAAGGTGCAGCAGATACATCAGGAGTTTTTCTCTTGAGCCAGTAGACTATCCCTCTTTTGAAGCATTATTGCAACCCACAGCATCCCGTCCTTAGCCTTCATCACCACTAGACCAAGTTGAGACGCACTTCCTTCACTATAAGAAGAAGAGAGTTCCGCCTAGAAGTACTACCCTCATATGCTACCCCAAGTCAAAGGAAACTACCTCCTTACCACCTCATCAATGAAGAGCTACGTGCATAGTGTTTGTCCAAGTTAGGTCATTATCTAAAAGAATCCTGCGTATGCACGAGATATTCTACTTAGACTAGTCAAGATGACATGTGAACATAGACTTGCGGACTCAAAGAATTAAGTCTCTTGACCTGAGAAATCTTAACTCCAGTTCCTATAAGGTTCCTCTGAAATTAGGTGGATTAAGGTCAAATCAAGTCCATCCTCAATATCTACTCATAACTTGGTTCAGAACCCACTAGCTTTTCACTTTGCATATGCAGAAATATGCAGATGAGATGAGATGTCATGCTATGAAAATGCAGGACTCTTTTTATGATTTTTTTATGCAGGGATGATATGCAAGAGTAAATAAGAAGCCTTTATTTTTGTTTTATTTTTCTGGTATACAACAATTATTTACAAAAGTATGTTTTACAAGAATTTTACAACTTTTTATACAAGTATTATACATATAGTACATATTATACAAGTGTACAAAAATTTTTTTTTTTTCGATTGTTACCCACCCACAATATATACAAAAATGCGCGAAAATACGCGAAAACGAGCTATGGGTAAAGTATATATGTAATATATACACGCCCCCCTATACTTAGCGTGTGCTATGTCCTCAGAGCATGAAAGCGACTAAAAAGACATAGCTCGGGCTAAGCGTAGGAGAGCTAAAATAACAGAAGTATAGAAGTCGTCTCGCCCCCCTATACTTAGGCTCTGGCAGCCTAAGTGTAGAAGAAGATCAGAAATGGGGCGGACGAGGTTAAGAGGAGAAATGGAGGAGTATCAGTGCGGGCATCGGTCCCCCCTATACTTAGGCTTAGGTCAGCCTAAGTATCGGTAGGAAATGAGTATAAGGACCAATGTGATCTGGAGAATGTACAGTGAATCGACTCGGGTGACCCCTTCCCCCTATACTTAGGATCTGGTCATCCTAAGTACAGTCCGAGATAATGCTTCGATGATGTGGGGACGGGTTACTAGAATCGTGAAGGTAAGGATAGGATATACAGGAAGAATGATATATATACAGCTGAGTCGGTCTGAATCTTTTGAAGATGCTGCTGATGGCTGGAGTTCATTGCTGCAAGGTCTCATACGCGGCTTGAGATGTATCTGCTGTATCTGTCTCGCATATGAATACAATCTCCTCCACATGGACTAACTGTTCATTGGATTCGACGAAGTGCTTCAACAGCTGCCCATTTACTAGGAATGTCGGTGCATCATCTGCGAGATCTGAGATCTCGACACATCCACTATCATGCACCGTTCGGACAACGAATGGTCCCGTCCACTTAGACTTTAGTTTGCCTTGGAAAGTCTTCAGCCTGGCATTGAACAACCATACCTTCTGTCCAGGAACAAAGGTCTTTCGTCTGATATATCTATCGTGCCAACGCTTTACCTTGTCCTTGTACACCACACTGTTGTCGTATGCTCGGTTTCTGA